>CM044437.1:103065227-103107210 GCA_024363595.1 Xenopus borealis
GTGTTCAAACTTTCATAACCTGCCAAATTTTGTAAAATGAATATGGTAATTAGGGGGTGTAGCCACAAAATGGGAGTGGTCAAAAACATCTTTTTATCTCTCTTTCTGTTTACAAAATGTTGGGAATTATGTACTGTGTTTATATGAAGACATCATTTGAAGCATAATCCTTTGTCTCCTAACTAAATTAGGCTGCAGGGCTAAGAACTTTGCCCACTCTAGGAACTTTCATGGGCTTCTTATACAGATGAAGCCACTTTGGATTGTACATTTGACACAGAAAAACTTAACTCATCGATCCCATTTTTAAAACTTAACACAGAATATTGTGTCACAGCATCCCATCCAATTAAAGAGTTCACCATCGAAAACAATGGTGCTTTGGTATGCTAATGAAATGGTTAAATGCATTAAATGAGTTAAGATAACTTTAGATAAGAGCTCTTACACACGGGCGTTTTTACCTGCGCTCCCCTGCGTTCTGTTTTGCTGCGTTGAGCCGCAGGGAAGCGCAGGTATAGACGCACTCAATGCTTTTCAATGGGGCTGTACTCACACGAACGCATGTAAGCACCAAACGCAGGAAAAATGCATGTTGCGTCTGAACCTGCGTTTGGTGCCTACATGCGTTCGTGTGAGTACAGCCCCATTGAAAATAATTGAGTGCGTCTATACCTGCGCTCCTCTGCGGCTGAACGCAGAAAAACGGAATGCTGGGGAGTGCAGGTAAAAACGCTTGTGTGTAAGAGCCCTAACACAATTTCTTCAATTTAACACACAAATCCAAGTGGCTGTATCTGTGTGTAGCCAAATAGCAGCTTAGCTACTGTGGACTGCCATCTACTGACAGAACAGCACATTGCATCCTCCACACTTTCATCTGTTATCAATGACAAGGGGACTCCGACCTCAATTGACCTGTCACCTTCAGCTATCACAATGAACCCCATTGTTACATAACTTGAAAAAATGAAACACCAGGAGCCAGAAGTGGTGAAAATTGCCACAGCATTTATTCACATTTTATCAACTAAATAGGACCTTGCCAGCCTTACCTCGCTACTATGCTCTGCCGCTCCTCACTTGAGATGATTACTATGTCAGTATAGCCACCACTGAGTATTAGGCTGCCTCTACCTACAGAGAGGATGGCCCCAAACTCTGCACCAAACTCTGCATCTCCTACCATGAGAGAGGTTCAGCAGCCCTGCTGTCAGTCCAGAGTCTACAGTGTGATGATGATAGGAAATGCAAGCAGGCTGTCACCTAGCACAAGCAATAGTAGGGTTGGTTTCAATTAACCCACTGTGCAGTCACAGGAGAAAACCTTCCTTTTCCCTCTTCTAAATTTACCTGTGCAGTACTCTGGCAAGGTTCTTCCGCCACAACAAGCCCAACTGGGAATCTTCAGTTGGGTTTGTCCCCACCATAACTTTATAACTATTGGTTATTAGTTAATAAAACATAGAAAAAGAATGAAAATTAAATATTCACATAATACCCAAGCATTTCCTTTGTATCACACATTCTGTACCTTAGGATGGAATAAAATTAGCCATTAAACTTATGTAATATATATATATATATATATATATATATATATATATATATAATTGTTTGTTTTAAATAAATGTCTTTGGTGTGCAAAACATAACTGAATACATTCCTTTGTTGGAATATCTTTAAATAATCTATGACTATGTCCAGTTTCTGGCCTAGCCAGCTACCCCCCTGTGGATGAATAATTGTTGGACAGGTTATAGCAAGGTGGACTTCCTTATAGGTTTCCTGACAGATCAGCCCAAATAGTTCACTGCTAAAGAACTGGATAAGCACAAAAAAACAAAACCTCTAAAACATTCCCTTGGCCAGGAGACTTGATCTAGAAAATCATGGCATTATTTTGCTACAAATTACCATTTACTCTACCTACGACGTGGACTATGATGCTAACATGGTAGGCAATTTGATTCCATCCCAGATACCACTTTTCCTTCTTTTAAGAACAATGGAGTGCAGGTCAGCCCACCCATCTTCTCTGGGAGCCCTCAGGTATCACTGCCCAATTCCCAGGGTAAGGTCAACAGCCACTTACCGTACTTCTTTCCATAGCAACGCATTTGCTCTGTAAAGACTACCGTCCATCTGTTTTTGTCTGGCTCAGAAGGTAAGGTCAACCAACCACTTACCATGCCGTTCCCGTAGCTGCCCATCAACGATGTGGAGATCTGCTCCAACTGCCTAACATCAGAACCCATGCTCTGACAGCCCAAACACACTGTGGAGCTACTCCACGCAGTGGAGATCCGCTCTCTGACAGCCCTTCCATGCTGTGGAGCTTCCCACTCCGACAGCCCACACATGCTTTGGAGACCTGTGCTCTGACAGCCCAAACATGCCATGGAGCTCCTCCATGTTGTGGAGATCCGAGCTCTGACTGCGCTTCCACACTGTGGAGCCTGCACCCCGACAGCCTTCCACAAACACTGTGGGACCCATGCTGTGGAAGCCCTTCCATGCTGTGGAGCCCACGCTCCAGCAGCCCTTCCATGATGTGGAGCTCCGTGCTCCGACAGCTCAACCACGCTGTGGAGCACACACTCTGGCAGCCCTTCCACACTGTGGAGCACCATGCTCTAACTACTTTCTGCCCAAACAATCTAAACTAGGCTCTATGAAAATATAGCATTGTGCCAGGGAGTTAAGTGATCAGCTTAAGTATAGTAAACCTACCATAAGCAGGCCCTTATGGTAAAATATTGGAGGCTGTTATTGCTATATACTTGCCCAGATACAGTGAAATTGTTATGCTAACTGAGTGAAACTTCAAGCAACTTTGTGCTAAGTGTACGGTAGTATTATTATTTTGTTTTTTGCAGGCGCTAAAGATTTTATGCAAACTTAAAGCATGAAGTTAAATGACCCCCTTTCCCAGAGACGATGCTTGTCAATAATCAAACCCCATCCACCTTCCTGGACTACCGGACATGCTGGCCACCCAACTGCTAGAGGTCAGGTGGGCAAGTGTAACCAGTCAGCCACTTGTACTACTCCTGCCGGAGCCTTGACCATCAAGAGCTTATTTCGCTACCAGTTGGCTACTTAGCCCAATCAAATCTGCCCATAGCCCCCCAAGGCAAGCATCCTGATATTGTTCTAGTTTCAAGCCACAGGCACTGTGAGACCCTTTGTATGTTAGCATTGTCTGGTATAAATATATATATACTGTATATCCGCACACCCTTAAATATAGTAATCTACATCTGGTTTAAGCTACAATAAGCAGTCACTGCTTAATACTTACCCCTCGGTATCTGGAAACCTACTAGACATTCTAACAGAGAATTACTATATGTAGTTTCCATCCACCATGCTGCCTGAGTGACTACAGTGTGATTGACTGCTGTAAAACAACAAATAAACAGTAGGTAGAAGTATAATGAGGAGTGAGTGTGTATATACTGCTGTTAATAACCTCATGTAAAAGAGAGTGCTCAGCTACATGTTCCATGATAATCTCACATGGAACTACTTCTGCCCTATGCACAAAGCCTGAATGACAGCATGCAGCCTCTATAGAATATGATGATAGGGCAGCTGGAATGTTGTCCAAATAAATATATCGGAAAGAAAAATACAGACCAGCGGCACTCCGGATAAAAGAATAGGGATTTTTATTCCAAGAAGGAAGGATCCATAACACCTGACGCGTTTCGGGGAAAAAAAACCCTAAATCATAGGCAAATAGGTCAGAAGTTGTCACTTCCTTAAATACACAATACAATAGTGACATCTACTGGACAACGAGAAAAAATACAGTTTATGTGCTAAATGAAAAAGTTGCAAATTCACACAAATATTTATTGTCTCTCTCTTTTAAAGTAGTTTTATATAAATTTAAAAGTTCAAGACCACAATAACTGTTAAAATATATACATGTATATATGATTGCGATATACATGTATATTATTTCTCTCAAAGAGAAGGCGAAACCTGATAGAAGACCGTATGGTTAAATAGTTTCAATTGTAAAAGTATGAATATACATAATTTAGAATCTGTACTGTACCTCTCACTTAAGGTTACATGAACCAATTAATTAATTCATTAATCAAATGACATTAAATCAGATAGTTCAAATAATTCAAATAGGGGGGAATATGGAGAAAAATTATTATATTTAAATAGTATAATGTCTTTATATTAATAACATCAAGTGATAAATAAATAAGTGGATAAGCTAATGGATTTCATTAATATAGATAAGTGAGGTCATATCGTGTGTTGAGGCCCTTTGGAACCCTAGTATCCAACTTGAAAATCCAGTAGGCCTCTCTCAAATTTAGAGGTCGAAGGGTGTCGCCTCCCCTCAATGGGATTTTGACCTGTTCTATCACCCTAACCTTCAGGTCCAATATCCCTCTAGTAGAACAGCTTGCAAAGTGTCTGCCTATAGGAGATTTTTCATCTTTATTTTCTTTGGCTCTCATGTGCTCCCTCACTCTGTCTTTTAGACGGCGGATAGAACGACCAACATATTGTTTACTACAGCTAATGCATTCTAGTAAATAAACAATATGTTTTGAATTGCAGTTATGAAAACCATTATTTTGATAAACTTTGCCTGTAAAATTTGACTTGAAGTTGTTACTAACGTCAATCACTTAACAAGTCTTGCAACTAGTTGCCCAACATTTGTAGGTTCCCTTAAAGGAAAGCCAATTACTCTGTGTCCCATTTGCATTATAAGCAGCCGAGGGGACCACGCTGGGAGCCAAAATGTTTCCAATGGTGGGTGCTTTCCTAGATACAAACTTAACATCGTTCACAGATAATGTTTCCCCTAATTTATCATCATTATATAGGATGGGGAGATATTTCCTGACTATATTACATACAGAGTTATATTCCTCACTATACTCTGTACTGAAGAAGATATTGTCCCTATTTATATTTTTACTTTTATTTTTATAGCTGTTTTTATTATTGGATGCCGTAGTCATATTGGCCCTATCATAGGATGCTTTCAGTAAATCTAGGGGGTAGCCTCTCCTATGTAATCTTTCAGTAAGTTCCGCGCTCTGCTCGATAAAAGCCTCATCTGAGCTACAATTTCTACGGTATCTAATGAATTGGCTAAAGGGTATACTCCGTAGAGTGTGTCTTGGGTGGCAACTATTGGCTTTAAGTATAGTATTGCCTGCTGTTGATTTATGAAAAACCTTTGATTCTATTTTGCCCGAAAATACATTCCCTCTTAATTTTAAGTCCAAAAAATCCATCTCATGTGGATCAAATTTTAAAGAAAACTCAAGATTAAAATCATTATCATTAAGATAAGATTGAAAATCCTTAATGAGATTAAGAGGCCCTTCCCATATAAATAAGAGGTCATCTATATAGCGACCATACCATATAATGTGTTTACAATATGGGTTATCACATCCAAAAATGCGGGACCGCTCCCACCATCCCATGTATAGATTCGCATATGAGGGGGCGAAGGATGCCCCCATGGCGGTCCCGCATTTCTGGAGGTAGTAACCCCAATTGAAATAGAAAAAATTGTGAGTGAGAAGAAATTACAAAAGCAATAAAGTGTAGTCAACAAAATCCTGTGTAAATTGTTGTGAATTAGAAAGAATCTCCGTTATAGCCCACAAACCCTTATTATGTGGTATTGAAGAATGCAAAGATTTAACATCCATAGAAACCCAACAATAAGTATTCAACCACGTGATACCTGAAAGTTTGTCTAGTAAATGACTAGAATCCCTAACATAGGAGTGAAGTTGGAAAACCAAGGGTTTAAGGCTAGTATCCACCCAATCAGATAGCCCTTCATTAGCTGAGCCAATGCTGGCCACTATTGGTCTCCCCTCAGGTGAGGACAAAGATTTATGTATTTTCAGAAGGTGATGAAAAATGGGAATAACAGGACTGTGTGGAATAATATAGTCTCTATCTCCAGAGTTCACCACCCCCAGTGAGATACCGTAAGAGACTAATCGTTCTATTTCTGCCACTATTTTAGACTGTGGATTAGATGTTAACTTTACATATATATTAACATCATTCAGTTGACGTTCAGCCTCAGTAATGTAAGCTTTGGTGTCCATAACTACAACACTCCCACCCTTGTCCACCTGTCGAATAGTAATATCAGGGTTTTCTTTTAAAGTTCTGAGTGCCTCCTTTTCTTCTTTAGAAATGTTGGCTCCTTTTTTCTTATAAATTTTTTCAGATAATTTTTTAAGATCACCTTCAACAATTTCTTTATTAATGTCCAATGTTGAGGGGCATCTAGATTGTATAGGATAAAAATCGGAGGCCACCCTTTTGGAGAGAACAATACTGCCCACTAGGTCATTGGGCATTGTAGGAGCAATGCTCTCGGCCTGCAAGGACTCCAGATCGAATATACAACATTGCTCCAAAAAAGTGGCACAAGATGGGTATTTCCCATTATTGCCAGGCTCTACCGAATCAGTCATAAGGGCTGAGTCGGACGATAAAAAGCTGTTAGTATATGAATAATAAATATATGACTAGCCTACAGGCTCAATCATATATATATATAGAGAGAGAGAGAGAGAGAGAGAGAGAGAGAGAGAGAGAGAGATGGCATCTGTAAATCAATAAAGCCCAGTAAAATTAGAGGTGGGACTCTGAAGACCGACTGCTGCATCAAGTTACTATATTTATAGAAATACTGGCCATGCCCTCTCTGTATACTCCAACTACAGCTCGTTGTATACTCTAGAGTTGCAGTAGCAGCAGCTCCATGACACAGGCTGGATTTTTTATATAATACAGAGGGTGCATGTTGGGCCCAGGCTGCCGTGTTGCCTCAATGACTACAGTGAGATTAACTGCTGTTAAATAGCAAATAAACAGCAAGAAACTAACAAACAGCTGCCAAAATAGTTCTAGCACCCAAAGCCAGAAGTTTACTGAGGAGTTAGTGGTTATATACTGCAGCTTATAACATTATATTACAGACAGAGCTCTGCCTCATGTTTCTACCTGCTCAGAAGATAAGGAAGTGATCTGCTTCTTCCCATGACGTCACATCCCTGTCTTTCTCCGCCCCAGCCTGGCATTTTCCTGCCTTAACTCATTCCTTCTCACCCACTCACAGCTACATCTGATTTTGCCAGTCTTGGTCAGTAGTGATGTGTGAATCTGACCTATTTCGCTTCACTGAAAATTTGCCAAAATGTATTGAAGTCAATGGGCAATACCTTTTTTGATGCAACCATTTTTCCACCCATTGGAGTCTATAGGCGTAAATTTTGCACTACTTTTGCTACTTATTACTGGTCAGTCTTAAGTCTTGGGTGAGGATGGGGATTGGTAATACGTTTGTGGCCTATTATGAGATAACCGTATAAAGAAAAAAAGGCAGGCACTAGCAAAAACCTTCTAGGCAGGCTTGTCAAATCATCAAGTAGTTTATTTCAGTGCACAAGGATACAGGATTCACGTTTCATATCATCCAGATACTTAATCATAGGCTCCAATATAAAAACTAGAATTGCCTTGGGTAGACATTTTAGTTTTAATGGATATGGAACTACACTTCTGGTCCTTAGTCTGATTTAAATGTTTTCTCACAATTGCCTCTCTTGGCTCTACTTTGCTGTTACTGCCGATGGCACAGCACAGACAGCACTGCCCATATAGCAGGGGCGTAACTAGCGGGGGAGCAGGGGGTGCAACTGGGCCAGGGCCAGCACCCCCGCAGGGCCCCCCCGGCAGTCTCGCGCCGCTGCAGCCAGCTGGAATCGGCTGCAGCGGTGCGTCAGCAAACACGGACTAGGGTGGGGGGGGCCCGGCCGCACGGCCCACCCCCACCTAGTTCCATTACTGCCATATAGGAACTATACTGTAGCCTGAATGGTTGCCTTTGCAAGAATTATGCACAGTGTGGCCCTGCATACTCCACCTGCTAATCTCATAAGTAAGTAAACTCAAAGTGTTTTATTGTAATATTCCTACTAATGGCTTGGCACCTCAGATGTTACTTAGACCTTTTCTCTGAACCACTAAATTGGCCATACCTGGCCAAATATATTAGTAGAAGTAATTAAATGTTGCATTTATTTTTGGGAATACTTTAGATCTGCAATAAACCTTGGTGACCATTGGTAACAGAGTTAAATTTAGATTGGATTAATATTGCTGCCTTTGTTAAGAATCATCGCGCTATGTGCATATTATTATATTTGCATTGTCTTCCCGTACATTGCATGACAATCCTGAAAGGTAACTTGGATTCCTAGTCTATTAATAGCATTCTAAAATCCAGATGTGTAGTTGACAGTTTTAACAAATAAGGGAGTTACTCAGATAATGAATTTACTATTGGAGTTGCATGGGTCCAATAATGTCACCACCTTCAAATTCAAACAAACACAAGTCAGGATCACTTAAAAGAAAAGTCTGGTTTTTAAAAAATAAAAAAAAGAAAGAGCAACATCTTATATCGCATGTCATTCAGGTTTGGTCAGAATTTAGAAGTAAAACTAAATGATGACAGCTTCCTGAAAAACTTCATACAAGTAAAAAGAATGCATTTTTGAATGAAACGTTGAAGAAGTCACTGCAAGCCCTAAGCACACATCACAACATTATTTGGTTATAACTTTGTCTGAAACAACAGATAATGCAAATATATTTCATGGTATAGCACAGAGTGAAATTACAGAGTTACTGAAAAATAAATTATACTGAGCTTGTACACACCGATACACATTTGTTCTGAAACAGGTGAAATAGATAGTATTACTTTTTCTACTGCTGCTTCTATAGCAAGTATTTCCAATAATGAAAAAAATTAAATTGTGTCTTCTACTGATCCTGCATTGTGGCCAAAGCAAAAAACAAATTTGCTGCAGGAATATTGGTGCCGTCATGGTCCAGAAATGTGTAGAAATCTTACAAGCTTCATTATCTATTCACCTAAAGGAAACATTTTTGCGTTTTCACGGTCGACTCTTTTCAACAACAACTACAGCATTTTCTTCTTATTTAGTGACTGGAAGCATGCATCTGACATACACCATGAAAATAGTGCAGAATATCAGCGTTGCTTAAAAGCCTATATTAGAAGGTGCCACGATTCTGAAGTACAAAAGACACTTGAAACCCAATAGAGGTATTGGAAAGATGTCTTAAAACGTGCTGTTGCCACAGTGAAATTTCTCTCCCAGTATGGTTTACCCTTTCGTGGTAAGCCCCCAAATAATAGTGTGCACCTTGGATCTTTTGAATACTTAGCTCAGTTTGATCCATGCACACATAAAAAAGCATGGTAACAAAGGGCAAGGTAAGCCTTCTTATCTGTCCTTGAGTATCTGTGAAGATATTATTACCATGATGGGTTGCAAAGTCCAGGACCAAATTGTTAAAGAAATAATATCTGCACAATATTACTCTTTACGTGTGGATGCCATTCCAGACGTAAATCATGGCGATCAGCTGACATTTACAGTTCATTTTGTCAACAAGTTTATTGGCAAACTGTCAAAGTCGTAGTGAAGCATATGACAATGCTAGTAACAAGTCCAGAAAGTATAACTGAGTAAAGGCTCATATTCAGAGTTAACCCACTAGCTCAGGGGTCCCCAACCTTTTTTGCTCGTGAGCCACATATAAATTTAAAAAAGAGTTGGAGAGCAACACAAGCATGAAAAAGCCCATGTGGATGTCAAATAAGAGCTCTGATTGGCTTTTTGGTAGCCCCTATATGGACTGGCAGCCTACAGGAGAGAATGTTTGGCAGGACATCTGTTTTTTATGCAACCAAAACTTGCCTCTAAGCCAGTAATTCAAAAATAAGCACCTGCTTTGAGGCCACTGGGAGCAACATCCAAGGGGTTGGAGAGCAACATGTTGCTTGCGAGCTACTGGTTGGGGTTCACTGCACTAGATGGATATGTGCCTTGCAGTGCACACTCCCTTAACCTGGTTGGACAGAGAGCTGTAGATTATTGCCCCACATCAGCTGATTTCTTTTCACTTGTGCATCTATGGTATGATTATTTTCAGGATCTACACACTGCTAAGACTTGCTGCTTGGTCACTTGAGCCAAATGAGAAAACAGCGATGGTCATCTCATGCAAATGCTGTTAAAAGTTTTTTTCAGAACTACTGCAACATACTGCAGTTTTAAAAAAAAATCAAAAGCAACAAAGAAAACTATATAGACACACGTAAGCTTGCAAAAAATTGAAAAAATTGGAAAATGTCATCATTTCTGTTCTTTGGAACTGAATTCTGGAGCATTTTACCTTAACTAGTATTTATTTACAGTCTAGTACCATGAACCATGGAACAGCTACCAACATTCTAGGGTCCCTGGAAACATATGTTGCAATGTGTCTGTAGCTGGGGGGAGAGCGTTCTTTCTCTAAACTTAAATTTATAAAGTCTCCCAAATGCAAAAGCATCATCTTGATGCTTTAACATTTATGGCAATAAAAAATGATATTGTACAGATATTGTTCAGTGATATTGTACATTCCTTACAAAGTTCCAGGAGAAAGTTTTAGGCTTGCAGCCTTTATCCAAATCATAAGTAAAACTTCATCAAACTTCTAGAAAATCTAAACACTTTTCTGGTAATGTTCCTTTAAGCTTAATCAGAGCTACTGTAGCATACCCAATGGGTACAAAAAATAGTGGGTTTTCATAGTTGCATCCATATTCATCATTACTTGAAACAATGGAAACAATGTTCAGGTATTTATGCTCCTTTAAGCTTGATCAGAACTGCAACATGCCCAGTGTGTACATACATATTGAAGCTTTCTTACTCAATATATAATCAATAAGAGTTCTAAATGCAATATGCTTGCTTTTGTTTTCCTTTTATCTTAATAGTGTGTGTATAACTGTGTCCTATGGTATTGGCAATGTTTGGAGGATGTTTGTGCAGGATAAGGGGGCCCACCAACTGAATCTCTGCGAAGGGTACACTAAGGCCTTAAAGCGGCCCTGCACAGGAAGAGTATGGCACACCCAATGAGCATAGGGCAGGAAGATCATGGCACACACAGGGAAATTAGGGTAGGCAGTGTATGATACACAGGGAGCATAGGGCAGGCAGAGTATGACACACACAAAAAGCATAGGACAGGCAGAGTATGGCACACACAGATGCACAGGGAAGGCAGAACAGAGCAGACAACAGGGAAACCTATGAGGACAAGATTTACAAGATACAGTGACACAGTGCTGGTGTGCCGTCTGCAGTTTCCAGCGAGTTCAGGCAAGGTACAGTTCAGGGGAATCCAATAGAGAAGTCAGGTCCAGGCAAAGGTTCAATCAGGCAGGCAGCAAGGTTCAAGGTCAGGAACAGGCAAGAGATCTCAACAGGAGTATCAGGCAAGGTAGAGAGACCCAGGAAAACAATAAGTATATTGAGCTATACTCGGGCATTGAACCTGGGTCTCCGGCGTGCTTTTATTTTTTAATTTGGCGCCAAGCGCGTGAAGTCACGCGTGGAGTCCTGGGCGCCGCCATCTTGGATCCTGCGCCGCGCCGAGGAGGAAGAAGCCGACGAGCGCCCGCGGGAGGTGAGTTACTGCGAGCGCTCGTGACAGTGAACAGGTGAACTATGTGGGCAATGAGGTGTTACAAGTGTGAACAATGCAGGGCAGTGTGTATGCGGCCCACCTTCAGAAAAATCTTTAGAGGGGCCCAGCTCACTCCAATCCTCCCACCCACTTCCCGATTCCACCCTCTTCCTGGCTTGACTCACAGGCCTGAATTTTGGCGAGGCCACAAAGGCCTGGGCCTAGAGTGGCAAATTATTAGAGGTGGCATGACTCCCACTCGCTTGCTGAGGAGCACTGGGGACACTCAGTCGCTAGGAGTGCAAGTTTGGGCCATGGACGGATGTTAAAACCAAGAAGCCTAGGGATGCCAGATATCCAAATCTGGCCCTGCTGACTCCACCCATGCCAGCTTGTACTATGCTTTCCCACTGCAGGTAATATGGTGGCTGGGGAAAGGGGGGTTCTTGTTAGCTATAGAGGAAGCATACCTGTGTCGTGGCCTTTATAGTCACACTATTGATGCAGGGGTGGGGGATTACATGTGTGAGGCTTATAGTGTGAATTTGAGGTGTAAACAATGCAGGGGCCAGTTAGGCTATGGACACACGTGGTTTTACCATTCGTTTTTGCCGCTGTCCATCTAGCAGTTAACCACATGCGTAAATACGCTAATGTTAGTGTCATTGCCCAAGCGTTTTTTATGCAGGGGGCAGCTTTTTCAAAAACAGCAGCATGGACTGCACCGAAAATGATTGGTAAATCCACATGTGTGTCCATAGCCTCAGTCTCTGTATTGATACCTTTTAAATCTTACACATGGAAAGCTGTCACAGCAGGCAGACTTTCATGGAGGGAGCCACAGAATAGGGGGTCTTGGGCCACTAGTTGGACAGCACTAATATAGCTTCTGCTAAATTGTTTGGTCAGACCCAGAGATCAGAAAGGGATAAACAAAAACTGTTTTAAGTTGCAATTATATTTGCAAATAGATTTAAAACTATTGAAAATAGTTTATTGAACTTTTGAATTCAATTTCCTTTCTTAATGAAAAGAGATTTGGGGGGCTATTTACAAAAACTTGAACATACAGTATCTCATCTTTTTATTGAACCAAGCTTGACCAAACTCCCATTCACAATTAACTAAAAAAAAATAGGGTCGGAAAAGACTCAATAAAATTGATTGAAAACTCGAATCATATCTATTGTTCGTATTTGACGCCTGCCATTGACTTCTATAAGACTTCAGCAGGTTTGAGATGGCGGATTTTCGGATTTTAACTTTTAGCAGCTTTGGGATATGATAAATCTTGAAAGATCTGAGGGTTTTTTTTTTGCCCAAAACAATTTGGCCATAAAAAAATTGAGGTTTAGTAAATAAATCCCTTGATTCATTGAAATTCCTCAGGTTCATGACTTTTCTACTAACAGCCGAGAAAAGAAACTTTCCTAAGCGCTGCCAGCTATTGATTTGTTTTTGGCACTGTATTTCCTACATTTATTGGGGTTTTCTTTTTGCTGCAGATTTTTTTTTTATTCAATAGCTCTATTAAAACAGATCTTATGGTTTTACTTTTTCCAGAGAAGAATCTGCCAGCATCAGTCAAATGCATCTAAAAGAAAAACTCTGAGTTTCTTCTCTGAGACTTAAACTACTTAAAATTATTTTAAGAAACTTTTTTCTTTTTTTAAGAAACTTTTCCTGTACCATATGATCCAATACTGAAATGTAATGGTTTATATTAGTACAGAATTAGCATGACCCTTTATAGCCCGAGTATGGTAATCATTAGCTCATCTTTTACCTAAAATTGGAATGTACAAAAGAAAATACACTGCATTTCTTATGCAGTGTGTGGCAAGCTGGCAGCTTTGGGGGGAAATTAGCAAATGGTAGGGCAGGCAGCATAGGAAAAGAAGCAGTTAGACAGGGACACACAGTCAAAGAAACATTGGTTTTATTTTCCCAAACAGTAAAGGTAGTCATCCACAGGCCTATAAAAGCTGCCGAAAGACCAACACCGTGTATGGGGCCCTCTGACGGGCTTTACCGATCGATACCTGGCTAAAAGTAAGCCAGATATCGATTGGGCAGGACTAAAAATGCGGTTGGATCACATTTGTTTGTTGATTCGGTCCCGCGATCCGACCGCCCGTATCTCTTCTACTGTGATCCAATCGTTGGGCACTAGGGCCCACGATCGGATCACCCCAATATCGCCCACCTGGGCGTATCGGGGAGAGATCCCGTCCATGTATGGCCACCTTTAGTCATTCACAAACAGGGGTGGCTATTCAGCATTTGCAACAAACCATAAAAATAAATCCTTTCCCGCAAGGCACTACCTTCACTTTGAAGTGTTCCCTCACTATACTGGGCCCTTGTGGACTACCAGTCAAAATATAGGTTGGGGTCACCCCTGTACTCACAGTCTTTGAGGGTATTTCTCAGCCTCCTGACTTTTCCTCAATATCCCACACAGACAACAAAATCTGGCTCTTAGTCACAACCACGGGCTCCCTCTGCTTCTTGCAGTAGTAGGCTGCACCCCAGCTCCCCTGGGAGTTCCTAACACAGCCAGGTCTCCTACCTGCTGTGCCCTGATGAGAGACACTCTCTAAACTTCCAATTAAGTTTAAATAGCCTTTCCACCGGATAGCCTTCCTGTGGAAGATGAGCTCCAAAATGCAAACTGGGCCCATTGAATGGATTGCCTGTTCCTTCCAGAACACTATAGCATCCAGGGCCAGGTAGCAATAGCTATTAAACAGGGAGACTATGCTCTGATTATTAACATCTACCTTGCAGCTTTCCTCTCCTATTGTGGAAAAAGTAAAGGTAAAACACACCTTTTTTCTTTTTTTTAATTCAAAATTTTTATTGATTTTATACATTCAATAACATTCAGCTCAATCTGACAGCACTTACAACTATGTTTCCATAAGCATATACATTAATCTGTATACCGTCCATCTTAAAGCACACCTTTTTACACTTTTTCTTGGGCACTCTAACACAAGTGATAGCAATAATTGCAGTGATAAATATATAGTGGATAAAGTTCCTCCTTACTGTAATGTACAAAGATAAGTTACCAAGGAGTTACGTGACTGTTAAAAAACACAAAGCCATAAGCGAAGGTCACATACTTGGACTGACTGGATCATAAAAATCGAGGTAAGCAATAATCTACAGCTAATGAATGGCGTCAAGGCACAACTTTATGCATGAGCCCTATTGAGAGTGTCCATACATTGGTACCTCTCCTGAAAGTTGTACATTGTTCTTGTTTGTACAATTCATTTGTTTGCACATGCCATAATGGTTCTAAAAGCATTAGCTTCTAATCACCACATTCCTGCAAGTAATGTTGGAGAATGGAGATAGTGGGAGCCTGCCCATTTATACACTGAGTAGCAAGTCCATGTCTAGTCCTTGCACTTTATCTCTGTGACTTTGAGGGCTATAAATTAAGGTTAGACGTGTGATGCATTGTCTCTCAAACCAAGAGCAAAGTAAAATCAGAAACCCAAAGCTTTTACTGCACTGTGTTTAAGGTGAGAGAATATTTTCTACTTCTTTTCTATGCAGAACATATGGCAGCTGCTGCCCCACAGTAGTTTTACACTTTTGTCTTGAACACATAATTTTGTGAGTTACTAAGTCTGCTAGTTACAAGTTGTACAGTGTATGTATATGCAGATATATAAAGTGACTGCAAAACCTTAGATAGTTTTGTGTATGTGTGTGTCTGTGTGCCTATGGTGCTGTTAGTAATTGTAGTGTACCAACTTTATGGGGGTGATATATCAATGTTTGGGGGGAAAAAAGTTGAATGTATAATACTTATTTAGTGCAAACATTTTTTTAAAAATTCAAATGGAAACTTTCAGCATTTAAAAGCTGCCAATTTAATTAAAAACATCAATAACAGCAATAACCATAAATTGATTATATTCAAGTTCTTTATATGTGATTTTTTTAATAAATAAGCAAACTAAGATTTTTTGAAGTAGAAAAAAATTACACAAATTGGTCTTTTGATAAATGGGTCTATATTTTAGACTCCTGTTTTTTTCAAACCAGAACAAGGTTGCTGCGGATACATGAACTTAAACAGTTTTTCTAGGCTCTTCTTGTCATCCCAAAACTTTCCACATATGTGGAGGTAGAAAATCAGAAGAAATTGGTAGTGCATAAAATATTTCCCTGATCCAGCATAACTAGTTCTATGTTGTCTGGGTAAACAGATTCATTGATACTAAGCTCTTCTGGCCATGTAACTCATTGTACTCACTACTAGTGATGGGCGAATCTCATGCGTTTCGCTTCACCGAAAAATTTGCGAATTTCCAGAGAAATTCGCGAATTGGCGAAAAAAATCACGAAACGAGTCACGCGTCGTTTTTGACGCGCGTCGTTTCCGACACGTGTCGCGTCAATCGCGTCGCGTCGTTTTCGGCGCGCTTCGTGTCGTTTTCGGCGCGTTGCTTCAAAATAATTCAGAATAAATTCGCCCATCACTACTCACTACTGAAACATTTACAAAGTTGTTCTCACAGTTTAATGTATAACAGTTGCATCCCTGTTTTGTGTTTAAGCCTTGTAAAGCGCTGTGGACTTTTGTGGTGCTATATAAATACATAAAAGTGATTGGCTGCCTGTGACTTTTTATCTCAGTTGATGCTGAGCTCACATAAACAGTATATAGAAAATACTGTTTATATAGAAAAAGCTAATCAGCGTCGGCTACTGTTGATTTTATCATTTGGTTCATTCCACTTAGTGCAAACTTTGGAGGGTATTTTGATTGAAGAATTTCATGCAATCTTTCTGTGCATCTGCTTGGAAATTGAAAATCCTTTTTTCTTGTTCTGTTTCTTTCTTAAGGGTAAGGACACACGAGGCGATTTATCGCCAGCGTTTTTAAAAAGCAAATCGCGGCGACATGTCGCTCGTTTTGTCTCAGCACAAAACCATATGAAAAACGCCAGCTACTGTGCACACAGCGCGTTTGTGAATCGCCTGTAGCTCCAAAACGCACTGAGACCCTTTTCCGAGCGATTCATCAGAAATAGCATGTACTTAGAAAAGCACTGAAATCTCCTAGACACGCACACACATACAGATAAGTAGCAGCGATTGTATTCAAATTACACTGCGCAATGACGCAAGAACGTAAAGGCGCAGGAATACAAAGACGCTAGGTTACAGCGGGAAGCACAAACGCTCGAGGAGAGACGCCGAGACAACACGCCAAAAAAAACTCGGACGAAAACACGCTGGAAAATGCCTTTTTTGAAGCACTTTTTTGATAGACAGGCTAATTGAGCTGGTTGAGGAACACCGAGAGCACGTGGGTGGAGCACGTACCGCACAGAGCAATGGGATACAAATCGCTCTGTGCAAATTGTCGCTGGGAATCGCCTGTTCAAAAAAGACGATCGCCTTGTCGCCGCGATTTGCTTTTTAAAAACGCTGGCGACAAAACGCCTCGTGTGTCCTTACCCTAAGAGCGCTGGGATTAGTGGTTTTGTAGGAAAGTTGGTTCTCATACAAGTCAGGCTAGTTAAAATTTGAGACCACAGTCCCATTGTCTCTGACTTTCTCCTCCTTTGTGGGGTCTCTAAGACTAGAAACAATACAAGATAGCTCTGAAGGGACTTCTCCACCATCTACTATTTGCTGTTCATACTGCTTCTTGAAATCCAAGCATTTGTATTTACTGTAATTAATGAATTCACTTTTAAATTAATTAGGGTCTTAGAATTTGATTAGTGTAATTCCGTATTATCCTTATCACTTTTAGTATAGTGGTGGAAATTAATGAAAATCTGAAATTGATTTTTGCCAATTAATTACAACACAAAATCATTATTAATTATAAATCAGCAGATTAATTGATTAGGGAAAGTTTATGAATTTAATTAATTCATTTTTGAGCACTAGTCACTTTATGTCATCATATGAGATAGTTTGATTAATTTCATATAACAGTACTTTATAATTATATATGTTTTGGGAACAAAAGCACTTATGTGCAATTTGTGTTTTTAATTCATGAACACACAATCATGTTGGTGTAAATAGATGGTATATATATTGAAACTCTTTATAAACTCTTTATTAGATAAAATAGATTGCACTGGAGCAAATTTGTAACTAGATGATTGATGAGCCCTAATGTCATAAGCAACCAATGCACACTATTTCACTGCAAAAGGGAAACAAAGAATAAACAAAACTCAATAAAATAAAGGATCAAAGTAATCCCATAAGACAATCAGGCATTTAATTCAATTATTTTAGTGTCCACTTCACTGAATATAGCTTTATCCTGTAGAACTGCCACACTGATGCCCTGCAACATGCATTTCTTAGAAGTGTCCCTGAATTTTCATGTGATCTCATAACCTAAAAAAGAAGACTTTGTTTTGGTGTGTTGTACCTGTATGTATGTATTATAGCACATATGTACTGTAACTATTCATATACAGAATTTTTTCATGGGTCAATATTTCCCAGGCAAATCAGTTTGAAACTAAACCCAGATTTTTCCAAATGACTTAATAGTGCCATCTTCTGGTCATGTTTCTTATCTTGCTTGCAAGGTTTAAGCATATCATATATTAGGTACATAGTATTATCATTAATATTACAGGTATGGGATCTGTTATACAAAAACCCATTATCCAGAAGACTTCAAATTATTCTATATCTTTAATTATCTTACATAGAAATATTTAAGTTTATTAAAAAATGATTCCCTTTACTTTGAAAATAATAAAAACAGTATCTTGTACTTAATCCTAACTAAGTTGCATGAATCCATATTGGTGGCAAAATGATACTACTGATTAAATGATTTTGTAGTAGCCTTTAGATATGGAGATCAAAATTATGGAAAGATCCCTTACTCGAAAAATGTAAGCCTGAATTAATACAACATAAGTAGATATGGTCAAGCATAATAATGGGTGCTAAATTTACTCCAGTTCTAGAAACCTATGGCAACCACATATCAGGTTGTTACTAGATTTTAGCAGAACCTCATCCCAAATCATTCTTGTTGTGTTTTGGTAGCCGAGGATGAGCAGAATACAACAGTGCTTTATTAGCAGGTTTATGCAGCCATTACACTTGAGAAGTAGCTTGAACTCTAACCCTTTTAAGCAATATAGAAAGTACAGTGTTTGCACAGTATAGTCTTGTGCACAGTGACACCTACAGGCACCTTGCACAAACACCACATATTCCCCCTATAGTTGGAAAGCATTTTGGTAAATTTAATAAACAGAAACCATAAAACAGTAGGCATCATAAGGCAATATTATGCATTCTTCACAACACACAGTTCTTGGTCCATGCAGGTAGTTTTCTGATTCTCTCAGTACTCCTCATAGATTCACTTTCTTCAGGCCTATTGCATCAGGAGTAGAGAAATGTCCATCAAATGGAATGTCTCCAAAGTCATATCTAGAAGGAGCAAGATGACTTGCATTTCATATGCATTCATATGTGTTCATATGTGAATGGTTCTCGCTGGCGTCTCACTTTAAGTGGTGTAGTAAATTTAGATTGTCCTTGTTTCAGTATTCCTGGTTTCTTAATTCTGACTAAAGATCCAGGCTGAAAGTGCACTTCTCTTGCTCCACGTTTTCTATCAGTATAAGCCTTGCATTTGGCTTGTCGACCTTTGACACTGCCCGCAGTACATGATTTTGTAGGAAGAGTATTTGGTGGAAGTTTGATGTCTGCAATATGTAACAGTGCATATTTGTCTGCCATGTACTAATTCAGCTGGAGATGTTTGGGTTGTTGCGTGGAATGTTGCTCTGTAGTTATGTAGGAACTCTGTTTTCCCAGTAAGGTTTGCTGTCTGTAGTGCTTCTTTCAGACTTCAGTTGAATCACTTGATTTCTCCATTTGCTTGTGGGTAATACACTGAAGATTTTCTATGCACAATATTCTTCTCCCTCAGAAAGATTTCAAACTCAGATGAACTCCTTTGGATTACCTTCTCTGATGAAGACTGTAGACTGTAGAAATGTGATTACTGTAGCTGATGTTATATGAGAAACAAATGCAATAGTCTATCAAGGTGATAGCAAATCTGCAGTCTATAGGAGCATCTGCTAAAAGATCCACAATATCAATAACAAGTTTTTCCCATGCTGAATCAGAGAATGATACTGGCTGAAGTGGTGTGATAGCTGTTTTGTCATGATTTTGACAAGTAACACAAGTATGAATGGCAGTTACCACATCGGTATCCATTGCTGGCCACCAGTACAGTACTTGTAGTCTTTGTTTTGTGCATACAATTCCTTGATGATCAGTAAGTGGTGAGCTCCCCGGACAACATAGCCATCTACTAAGGACAGTTTGTGTCTAATCCTATAGTAAGGTTGAAGATCAGGACTGAGTTTCTTCTCAGCAATTGGCAATTTGCTTTGTAAGATGTCCTGTAGCTTTACTTGGATTGGACATGTGAGGCAAGCTTGCTGTAACTGTAGATTATAGTAAATCAGTCAGTGCTACAACTTCTATGTCCTCATCCAGTGTATCAGAAGCTGCAGGTAAAGGTAAATGTGACTAACAATCAGCAGTAACATTTTTCAAACCTGGTTTGTATTGCTTTTTGTAGTTGAAATTCAGTAGCCTTGCTGACCATCTAGCTATACACATTCCAGCTCTTCCTGGTCCCTTTGTTGTAAGCAGTGTAGTTAAAGAGCTATGATCAGTGCATAAGGTAAATTCTCTGCACCATAGGTTGGTTCTCCATTTTTCTGTTGCCCACATGCTAGAGTTTTTTTCAACAATTGAATACTTACGCTCTGTCTCTGTAAGTGTTCTGGATGCAAATGCAACAGTTTTCTCTGTATGATCAGCATGGATCTGTGTGAGAACTGCAATATCCCCATAGTCTGAAGTGTCTGTAACCACAGTGGGTAGTACAGGATCAAATAAAGCTGGTGCTGGACTGTTCAAATTAGCTGTTTCACTATTTCAAAGCTATGTTGAGCAGTCTCTGAGCAAAACAGACTTGAAGTTCCACATAGTAGTGCTCTAAGTAGCTCCACAACTGAAGCATAGTTGGGAATAAACTTAGAATACCATGAAGTAAGACATAGAAAGCTTGTAAGGTCTGAAATTCAGATGGAGTAAGTGCTTGTGTAACAAGGTTGACATGGTCAGGCAGTAATCCCTCTTTTGACCCAGAAATTATGCTGGAACAGCACTATTAACTGATGCATTTTGAAGAAAAAATTCCCATGACAGCATCCCTTTAAAGGAATACTGTCATGAGAAAAATGCTTTTTGCAAAATGCATCAGTTAATAGTGCTGCTCCAGCAGAATTCTGCACTGAAATCCATTTCTCAAAAAAACAAGCAAGTTTTTTATATATTGAATTTTGACATGGGGCTAGACATATTGTCAGTTTCCCAGCTGCCCCAAGGCATGTGACTCATGCTCTGATCAACTTCAGTCACTTTTTACTGCTGTACTGCAAGTTGGAGTGATATCACCCCCTCCCTTACACCCCCCAGCAGCAAAAACCCATGTCCCACTCACTGTGCTGTGACTCCTTCAGTTATATTGAGAAGGAGAAACAACAGCCAGCCAGAAATCAGTTCCCTGAAATCAGTGCTGGCATAAGTCACGTGACTAGGGCAGCTCAATCAAAAATCAGGAAGCACACCAAAAAAAAAAATTTTGCTTAAAGTGAAAAAGGTGATTTATTTGCCCATATGCATTCACAAAAATGGCAACGTTTCAAGGCTTGATAAAGGACCCAGAGGGGCCCGAAACGTTGCCGTTTTTGTGAATGCATATGGGCAAATAAATCACCTTTTTCACTTTAAGCAAAAATGTTTTTCTTGGTGTGCTTCCTGATTTTTGATTGGACTGTTCTCTGTCCCCAAGCAAGGAGGGGGACTTATAGTTGAGCACCCACCACTCACAAGGTGGTAAGTTTGCAGGTTGAGCACTCCACTTTCGTGCATGACCAGGGCAGCTGGGAAATTGACAATATGGCTAGCCCTATGTCAGATTTCAAAATTGAATATTAAAAAATCTCTTTTGAGAAATGGATTTCAGTGCAGAAGTCTGTTGAAGTTTCACTATTAACTGATGCGTTTTGAAAAAAAAAAACATGTTTTCCCATGACAGAATACCTTTAACTTTGTGTACAAAGTTATTTGCACAACCCAATGAAGTGTTGCTTTGTGGTGAAATTTTAGACACTGGTTGTGTGGCAAGCACTGGTGCTGTAGCTAGACCATCAACTAATTGTAGTTTTAATGCAGCAAAGAGATCCCTTCCAATAGCAGTTCCCTGATTCACACAGGGATTTACACAGGGATTAAATCCTTTAAAGGGATACTTTCATGGGAAACCATGTTTTTTTCAAAACGCATCAGCCATCAAATTTAACTTAACTGGAGGGATTTTGTATGGACGAATGGTCAAAAATACCTGGATCCAGAATCCAGGTACTCAGCAAAGGCTATAGGAGGCGTCTAGAGGCTCAGAGGCAAAAAGAGGCTCAACTAAGTATTGATGTAATATCTCTATTGGGGTGCCCAAATTTATGCACCTGTCTAATTTTGTTATGATGCATAATGCATATTTTCTGTTAATCCAATAAACTTTATGTCACTGCTAAAATGCTTCTGTTTCCATAAGGCATGTTATGTATTAAAAGGAAGTTGATACTTTGAAAGCTCAGCCAATTAAGAGGGGGTTCACAAACTTTTTCATATGACTGTAGGCCCCTTCATCATAGGATATCTATTTTTGTACTTAAATACATTTCTAATAATTTGTAAATGCCTTTTTGGAGCACTGCTCAATGAGTAGCTGTAATCATACATACAGTTGTTTCTATTCTCCAGCTGAAGGCTCAGGACAGTGCACTTGAGCTTCCCCTTGACTGTGGTGAGTTTTGGATTATTTTGCTTATTTACAGGCTACCTGGCTCTATACTGTATATAATATGCATTCATTGTTAGTGCATTAATTTCATAGCTTTGCTTAATCATAGTATGTTTACTATACTATTTAATTACTATAATTAAAAACAAACTCTCTTCACTTCTTCTATTTCTGCATGTCTGGTAAAACTAGAAAGAGAAGTATTACATAATAAGCATGTACAGGCAAAATGATATGACACTGTTCTTATTTTGTTCATACATAGCAGACTCAAAATGCCAATTCAAGCCCTTCAGACAAAGGGTCAGATTCACTAAAGGGTGAAGTGGCTAATGCTAGCAACTTTTCGCCATAAATCCCTTTCGCAGGGACACCGCTAATTCATTCAACAGGCGCTGATGACAATTTGCTATAGAAAGAGACTGTCGCTATAATTCGTTTGCACTCTATCTCCAGGACGGTAGTTACACAGTAAAGTGCTAATTTTACTGAGAGTTGACTTCGCCAACCTCAGACCAGGTGAACTGCAAAAATGAAGCTACGTCTTCCTCAATCTTATGTCACTTACTAGTGTTGGGTGAAATGACCCATCAAAATTGACGCAACTTTGTCTCAATTTCAGGGGAAGTGAAATGGGACAAATTTACATAAATTTTGAAGCCCGTGACAATTTTTATACACACACCTATTTTGTCTAAATGCAGTAAAGTCAATGGGTGCCAGAATAATTTTGAAGCATGACAATTTTTATGCACACGACTAATCTACAGCGCTACGAAACAAGTTGGCACTATAGAAATACATGTTAATAATGTTAATAATAATCTGATGTGCTCCCAAATTTTTCACAGCAGATTTTTGCTGCAGTTTCACAAATTAATTCGCTGGCGAATTTATTCGCCCATCGCTATCAGTTACATCATATCATGTCTGCCGGAAATGCATTAAAGTTGTAAAAATGCTGGCGACTTTTCATTTTTACAAGTGGGATTGCCTGAAAAAGTCCTAACAAACTATTTTGGGTTACAATTTTTCCCCAAAGATTTGAGGGGCATGGAGCATTTATTTTAGGGTGGGCTCATGTGTAGGGCATTAGAGCATCTCTTTTGTCTTTATTAAGGCTCCTTGCACATTTGTAATAAAAAGTGGCCACTTCAAGCATTTGCACCAATATCTCGAATAAAGACGTCCAACTTTAATGTACCCATCCTTTTCAAACTGACCTAAGCGTAAGATCAGTAGGGAATTTTCGTTATGCATAAACGAACGCTAGCGAATCTTGCTATGAAGTGCTTTCACTGGAGACGTATCTCTAGTGAAAAGAAATTATTCTCCCTAGTTAGAAATTATTTCAGTGTTTTAAAGCAGCAACACTAAATTTCCCAGGCACACCAGGAATAATACAGTATATTTATATAGGTATTATGTGGAATGTTTTGGACTTGGGTTTTTCAAAATATATAGCACCAATGGCCATTCAGCATGCTTTGTGGCCACTCAACTAGCAGACTTCATATTACCCACACCCACAGGTGCACTCGCATCATCACCTGAAAATATATTCCAGTATTTTCAAGAATAACAACAGTACCCATGGATACAAACAATTTGCTCCACCAACTTGGAGCCAACCTCCCCACCCTAGTGGCAAAATACATGGGTGATAAAATATACAGAACTATCACCTGCATCAAGGCAGCTGAGTAAACATTTAAACACTAAAAGCCCAACCAGATTTGGCAGCATTCTGCATGATGCAATTATGCTAACTTACTTAACATTGAGTCCAAGGTACAGTATAATTAATAAATTGAAAAAATGAATTCGTCAGAAACTTAATAATTGTTTGTTCAAATAAGACGCCATGGGAAATGGCATTGATGTATTTTAGAGCGAAGCTTTCTGGATAACAGAATCTGGATAAAAGATCCTATAACTGTTTACAAGAATTAATTCAAAAAATAGTGTCTAATTCTTTTCTTATTTTAGAATTGCTTCTCTTTATTGGTACTCTCTGCACCCTGTAATTGAGAGTTACACACCCATAAAGACTATATATGTGCCTATGTGATCATTGTGAATAATTTGTCTTTGAGTGCAATGTAAGATCCATCAAGATTTGGTTGTTGATTCCTGGGGTGTGGTGAATTTAAATTTTTCCAGTCTGCCTTCATAATAAAAGGGATAACTGTGGGAGGGAAGATGTTTATTACTGCAGGGATTGCAACAAGGCTGTGCCAGTTAAGATAACTTTATAGAAGTTTGTTCATTCATCATTCTGCACTTCTGTCTGCTCAGTCATTTCCCAACATAGCTTTCTCTATTTAACTGTAAGACGTTTCAACTTGTGATTCATTTGTGTTGTCAGGACTGTGACTTGCATCTGGGAAACAGCACTGGGACTTCTGCAAGCTCTACATATACACACAGCAAGGTATGTTTTATCTCCATTTAGAAATAACAGCCAAATGCAGATATTTCCACTATATATTTCTGATACAGAAACTTCCCCTCTACTCCTGGCCATTCTAAACTTACTGCAGAGAATTAAACAAGTTAAATGGTTTTCCTGAAGGGGTTTAAAGGTAAATTAAAGACTAACTAAAGAAGTAGGCTATAAATGTTGCACATTATATTTTGGGTTTTTATACCAGCCCAAGGCAACCACAGCCCTTTAGCATAAACATTCAGTAATGTGACCCCAAGTGACCCCAGCCTTCTTTTCTGCTGATTCACTGCACATGCTCTATGTTGCTGTTAGTTACATGAGCTTAGGGACTGACTCACAATATACTATGTATACTAAATAGAAATGTTACAATATAAGGCTGATTAATATTTAATACAGATAATTACTACATGGCAGCTCAGGAACCAGTGCAACTAGCATCATATTTTAATAATCAGCCCTGTAGCATTAGCTTATTTTACAGGCCAACCGTGTTTTCTGCTTGATAATTTGCAACAACCCCTAAGCTTAGCTTCTCAACAGCTGCTCAGAGCCCGCTGTGCATGTGAGTGTCACAGACACTTTCCACGATGGTAAACCACTGTGAAAAGTTTGAAGTCCTGGATCATTCTGCTATTGAGATGTTGAAACTTTAGGCTGGTACAATCAATTCAGTTGGTCAAATGTGGCATTTTTAACCATATTCATTTTTAGGATTTAGTGTGTGTAGCGCACCCGTAGGTGTAGCTTTAGCTGTGGATTTGTGGAATATGTGTGACCCGGCTAACTGCTTAGCTTGTGCCCAGGACCCCCAGTGTACCCGTGCAACTCCCTGCAACTCCCGGTACCTGGTGTTGTTCAGTGCAGCAGGAGATTCAGGCAGACACAGTTCCTTGCAGCAAACTTGAACTTATTTATTGAACATACAGTGCAATAGGATACTTTGGTAATCCCTCCAGCGGGATGATAAAGACAATGTGCAGGATAGATAACAGGCAGCAATGATTCACATTTCAACAGGATAATTACCCTCTCACTAGGTAATGTCTCCTCTCAGGTGGAATGCACTAGGCCCTGGATGTCACAGCCTGGGGTCTTGTTTCTTGGCACCCTATTGGGTTATCGCCTCACCCGCGGTATTCAGCCTGGGGTCTTGGCACCCTATCTGGTCCTCAACTCACCCACTGTAACCCCTGATCTAGTGGTGTACATACCACGGGGTCCTAACCCCACTATTTCTCCTTGTTGGAGCCACAACTGCTCACTAGCTGCCCTGAGCTGCCTTTCACTCCTAGAGTGACTATCACAGTAGCTACTATCACTGGTTAAACCTAATCTGTTTCCGGAACCAGACCTTGATCCTGTAGAACCTCTCTGGGAGGCAGGGCCCCAGGGTTAAGCCCTGAGCACATGGTGCTATCCCCTTTTATATCTTAACTACTGCCCTCTGGTGGCCAAATCCCATGAACTGAAATGGACCCAGGAAAAGGGACATAGCTGCCTGAGTTACTTAAGGACCCTTAGGTGTCCAAATATGGAGGGGAAACTGCCTGATTAAACTACAGCCAAATCTCAGGGTCTCTACATGTGCCTTTAAGCTGATTTATTAAATGGCTTTAGGTTTAGCTATTATTCAAGGGGTGTCAAAATGTTTGCAAGACCAAGACTATGCACATGCTCAGAAGCCAATACAGCAAGACTGATTTATAATCAGAATACACAGACTATACTGGGTCCTGTGTTGTCATGTAATCTAATGTGGATTTTATAGTATTTGTATTGTTTAATACAAACTTTCTCCAACTCTGCAGAACAAATGGCTGCAGCTAAATAATCCTCCAAATAGAATCCCAGTTTATCTGTTTAAATCTGGCTCCATGATCTTTGTCCCTGCAGCTAGAGCTGTAAAGGGGATGTAAAGGCAAAAAATAAAATCCAATATAAATCTCTAAAGAGTCAACAATGGCTCTACAGGGAGACAAAGCTGCTGGAGGTCTGCTCCCCCTGCTGTTCATAAGTATGATTGTTTCCCTGCACAGCAGTTAGGGACTGTCTGACAATTCCTATCCACAGCAGTAAATGAAGGGAGAATTTCACTGCATACAGTCAGGTTTATTATAAAAATGGTACAGATTTTTTAATTCAAGTATATTGGAGATAGGTTTCTTTTTCATTAAAGAAAGTAAAAATTGGATTTTATTTGTTGCCTTTACTCGCTCCTTAAATTAGAATAAATGGTCTTGTGCACATTGGTGTGTAATGAAACAAAACTGCAGGATTACTCAGGGACATACTGTCTTGTACAGACAGCTCTCAGCACATCTTTAATAAAAGACACTCAGATTTATCATTACATACACTTAATAAATATGTTTTTATATCTTTGCTGTTCTACTTAAAAAAATCCTCCCATATAATTTATAGCAGTTTCAACATCAATTAACAAATATTCCCCTGTAAAGCAGCAATTCTGTTTTGTGCACAACCTGTTATTAAGCAGAATCTTCATAATCGTCCGCTCTTAAAACTCAGCCCTTTATATATGTAGTGTCAGCACAAGTCAAATGACTGTAGATTCACATGTGAACGTAATGCTGTATAAAAATGTTCAGCCACTTTTACACATTTTTTTCTATCAAGACCTGAAATCAAAATGGATTTAACAGGGTTTAGAAATGTCACAGTGCAAAAAACAGAGCTGTCCTGTGATTGGAGAGAGTGGGTGTTGGGAAGGAAGTGTAATGTAAAAAGCATGCAAATTAAGAGGAGGGCTGCACTAATACCTAGGAACTTGGATTTCATGCAACCTTTCTTAGTATACAGAAAATAAACTAATGCCATTTTGTGATTGCCAGACATTATTTCATGAGTTTTGAGACATTCCCTGATTGAAGATTTCTTATATCTGTTCATGCTAGTATGGAGTATTAAAGAGGTGGTTCACCTTTATGGTAACTTTTATTATGTTATAGAATGACCAATTCTAAGCAACTTTTCAATTGGTTTTTATTATTTACTTGTTATAGTTTTATAGTTATTTGTCTTTTTGTCTAATTCTTTGCAACTTTCAGATGGGCGTCGCCATCCCCTTCTAAAAAGACAAATGCTCTGTAAGGCTACAAATGTATTGTTATTGCTACTTTTTATTGCTGATCCTTCTATTCAGACTCTCTGCTATTCACATTCCAGTCTCTTATTCAAATCAATGCATGGTTGCTAGGGTAATTTGGGCCCTAGTTACAAGACTTAAAATGCAAATTGAAGAGCTGCTGAATAAAAAGCAAAATGACTCAAAAACCGTAAATAATAAAAAATTAAAACCAATTGCAAATTATCTCTCTACATCATACTAAAAGTTATCTCAAAGGTGAACAACCCCTTTAAGCAGGCTTATTTTGTTGGCATTTACGAGAGGTATCAATTTGTTGAAATATTTCTGTTATGAAAGGATACAGAGATGAGTTTACAACTGTCATACTAAAAACATATCTTACATGCTGTTCATTGTAAACTTAGCTGCAATTTAATGAAAATAAACTGTTCAATGCTAAATCATATTGTAGTGATGCTATTATTTTTTTGGCATGGTACCTTTAATTTTAAGCATAGTTGCAATTTCACTGATCTCCTGTCTTGTTTTAGATGAGGTATAGAGTGTTTGGCCTTCTTGCCTTCTGCCTTCTTATTAACTCTGTTCAGTCATATGGTAATGGCGAAATCAGCTCAGCATGTGAAACCATGGCACCTAGCCACAAAACATACACCGCTCAGAAATCAATGCCACCATACAGAGTGTCTGCCTCAAGTTACTCATTCAGCGCTGGAGATGAAATTACAGGTGAGAACATGACAGCCAAGATCACAATTCTATGAGAGTCACTCCATTGGAGAATGATATTATGTTACGCAGTCACTTAGAAGAAACTGGAGAAAAAAGGGATTGAAAAAACCCTTAAAGCTGTAACCACTTTTTATACTGGTGCAGGGAATTATTTTAACTTGTATGCGTTGTCTTCCCCACCGAACCTCCTCAAACAGCAAATTTATCATATAGCTAAAGTCACTGCCCTAACAGGACTAAGCAAGGCTTTGCAAGGCAGCCATTTGGTGGCATCTTCCATTTTTTGCTGCTTACAAAATGTAGCAGTAAAAAACTATTCAATAATATATGAAGTTAAACACAGCTAAAATGTAAAAAAAAAAAAAAAACAATACCAGATCTGACATGATGATACATATATGTTCTAGAAATTGCATTTATACTGCATATATAATTAGTTATAGAAAAAAAGGCAATTTCCATGGTTTCAGATTTGTAATAAAAAGCCTTGAATTCATTTATGATGGGTGCTGGTAAAGGAGATGGGTCTAGCTGCAGTTTCTGTAAAGAGAAATGTATCAAAACAGGAAGGAGTGGTTATTATGAAATAACATGGCGTAACATTATTGCTAATGTTCTTGCATCGCAAGAGATGCTGTCTGGTTAGAAAAATCTAAGCAAAAATACAGTGAAGCAAAAGACAAAAATAAATTTAAAAAGGAATAAGCTCCGTTTGGCCATTTACATCTGTCCTATCAGCACTCAAGTCTGAATAACCTGAAATGTGGCCTATGTAATGTGAAATGTGAAATGTGAGTGGCTGCAATTATTGGTGTAAATGCAAGGGAAATATACAGCTTCCAAACCTGCACAGGTGCTCCTAGCTTAACTAGACTGTTTAGTTATTCCCTGGCTTAAATCGCTTTAATTCTCTTAAACGCTTCACTTTTACAAGGCGCTCACCAGGAAATAGCTGTGGTTTGGGTGCCACTGCCACGAACCCTCCACACATTCAAACTTAATCTTTTAAAATTCAGAGGCACTCACCACACTCCGTCCGTGGTCTGGGTGCCATGCCCGAACCTGTGGCCTGGGGAGAATGCTCCGTATAACAAATCCACCTTTGCCATGCACTCTAATGATCTCTCAGACGCAGGGTAAGATCAAACAAACAACCTTTGTTTCACCATAGGCCATGCCTTACACGTTTCATGTGTTTCCACCACACGTTATCATAGGTTTGTACCTAAGTGGATTTGTGATACGAAATAAACAGCTTCCCACTGAAAATATTTGCATGCACAATTTTACCCCTAAAATTGCTGTGTCAATTTCTACCATTACATCCTCTGGTTAAAAGTGTTTATTACTTTAGTACTGTAGCACTGTAGCTCTTAGGAACAAGTAGAGGTACATTTTATTAAAATTTTATAGGAATTTTATTTTTCCTGCATTTCTATTTTGATAGAAAAATTTATTGTATAAAAATGCTATAGACATAATATGGCCAGCACTTATGGATCTCTCTCTCCAATGTTAACAAATATGAGTTTTTTTTAAGGCAAGGCATACATGTAAAGATGTATAGTCCACACCACCGCCCCCAAGCAGTGCTCTATAAAGCTGGCCATAAAAGTGTAGATTTCATTCTTTGTGATATAAGGGTAAATTTATCAAAGAGTGAAGTTCACTAGAGGGAAATTCCGCCGCTCTCCATTCATTTCTATGGGATTTTGAAAGGCATTTTTATCAATGGGTGAAGTGAAAGTTCACCCTTCGATAAATACGCCTTTAAAAATCCCATAGAAATGAATGTAGAGCGGTGGAATTTCCCTCTAGTGGCGGAACTTCACTCTTTGATAAATATACCCCCTAGACTCTCATTTGTTTCAGTCTACCATTAACCATGCAGATTAAAATAAATTGTAAAAAGAACAAATCAAACTATGTTCTGGTCATTAATTGACAGATAGCAGTCATAGGAACGTTATGTCCAACAAATAGTAGTGACTATCTCCCACTGAACACCAGATAGGCAATATATGCAGAGATCTTATATGTAGGCAATATAAATCTAGTGACTATCTCCCACTGAACACCAGATAGGCAATACATGCAATATAAATCTTTGAACAGTCCAATTGACTGAACTATTGATTGCCATGGTACAAAAAATGTCGGCATAATCCACACAAACCGAAAATCATATGAATCTTCATTTCATATGACCAGGGACGGAACTTGGGGTAGGTAGATTAGCAAAGCTGGGGGGGCGCCAGGCACATACCTGCTCTGTCACCTACACCATGTTCAGTCCCCTCTCTCCCTGTCTTTTTGCGCTTCTTTGCATGAGCCTCCACTGTTTCGCACTTCTGCACATGTACGAGTGTACCAATTAGCACATGCATGCACTAATTTGTCGCTCATGTGTGTGTTCAGGGGGCACATGTCTGGGCTGACCTGGCTCTGCATATAACTATATCATTATATCAATGGTCAGCTTAACCCAAGTCAGTTTATGCCCTATACTTTAGCTACAAACAACATTATGTCCATTTTATCCTGTTTACATGTATGTGCATTGTATTTGTCTGCCTTCTGCAGTGACTCTGCTGGCAGACGCCAATGCTACCTTTGAAGGATTCTTCTTGCAAGCTCGGTCTGTATCAGGAAATAATATGGTTGGAAATTTCAGGGTGCTCAACTCAAATTCCCAAATCCTTGAGTGTGGAGGAGTAAAGGTAAGTAGCTTTTCACTATTGCTTAAAAGGGCAAGGCCAGACGGGGAGATTCAGGGGAGATCTGTCACCTGGCGACTTATCGCCGCGACGAATCTCCCCCGAATCTCCCCGAATAGCTAGTTAGCGCTGGGCACCAGCTAGGCTTAAAGTCGCCTGCGCTTGTTCACATGCAGCGGCGCGATTTTAAAAGTCGCTCAAAATATTGAGGCGACAGATCTCCCCCAAATCTCCCTGTCTGGCCTTGCCCTAAGGTTGCACAAAAGTTTTATTTGTTTTTAATAAACTAAAAAGTGCTGATTGTACAACACAGAAAAGATGCAGAAAGGAAAAAAATCCAAGAACAATTACAAACTTTGCATATTATACTGAAGGGGGAAATGCATTTGTATGGCTGCTACCTGAGTAAACATTGCTGAGATAACAAATCACTAATGGCTGACACTAATTACCCTGGTTGAGAATATTGTAAGCTGTAGAGTCTAATGTTAAGGTGTTGTTCTTAATCTTAATACTTCTGTTTGGCAGGGATTGGCCATGAGTCATGTAAATACAACCAAGAAGTACAATATAACAGCACTGTGGACTGCACCAGACTTAGCTGATAATGTACATTTCAGGTGAGGTTTCATTACACTTAACAATTTTTAGGGGCCTAATTGAAGTAGACAGTTGTTTTTAACTTCAGAACAAAAGATAGGAAACAGAATCAAATGTAAGAGATGTAAACTTACAAAATTATGCAAATATTGCTCCCCATAGTACTCATTTGCCAGTCACTGGGTATTTCTGTGTTCTGCACCTTTTAAGTCTTACTTTCACTTTCAAGTTGTACAGAAAGTCTTATGTATGCACAGTGCCACCTGCAGTCCATTTGTATAAACACCACATATTCCCCCTTTAGTAGGAAAGCATTTGGACAAATATATAAACAGTAACAATTGAACTGTATGTATTTTAAAGCAATATATATATTATTCACATGACATAGTCCTTGGTCCATGCAGGTAGTTTCCTGATTCTCTCAGTATGCCTTATAGGTTCACTTTCCTCTGCCCTATTGCAGTTGGCATCAGGAGTAGGAAAATGTCCATCATCAAAGTCATATCTCATGTCTGGTTATAGGCAGGTGCAATATACAGTCAAGACTGGTTACATCCCATGCCCTCTGATGCTCCCTAACTTGCTTGTCACACAGCAAAACCATCTTTAACATAATTTCACTTTAGCTTTCATTTGATTCATGGATTCGTGGAGGTTTACTGTTTGCTTTAAGATCTACTGGTACCCATGAAGTGCTAGTACAGAGATATGTTGTGCACCACACCAAAATACACAATCCAGGTTACTACAATGGGTCTAAATGTTATTGAGAGCAGCAAGTGGAGATCAATGTGCTATGCAAGGCAGTGTAATAACCTTAAGTCCACTAGAAAATGATGTAAACGTTAAATAACCCCAATAGGCTGGTTTTGCTTCCAATAAAGATTAATTATATCTTAGTTTGGATCAAGTACAAGATACTGTTTTAAAAGGAAAAAGGAAATCATTTTAAAAAATTTGGATAATTTCATTATAATGGAGTTTATAGGACACGTAATTCGGAGCTTTCTGGATAACGGGTTTCTGGATAAGGGATCCCATACCTGTACTACTATAGAAATTATATTTTCAATCGACACTAAAACCATGTTGCATATTGTAAGCTGCTTATCATTATATTTTCTTTCACTGTGCAAAAACAGTTTTGGAGAACCCCAATAGATAATAATAAGGGTTCTTTTGAAGAGGTAGCACCCTGTCAATTGATTGTTTGATAAGATTATCCCTCTTCAAGATCTGCTGGGACCACAGACTCCAACTTTAATTGGAACTTGGGTTTCTTCCTTTTTTTCAACATAATTTCCTTTAAAGACTGTTATAAAGTGCTCCCTACTCACTAATACAAAGACAAAGCCTAACAATGATTTTATTACATCCTGATCTAGAGCTACTTTTGTTCGGAATTTCAGAACATTCTGGGTGGGAGTTGAAAGTCCTATCCTAAATGTAAGTATTGATAATTACAGCAAATCACATTTGGAGATTAACAGCACATTATTGCCGCACAAGTTATTTTTCTCTGCTTTCTAAGGCTTCTTCCATAATATTATTTGCTTTGAACCACTTACATTTTTTATCACAAATATTCTGACCAAGATTCATCTATAATTGTTCAACATGGAATTGATGAAGTCTAATCCATGGCTAATGCCCATTATGTAAAAAAAAGGGAAGTTTTCGTTAAATTTCCTTGACTAAAGCAAATATATATATATATATACTGACACATTTTGAAAAAAATTACAAAAATCTTTATTGATCAACGTTTCGACACCACAGAAGGGTGTCTTCTTCAAGATAAAAGCACATTAATATAACAAAAAAAAGTAATTAATGTAATCAGCATAAGTTATCAAACACAATATTGCATGTAGGCATAAATGCTGTGATACTGGTATATGATGAATAAATACATGGAGGATACCATGCCAAACATATGTTTTATTCTTGTTTCAGTTAAATCACTCAAACCTACGTACTACTGTGCCAAATGTAAACGCTTTAAGCACAAAGCTTCCTTCCCACAAAGTTGCATCTGCAGTCATTTCTAGAGCATCTTGTGGCACAGACAAAGTTTGTTTCAGCGTCCCTACAGACTGTGACCCATCCAGCAGCACCAACTGTCTTTTCATGTCCTCTTCCCCAATCTCACCTGCCAGTGGAGAAGGCTACCAGCTTGACATCAGTGGTTCATCTACTGGATATGTGTCCATTGGTTTTTCCGATGACATGCAAATGGTGAGCAACTTAGTAGCCATGCAACAATTGTTAACAACTGATAATGGATACAGCTGAAATATTACAGACTACATTCATCTGCCACTGATAAGACTTTTTTATGTTCTTAAAGCAATTGTAAATAGTGATGGGCGAATTTATTCGCCTAGCTCGAATTCGCAACAAATTCCCGCGATTCGCCGCCAGTGAATATATTCGCAAAATGGTTGTGAAAATTCGCCGCCATCAATTTCCGATTTTCACTAATTTTTTCTTGAAATTGTTTGAAATTCACAAATTTATAGTGAAATTGTTTGAAATTCACAAATTTATAGTGAAATAATTCAAAATTCACAAATTTATAGTGAAATCACTCGAAATTCACAAATTTATAGTGAAATAGTTCAAAATTCACAAAGTTAGCGTGAAATCGCTTGAAATTCACAAATTTATAGTGAAATAGTTCAAAATTCACAAAGTTAGTGTGAAATCGCTTGAAATTCACAAATTTATAGTGAAATAGTTTGACTTTTCTGAACTTTTTGTGAAAACGGTTGAATTTCACAAATTTTTCGTGAAAACGTTTGAATTTTACAAATTTTTTGTGAAAATATTAAAATTTTTTGTGAACTTTCCGATTTCACTATTTTCGCAAATTCGGTGAAGCAAAACACCCCAGATTCGCCAATCACTAATCGTAAACTGAAAGTCATGCAGACATATGAGACCCTTTAAGAGGTTATTATGGCTGCCAGCCTACTATAGGGTTTGATGGAGTTTTTTGTTTGGCATCAGTCAACTGAAACATGTCAACCCAGTAAACACAAAAAGCTTTGGCACCACAGGTAATACACTGGTGCCTGTCCTACCTTGGAAGGAATGTATTCTCTGCTATAAGCATTCCAATAAACACAGGCCTTAGGAAGCAATGTTAACATATTATACTCTTGTCTCTAATTATTGCCTATGAAATATGCTCTGCTCCAGGGAAATGATGATATCTACAATTGTGTGATAAATGCAGCTGGAGGGATTGAAGTTCAACATGCCTACTCAGAAGGAAAATCTCGACCACAAGTCTTAACCTCGGTAAGTTCTCCGCCTATCTTTATGCTACACATGGAAGTTTTCCTTCCCTTAATTTGCTATGGTTTACCCTTACATAGGACGAAACCTGAAACTCTGGAAATACAGTTTTTTTCAGCATAAGATGTTTATGAGGTAAAAAGATTCCATTAGATAGTTAGATATAGTACAGGTGAATTACTATCCAGAAAGCTTTAGGCCTGGGGTTCTCAGGATAAGGGGATTCCCTGTAATTTGGATCAACATCCTTTAAAAAAAGTATACTAAAAATATTTAATCAATAAATAAACATAACAGGATTGTTTTGTCACCAATTTGGATATATGCAGTTTAGTAAAAGTACTGATTTATTATTAAACATTAGAAATATTTACTTAAATGGACCCTGGGGAAGATGGCCTTCCCATAATCTGGATATTTTTATGGATATTGGGTTTACAGATAAGAGATCCCATACCCTTATCTCTATTTCATAGACATTAAACTAATAAATAGGGCCAGATTTAATTCAATTCAATGTGTGAAACACTTATCACATTAAGCAATATATCTTTCAGTTACCTATGTTTTGGCTAGCTAAAGGCCCATTTAAAGTGAGGATATCGCTTACCTTTCACAATTCGTTTTGAGTCTGACGAATGTATTTGCCCATCACTAGTGTTATGCCATCTAAAATATGGATCATATTTGACCCTGTTATGGTTTATGGGCTATCTAGCAGTAGTCAATATCATTAGTTTGAGCAAAATATTGACATCCATGTACTGAGGAACCAGGTGTTTAATAGACTGGCACATCCCACTTTTTTCCTAAAATTACATCTGTGGGGAAAAAAAACTATGTGCCAAGATATATGAACCAAGGAATCTGTAGCAGTGGATCAGAGACACAATGAACTGTGGACAGAAAATCAACCAAAAAAACCATTATTGCAAGGGTTCTTTGTAGTGATTTGGCCGCATTGTTCATTTCAGGGCTATATATGTGCAGGCGTTCCAATGTGCAAATGTGCAAATTAGGCGTGGGAAGGGGGAAACATTTTTTACTTACATGTTTTGTTACAAAAAGTCATGTGATTTCCCTCCCCACCCCTAATTTTCATATGCAAATTAGGAGTCGGATTCGGTTCTGCCGGGAAGAAGGATTCGTCCAAATCTGAATCCTGCTGAAAAAGGACAAACCCTGAACCAAATCCTGGATTCGGTGCATCCCTAGATTATACTGCCCCTTCGTTGTAATTCAGACCTTGAGCCGGGCCATTGTCGTACTGGCCCAACTGGACACCGGGAAAAAACCCGGTGGGCCCCGAAACTCATGTGCCCCGGCCAAGCCAGACCCCCTCTCCACTTCCTAATTTAAAATTAAAAACAGGCCAACACGCGGCACCTAACGCACAAATGCATCGGTGTAGTGCAGTGCAGTGACATCAGCGCCCGGCAGCGCCACTGTTATACGTGAGGGGGGTCGGGGGGGTCGGAAGGGGTGAGAGGGTGCTCGGTGCGGGAGCCCTGGACGCAGTTCCGGTGGGCCCTGGTCCCCCCAGTCCGACCCTGGGAGGGGCACATATACTACACTGTTGAATGTGAACCTCAGAATCCTAAAAGATTCCCAGCAATTTGAATATTCCACACTTATTAACAGTTGCCTTTCCTAGCAGTTTGTTTACCAAATGTTTATCAATAGTGATGGGCGAATTTATTCGGCGTTCGTGAAACGCCAGCGAAAATTCACATGACGAAAATGCGCGTCGAAAACGCCGCGACGCGTCAAAGTTGACGCGACGTGTGTCAAAACGTGCCGCGACTCGTTTCGTAAATTTTTTCGCCAATTTGCGAATTTCCAGTTTTCGCCGAAGCGAAACTAAGTAGATTCGCCCATCACTATTTATCAAATGTTTCCTAGTTGATCAATATTTCTTTAACAAAGAGAAAAGATAGATAATAACCCCCACTTAGATTTTGGTACTGGATTAAAAATATGTATACACTGATACTCTAAATTGCAACTTTATTATTTAAAAGGACTAATTGATCAATATGTCAGTTTGTCAGAATGGATTTAACTGCAAATGAGAATTCAAGCCTCATGATATTATATTGGGTCTTTTAAAGTTTAGCTGAGCTCTACAACCCCAATAAATTGTGAATCCTCAAAAATCAGCCATCAAACCCACTGAACCAAACGCAATACCCCATGTAAGAATCCCTTTAAGGTCAAGGGCAGACTGAGCATTGACTCTGCTGCCCTCAGCCTACATGCATATTTTTTTCAGGCTGAGAGAATGAATCCACTCCATGACCCATCTCCACTGAGATGGGGCGTGCAGTCCCACACATCAAACTGCTGACTGCACACAAGTGGAAGAGGTTCAGTTGTATGGAGCTGGGACATGGAGCTGTTAGGCTTGCCCGAAAAAAAATATGCAGGCTGAGAGTGTCAAAGCCAATGCTCTGTCTGAGGCCTAATGACAACTGACTTATGGTGTTATCTTGTGGAATCTTATTTGTGATCATCTAAGTGGGACAAAACTGCGCACGCTGAAAAGTTGTCTATTTCCCTCCTATCAGAGTAATCTGGAGGTTATAATGACGTCCTACAATAATGGCATTCTACAGTGTTCTTTCATTTCAAGAAACGTCTCAATCCAAAACCCATTTCAGAAATCCAGTTCCACCAGTAACTTGTACTATATATTTCTGGCCCAGGGTACATCCAACAACGGTAAGTGTTTTCTGCAGTTTGCACTCTAGGAATCTGATTTTTGATTCAGTTCCATGTACAAGTTTGCATATGATTGCATAATTATACCTAACCACATCCTTAGCCTTATTTTAGCAAGGAACAAACTGTTTCAGTTCAGTTCTTCAATAACTTAAAGGAGAACTAAAGCTTAACTAAAGATGTAGGTTATAAATCTATAAATGTTGTACATCATATTCGGACTTCTGTACCAGCCCAAAGTAACCACAGCCCTTTAGCAGGGAAAATATGTGTCTCTGAAGACGCCCACAGTAACCCTCCATTTTTCTCTGCTGATTCACTGCACATGCTCTGTGCTGCTGTCACATATTGAGCTTAGAGACCCACTCAACCAGGGCCGTAACTACAGAGGAATCAAACCATGTGGTTGCAGGGGGGCCCAGGAGGTAGAGGGGCCCCATGAGGCCCTAATTTGTATAGAATTTCAATAAACATTGGTAAAACAGGTCAACCTCTAGACAGTTTGGGGGCCTGCTGTGCGGCTCAGTATTATCTAGTTATGCCACTGCACTCAACATATACAGTAACCATAGAATATAAATGTCACAATATATTAATCAATATCATGATTAATTCAATTAAATAAGTAATACAGATAATTACTATATGGCAGCGCAGAAACAAGTACAACTAGCATCAGAATTGAATAAGCAGCCCTGTAGCATCAGCTTATATTACAGACCAACCTCATTATCTGTTTGATCATTAGCTTCTCAGAGCCCACTGAGCATGTGAGTGTCACAGACACTTTCCAAGATGGTGACCTCCCCTGTGACACGTTCTGTGACAAGTTTTAAGTCTCAATAGCATTGCTGCTTTTGAGGAGCTGCAACTTTAGGCTGGGGCAAAAGGGTTATCACATAAAATATGACATGTTTAGCAATATTCCTTTTTAGGGTTTTGTTCTCCTTTAAAATGACAATGCATTTTGTATTTAATTAAAGGAGAAGTAAACCCCTCCATCGCTAATCCCCACCAACCCCCCCTCAGACTCCCCTCCCCTGTTCCCCCCAAATTATCCCAAAGATATTTTCCAGTAATGTGGAAATAAATTATAAATATGCAGTGACATACCTGTTATTCCTAAACAGTACTTGCTTTTAATATTTCTTATAATTAAATTCTAAATATTCTAAATAAATATTTATACTCAGTTATAATTTTTTGCAGTGGTCTTGTAAACAAATCAAACATTTCACCCTGAATATAGTTAAAGAATTTGGCCAATACCCCAAACTTACTTTTAGTTGTAAAAAAATTAAAAAATCCTGCTATGCTATGAGACCCCAAAATTAAGGGATTATGATGGTCTGCAGCACATCTGTAATGGGCAAAGAAAGTTAAATATTGTGGATGAATAATGTGGATTATATTGGATATAGTGGATACATTGGTTAAATGTTGTGGATGATTGTTTCCCAAAAATGTCGCTTTGATTGTTTTCCCTAAAAATGCATTTCATATGTATGAATGTTTGGGCACTAATACTCAAATCTAAACATCTAAAAATCTGTGATCTTTTTTTACTACAGGACAAATCCAGTATCATGGCCAAACAGGGAGGTTCTTTAGTAGTTCTAGAATTGACCTGTCAGCAGCTAGTAATGTAACAAGTACCTCATCTGGACTTGACCCCCTAATTAAGGCTCATGGTAAGTGTCCGACTCCCACATTTATCTGTACTCACTCTCAGTCACTCCCTCAAGAACAGCCTGAAACATAACACGATGGTACCTTCATTTGCTACATGTTTATTTTACTACACAGGCAACAAACACATTCAATTAATAATGTATGCTTGCTTAAAGGGGTAGTAAACCCTGCTGCACTGCACTGATCCAACAAACTTTACTCAGTTGTTCCTGGACTACAAATCCCAGAATAATATAAAATATACTGAAAGTTGAAGCATGCTGGGAACTGTAGTCCACCAACATCAGAGTTGTATTCTCAAAGCGATAGTGCACAATAAAAATTTCCAAAACTTTTCCCCTGGCCAGCTGCTGCATTAATATGCAAAAAAATCCTCCAATAAGAATCCAGCTGATCTGTATCAATCTGGCTCCCTGTTCTTTGTTCCTGAAATTGCAGTTGGAAGCAGGGTCGGACTGGCCTGGTGGAAAACCGGGAAAAAAACCAGGTGGGCCCTGACGCTCATTGGCCCCCGCCAAGCCAGACCCCCTCTCTGGATTTGGATTGTACTAAAAACTTTTCGACGGCGCACAATGCCCTCTGAACATGCACGCCACCTGCATGCCGAGTGACGGCGAACGGTGCCATACACGCTGAGCGGCGCCTTGGTGAATGGATCGGCGCATTAAAGTAGGGGGCAGGGGGCCAGAGGGGGCCCCAGGCCCCCCAGTTCGACCCGGGTTGTACTGTTTTCGATCAACAGGTCAGTTTTCGATCAAATAGGTCCGTATTAGATCAAATTCAAATTTTTAGTGCATTCGATTCAAAGTTTTTCCCTCAAAAAACTTAGAATTTTCAAAGTCCACCAATTGACTCCACATAGGTTCTGGGAGGTCCCCCATAGACTAAAGAGCAATTTGGTGGGTTTTAATGGTCACATTCGAATTTACCCCTACGGATTGAACTCCACGGGCAATTTCTACGCGATTGTGCCAGATTCGACATGCTGCACCAAAACGCAGGTGTCAGGTTGGATGCAATGAAAAACAAGGTAAGCAATACAAAAGTCAGATGGTGTTGCAGCATGCGTCTGACACGACTGTTGAATGCAAGCGCTGCCACCTACATCTGCATCCGACAGTCGTGTCTTGTTGTGTCTGATGAACGCTGCACCATAAGACATTACTATTACTTACCTTGTTTTCTGTAGCATCGGACTTGACGCGTGTGATTTGTCGCTGAGCGACGGATCCGGCACAGTCTCGTAGAAATCGCCCGTGGAGTTTAACCCTAATACAAACATTTGCCAGTCAATGGGAGCTGCTCTGATCCAGTTGGACCTTTTTTTTAGCCATTAAGACTTAAGTGTTTTTCACTTCTTTTTCACTAGTAATAGCTTGAAAAACTAACTTAGAGGTTTTAAAGTGTTTTGTATTTTGTGAACATTTTTTAGGTTTTTTTTGTTCTTACTTTTTATATTTGGATCTTTCATAAATTACACAGTATTCTTGGTTTTAGAGAAAATGAGTTTATTCAGGGTTTCAAAAAAAAGCTAAAATGAGAATGTTGATAATTGGGCCTGTGCTTCAAACAGTGCTTTATTTATTCATTTATGATAGTATAGACATCCACACATTCATATAAGCCTTGGGCTCTTTGGTAATAAACAAAAACACAGCCTGCACACACACTCACTTCTGTTTCTACTGCAAGCTCCAGTCAATTCACGCATTTGGAAGGTTATGGATGCAGTAAGTATAAGTTAGAAATAGATTTGTTACAGTCTGGGAACATGGGAACAAACAGTAGCTGTGCAGTAAGACAAAATATTATAATTAAAACGAAAACTGAGTATAGTCTGTGAATTACATTCAGTAAAATACCTAAGCCTCAATATATTTTTTTCTGGCACCTGTACCTAAAATTTCAGTTTGGGGTTCACCATTCAAATATTTGGGCTGGATGATCTGACATGTTCTACAACTCCTGCCCCTTATGTAGATTCCTAACACCTGAAACCACTTCTAGTGTTAAAGACTTTAGGAGGGTTATTATGTATGAAAAAAGTGGAATGTAAAAAACCTGAATCAGTGCACTCAGGTAGAAAACTCAAACACTCTAAGGCTAAGGCCAGACGGGGAGATTCGGGGGCATTTTGTCGCCTGGCGACTTCT
>CM044437.1:103123085-103139063 GCA_024363595.1 Xenopus borealis
GTTTTTGCCCAAAAACCTTGTAAAAGTCCAATTTTTGGGCTGGGATATGTGCCTCTCCCATGGTCTTATACAGGATAGTGACATGTCTGAGATGGATGATTTGTGGATTTTGGCTTTTTTCATCATCGGGTATAATAAATATAGACAAATTTTAATTTTTTTTCCCCTCTAAAAAAATTCAGATTTTCTAGAGGAAAAAAAAGCTTGAATTTTTCAAGATTTTACTATACAGACAAATAAACCATTTAATGTACATTATTATTTTGAACAGTAGTTTTTCTGTTTTGATTTCTTTTTAAGGAGGGTGGCTCTTTAGTAACCTGTTCCTGCAAGTGCTCCATAACTTATGTGTCTGAATGATGGTTCCCTTTAGAGTCTACCTTTGACTGTGCTACAAACAAAGCCCATTAGTACACTCCTACAATGACTAGAGTCTACCTTTGACAGTGCTACAAACAAAGCCCATTAGTACACTCCTACAATGACTAGTACACTCCTACAATAAGCATGTGCCCATTCAGGTTTTGTGAATAATGCTTTCTGGGAGTGTATGTCATTTAGAATATCCGGAACAATATCTGATATTAAATAACCCTGTATGTAAGGTACACTCTCACTTCACAAAGCTTTAGAGTCTTTCCCCTCTGCTGTTGACTTGGTGCAAATTGAACACAATGAGAGCCACTGTTTGCACTGGCTCCTACCCGCACACTCAGATAAATCCTGGAACAGCATGTCCTCAATTGCATGAAACTTCAGATTCAAGTTTCTCTCCAGAGAAGTCGACAGAGAACTAGGGGATGATGTGCCCTGTGAATGAATTCATTGTTGGCTGAAAATTTTGTCTGCCATACAGGACGTATAGATTTGCATCAGAGGAATCATGTGCATCAGTCGGTGTTCTGTTTCACTTTGTAGACAATTTTACTGTGAAATAATTTAAAGAAAATAATATTAGCCAAGGAGCAACTGACTTTCTTCAGATACAGCAGAAAGTTTGGAATGTGTTTAGCTGTGAAATATTTATAATGTCTGTCATGGAAAAAGTGAGTGAAGCACCGGAGCCTGAGACTGCAGAAGCTACAAGCAATGATCCTGTAAACACAGAATCTGTATGTATAAATACTTTTATTACCATGCTATTATACAGCAATAAGGAAATATTTGTAATTTTGTATGTTGCATGACAAAGAGTAGCATAAATATAGAGGGGACAGACCGTGACCATGATTAACAGGCTGGAAGGGGGTGTTGCAGATGGGTGACGTGAAATATTATGGATGACTTTCAATTTTCAGCAGGTGACAAGTCACCTGGGATTTCCTGGTAGAGGGGTGTAATTATTTATGGGTGGCCAAGGACCCCAAAATTACACCACTGAGCATAAATTGTATATGTGCATTGACAACCGTGGGTTTCCTGTTTTAGCTGTAGTGCCAGGTGCAGGTTAAATGCTAAAGCTCCTGTGCCTGTTTTATATCTCATGTTTAGACACTCGGCAGTTCTTAAGACTTATCATACTAGTTACTGTGTATCATGATCTGGGTGAATGAACCTTCATAGATATCTAAAGTCTCCAGCTACTGAAAATTGATAAAGGTTATAGGCTAGTTTTCCAGTATGGTGAAATAGCTGAAGGGATTATAGTTAAAGGGATATTTTTTTTTTCAAAATGCAACAGTTCATAGTGCTGCTCCAGCAGACTTCTGCACTGAAATCCATTTTTCAAAAGAGCAAACAGACTTTTTTATATTTAATTTTGAGATCTGACATGGGGCTAGACATATTGTCAGTTTCCCGGCTGCCCCCAGTCATGTGACTTGTGCTCTTATAAACTTCAGTCACTCTTTACTGCTTTACTGCAAATTGGAGTATCAATCCCATCCCTTTCTCCCCCAGCAGTCCATCACCAGAACAATGGAAAGGTAACAAGATAGTAATTCCCTAATACAAGATAACAGCTGCCTGGTAGATATAAGAACAACACTCAATAGCAAAAGCCATGTCCCACTGTGACACATTTAGTTACATTGAGAAGAAGAAACAACAACAGCCTTCCAGAAAGCAGTTCCATCCTAAAGTGTTGGATCTATCTGAAAACACATGCCTAGGCAAAATGACCTGAGATGGCTGCCTACAAAGCAATATTACAACTAAAAAAATGCACTTGCTGGTTTTTTTATAATGTAGAGTGAATTATTTGCAGTGTAAACAGTGTATGTAATTTAGAAATAAAAAATACATCAAAATCATGACAGAATCCCTTTAATGAAACACAATAGTCATGAGATGTAAGCTGTAATGTAGTGTTGAAGAGATTGGGCAATAAAGTCTAGCTCTAGCCAACGACTTGTGCCTATTGTGGCAATACTCACTGCAGTATTCATGAGCAACTTTTCTCCCCAAAGCTTACAGTATATGACTTAAAGGAGTGGTTCACCTTTAAGTGAGCTTTTAGTATGTTATAGAATGGCTAATACTTTCAGTTCTTCTACATTATTTTTTTTTATAGTTTTTTAATTACTTGCCTTCTTCTTCTGATACTTGCCAGCTTTCAAATGGGGGTCACTGACCCCATCTAAAAAAAGTAATGCTCTGTAAGGCTACAAATGTATTGTTATTGCTACTTTCTAATCAGGCCTAACCTTTTCATATTCCAGTCTCTCATTCAATCAATTAATGGCGCACATTACCCTAGCAACCAGATTGCTGAACTTGCAGACTAGAGAGCTGCTGAATAAAGCTAAATATGTCAAAAACCACAAATTGAAAACCAATTGCAAATTGTCTCAGAACAGCACTCTCTACATCATAATAAAAGTTCATTTTTAAATACTAAGTTTTGGAGGATTTGGAAAAAACAGTTAAGCTGAACCTAAACAAAACCTTTTATGACGTGACTTTAACCACTAGAAAGCAATGAGAAATAGTTTTTCCAGAAATATTTGCAATTTTTAGATTTTTCTGAAATGTGAATATAAAACTATCCTAGAGCATTCATCATTTAGTAAGCCGTCAAATGGGAGTGGGGTTGGTGTATTCCCCCAGTTTCCCTAAACCTAAGAGAGAGGAGGAGAAAAAAAGTGTGCCCTGGAGCTACTGAAAGTTTGTGTGCTATTATTATAGTGAGTAAATTGGTACTGTTAATACATGACTATGGCTTTGTGGCTATGTGGCAAAAGGGCAATTGTAAACCACTAAACAATTTTAAAACATTAGATGGAGAAATAAGGGTGTGACCACACAATTAGGTAGTGAGTAGGCCATCATTGGTATTGCTTGTCATATTAGTGTTTCAGAGGCTTTGCTGAAAATCGAAACTGTCAAATGTTAAGCTGCTGACACTTGCATTTATTTAGTTCAAGTATGTCATTTGCAACACAACTCTTCCTGTGCCCAGAATCTGCACTTCGGCCCACAAACTTCTAACTAAATTACACTGTTTACATGGCAAATAATTAACTCTTCAATATAAAAATGTATTCCTGAACAGCAAGTGTATTTTTTTATTTGTAATATAGGTGTGTAGGCAGCCATCTCAGGTCATTTTTCCTGGTCTTGTGGTTTCAGAAAGAGCCAGCACTTTAGGATAGCATTGCTCTCTGGCAGGCTGTTGTTTCACCTAGTTCTACCAGGCAGCTGTTATTTTGTGTTAGGGAGCAGTTATCTGGTTACCTTCCCATTGTTCTGTTGTTAGGCTGCTGGGGGTGATAGCACTCCAACTTGCAGTACAGCAGTAAAAAGTGACTGAAGTTTATTAGAGAACAAGTCACATGACTGGGGCCAGCAGGGAAACAGACAATATGTCTAGCCTCACAACAGATTTCAACATTAAATATAAAAAATCTGTTTTTTTGAGAAACTGATTTTAGTGCATTATTCTGCAAAAAACATTTTTCCCATGACAGTATCCCTTTAATCTCCCCATAAAAGAGCATTATTTTTACCCATCCAGTCAAACACTGTTTCTGGGGTTACCATCGTAAATGTGTAGGATGTACACTTATATTGTTCTGTCGGCAATTAAATATATTTAGAGATGTGTACCCTGTTTCTTGGCAGTGCAAGCCATACACAGCTGCTGTTTCATGCGACAGTATCTAAATACAATGACCTTTGCTTGAAATGGTATATATTTTTGGTTTCAATGCATTTTTAAATCAATTCCTATGTATCTGCTTCAGATAAATCATGTTGATCCTTCAATGCTTTCAAACTAGGCCTTTGAGTCTTGTTTTTTTTCTGTCAGAATGAGTCAGCTCCCACAATGGCATCCCAAATAAAGTACATATCTTTGGGAGTATTGGTACTCCAGACCACCAGTCTAGTGTTAACAATGCGCTACTCCCGCATGCTGAAGGCAGAAGGGCCACGATACCTACCGTCCACAGCTGTGGTCTCAGCAGAGGTGTTGAAGATTGTGGCATGTATTCTGCTTGTTTATAAAGACAACAGTAAGTACAGTAAGACCCGCAAAGTTTAGAGCTTAAATGAAAATATACTTTCCTTTTTTCACATTTCACATTATTTGGGATTATATAGAAGAGGTGCATAAACACTGAATTTAAGAAATAGTGTTTTTACGCCTTAAAAGGAAAACAATGCATTTCCCAGCTTCCCTTACAGTGTAATGCAACTACTCCCTCATAATAGTGAAGTGATGTATGCTGGGACTTTATATGAAAAATAGCTAACAAGTAGTGATGGGCGAATTTATTCGCCAGGGGCGAATTCGCGGCGAATTCCCGCGATTCGCCGCTGGCGAATAAATTCGCGAAACAGCCAAAAAAATTCGGCAAAAAAAATTCGCCGCGCAAAAACGAGTCGCGCGTCGTTTTTGACGCGACGCGCGCCGAAAATGACGCGACGCGTCGGAGACGGCGTGATGCGCGTCAAAAACGACGCGCGACTCGTTTCGCGAATCGGTGAAAAATTCGCGAATTTCTCAGGAAATTCGCGAATTTTTCGGCGAAGCGAAACGCGCCCGTTTAGACTCACATACTGTCAGCAACATTACTTCAGTTGGCTTCTGTTGCATTGTTTCAAAAGTCAGAGCCAACAGCTTAGAGCAGTGGTCCCCAAACCTTTTCACCCATGAGCAACATTAAGATGTATAAAGAGTTGGGGACTGGGGAGCAACACAAGCATGAAAAATGTTTGTGGGAGGTGCCAAATAAGGGCTGTGATTGGCTTTTTGGTGGCCCTTATGTGGACTGGCAGCCTACAGGAGACTGTTTGGCAGAACATCTGGTTTTTATACAACCAAACCTTGCCTCCAAGCCTGGAATTCAAAAATAAGCACCTGCTTCGATGCCACTAAGAGCAACATCCAAGGGGTTGGGGACAGACAAGAACTGCTTCCAGTTGTAACTACATTTACAAATAACTCCATAGGGACACAACACTAGAAATCGACCCTTCCCTTATTCTGTGCCAATGGTACATGCCAGGTTCTGCATGAGATAATCTTGCATTGCATGAAAATAACTCATTGGGTGTTACATGTGCAGCTTGGCACAAACAGTGATTTGCATTGGCACAGAATAGTGGGGCAATTTCTAGCTGAGAGAGAAGTCACTTGGGAGACTGGTTGCCATTACCCTTGTGATGGCTAAATAAATACCAGATACTAATCTTGCTCTTTATGTTGCTTTACCATTACTTTTTAGATTATAATCTCAGATCTCTGAAAAGAGTGCTGCAGGATGAAATTATCAACAAAATGACAGACACCCTGAAGCTAGCGATACCTGCCGGGATTTACACCCTGCAGAATAATCTTCTATACGTAGCACTGTCTAACCTTGATGCAGCCACTTATCAGGTACTGGGCATCTTGAGAATATGACTATACCTTTCATGGGCGTAACTACAGTGGAAGCAGACCCTGTGGCTGCAGGGGGGGACCAGAAGTTATATGTGCCCCAAGAGACCCTAATTCATATTCAAGTTGAATAAACAGAACAGGGGCCTGAAAAATAATTTGCTGTTGGACCCTGTAATATCTAGATATGACACGGATGCCTTTCTTCTGTCAGCTCTGAGAGAATGTTCAAATTCATTTACATCATTCAGTTGAAACTGTGTTGCTCCAAACCACCACCCCAAATGTTTATTTTCATATTAATATACTGACTGAAATAACAGATGAACTTGTGATTTTTTTAGGCTCAAAGGGAAAGCAAGCTGGGCTGGTCTTTTACAGAAGGGGAGTACAAGTCCAGGGTAAAAAGCTAATTACATATTCACCGGGTAGTGCCTAACAAATTGGCATTCCATGACAAATATGTCTTTCTTTGTCCTGTTGCAGGGAATAGCCTAGTGCAATCCATAAACACTTGTGGAAAAACAAAAATAAAGAGGAAGCAGGCACAAGTAAAGAAAGAGAAAGAAGGGGGCAAAAGGAGAGAGTAAAAGGGATGAAAAAGAACAGTGCTAAAAGGGAGAACAGAAAAAATAATATTATCTAAAAATGGGAAGCTGGGGTAGTAATGGGAAAAAACTACATTAGAAGTAGAAGAAGGTGTGAACAAGAATGTCCTCTAAAAAAAGGAGGAAGGGTAAATATGGAAAAAATGACCCATGTATGACCCATGTAACTAATAAAGAGAGACAAGAGCAAAAATCTCATGTGAATTCAAATTTTAAATATCATTTCACATCTAATAAATAGATCACATGTGTTATCCTTTATAAATGTATTAATAATAATACATATTAGATGACAAGGAGAACAGGATCTTTATTCTGAAGGAAGATGATCATATGCTTTAATAAACACCCTACGTGCAAATACATAGCAGGAGTTTCTGTAGCCTTTTTGATCTTCTGAATCTGCAGCTATTAGTGTAGACTAGGGAGGAATATAATTTTTTATTTCTGGTTCAGTTTGTTTAAGCCCTACTGCTGAAATGCTGTATGAAGCTGTTTTACCAGTTATTCATGTTTAAATGTGGCCACAGTGTAAATATGGATACACATGATACATGTCATCCATTCTGCCACGCTGTAGCCTTTGCTTTGTTAAAGGGACAGTATACCTTTTTCAATATTATACCAGTATACACCCTTTTCAACATTAGTTTAGTGAATGCTTGGGCTGAACATTAAAGGAAAACTATACCCCCAAAATGAATACTTGAGCAACAGATAGTTTATATGAAATGAAGTTCCATAATAAAGAATCTTATCAAACTGGAATGTATAGTTAATGTCCCCATTAAACTGCACCATTTGCTGGTGCTAACACGCAGGGGTGTAGTGTGGGTGGGCACTAAGACCACACATCTGCCTAGATGTGTCGCCCATACGACAGCGCTTACACGCATGCATGCCTTTGCAACGAGGGGGGGGGGGTGAGGGCGGCCTATGGGCGCTGGCAGGAGGAATCCAACCCTGAATATGGTTTTACATCTCTTGCCTTGAATCACCTCTTTGTGATGGTCTGTGTGCTGCCTCACTGATCACCTGACCAGAAATACTACAACTCTAACTGTAACAGGAAGAAGTGTGGAAGCAAAAGACAAAACTCTGCCTGTTAATTGGCTCATGTGGCCTAACATGTATTCTTTGTTTGTGTGCACCGTGAATCCTAGGATCCCAGGGGGCAGCCCTTATTTTTCTGTTTATGATTACCCAGTGGTACTGTACATACTACTAAAAAGTATGAAAATGGTTTATTTACATGCATCAGGGTTTTGCATCAGCTGTTTTATGCAATATCTTTTCATAGAGACCTACATTGTGAAAGGGGTATAGTTTTCCTTTAAGAAATATAAATATTTTGTCAGTTCTTGTGCTACACATGGTAAAAGATGAAGCTGAAAGGAAATCATATTCTATTTCAAGTTCATACAAATGCAACCAAAACAAATCATCTGTCCACAGAAAAGTGCCTTGTAATACAGATACCTTCCTTCCCCCACCTACAGTTATAGGCTTTAAGATAGTGGCTCATTTTATAGAATTCTTCTCTGTGGATTGGTGATATAGCGTACTGTTTTACACTTGTGCCGGTGTGTGAGGGCTGCAATATTATCTACTTATCACTCTGTAGACTACAGAAGAACTACGCTCTCTGTTTATAACCATTAGGGGTGCTGTTTCTATGTCCAATGGCACTCCCCTCTTCAACTGCAATGACATAAGATGTAAGGCTATTTAGAAGGTAAATAAGAAGTTCTACACAAAGCATAGGGTGGTTTTTCTTTTTAATGACACTGGGCTACAATGTGTGATACCTTAGGCAAGATAGAGCTCTTTCTTTGATTATTTTATTAAAAGTATGACATTTCAGTTTACAGTCCAGCTGCAGCAGATTGATTTCTTTAGACAGACTATGCTCACATAAATGATTTTAGGTATTGTTTTGTTATGAATACATATTCAGGAATTATAGTAGCACCATTAAGAGGTCACTTTTGATTTGTGTTCTAATATTTACTCAATTACTGTGTTTTTCAGGTGACATATCAGCTTAAAATCCTCACAACAGCCTTGTTCTCTGTGTGCATGTTACAGAAAAAACTGACTATGCATCAGTGGGTTTCATTGCTCATACTGATGGCTGGTGTAGCATTAGTTCAGGTAAATCTCAGGTATACAACTGAACCTTCTTCTCACATTGTGGATAATGTATCACATGTATTGCTAGGCCTCACCAGTTAAGAGAGGTATTGATGAAGATCTATTTATGGGTGAGCAGATATTATTATTATTATTATTATGTGTATTTCTATAGCGCCAACTTATTTGGTAGCGCTGTGGTACATTTGGGTCTTCATTTGGACCTCTATAGCTAAAAGGAAAATGCTTCCTCCGTGCTTTTCCATATATAGAAGTATTGCTTTTGTTAGCATTTATGGTGTACCTCCCCCTCCTGATCAAAACGAGAAGCCTTTCATTTATTCAAGGAACTTTATTGAGAAGTTAATAGTGTTTTTACAAGTTGTACAGTTATAGGAACTACGATCAGGAATGCTTGGGACCTGAGGTTTTCTGGACAAGTGATATTACCATAATTTGGATCACCATATATTAAGTCTGCAAAAATTTATTTAAATATTAAATAAACCTAATTGTTTTTTTGCCACCAATATAGATTTGTCCAGCAAAAGCAGGATTATTAAACAGAAAAAGAGAATAATTTTTAAAAATTTGAATTATTTACTTAAAATGAACCTAAGATGCCTTTTCCATAATTCTGAGCTTTCTGAATTACCAGTTTCCAAATAGAGCATCACCATACAGGTGGGCAAGGGTGTTACAAATGCCTTGTATTTTTCTGCATATGTCATTTCATCCTAAACCCCAGACTTTAGAGTACAGGATACAAATATTTGTGGAACTACAATCCTGATCCGATGACTGGGCTTTTGTTACTGTATAAGTAAGAATAAGAAAACCCCAGCTCTGCATGAGAGCCGCATCCCTTAACTATGCAATCTGCTCATTTATCCTCTGAGTTTTCTCTCTACTCCATAAGTAATTACCCTTCTGCCATTCCTCCCAGTTCAAGTTACAAATAATCTTTCTGTTAAGATTAAAATGCCCTTGACAGTGGTCCATTTTGTTTATCTTTGGATTTTTGCTTCCAATCAAAGAGATTTGTAGGATTGGTGATGTTGCTGCTGCTGCTCAACCTTATCTGTCTTGCAGTTGGAATGGTAGCCATATGCTATAGTGCCGTAGTAAATGCTTCTGATATATCTGATATCTGAAATGTGTGACAATCTGAGTTCTCTCTCTCCAGAGCTCATTGCAATGTATTCTGATCCCTTTTTAGTGGCCTGCTGATTCTTCAAAAACCCATAACAAAGAGGTATCTATGGACTCTGGCATTGTAGGACTCATGGCTGTCATCACTGCTTGTTTTTCCAGTGGCTTTGCTGGGGTCTATTTTGAAAAGATTCTAAAAGAAACTAAGCAGTCCCTGTGGATAAGGAACATACAGCTTGGTAAGTTGCAAATACAAGCACATTGCACACCACTGTAGAGTATTATTAAATGAAGTAACAAACAAGGAGCAAAAAAGACAAAAGTGCTGTAGCAAAGACCTTTATAATAATGATAATATCACACAAGTCAGCTGTAGTAATATAACTAATACAAACCAATGATATATTACTGATTGGTTACACCTTTGTGAGCCTGATGCAAATTCCCAATCCAAATGAATAGTCTCCTTTATTCTTAATTTCTGTGTTTCTTCTCACTAGGTATGCTGATATTCCTATCTTTTTTGCAGGGGTCTTTGGATGGATATTTGGTCTATTGGGAGTTTTTATTTATGATGGAGAGCGCGTCTCTAAGGGGGGATTCTTCCAAGGATACAATAATCTAACATGGACTGTTGTGGCTCTGCAGGTAACCTTCCAGAGCAAAGCATTTCCACTGGTTTTAGAGCATGATAACAGCTGCATGTCTATCCCCATAGTAAAACATGTTATATTGGAGGGTAGATGCTTTCAATACAGAACTGGAAGAACTTGCTGATGAAACTTGAACACCCATCCAATGTAGGGTTTGTGATTTTATTATTGTTGTCACATTCCAAACTTATTTTCTACTAATCTTAGTTAAAAGACATCTTAGAATTATCTTCCATTGTACCAAAATTTTTTTAGGGTGGCAATTCATATCAAGAATACTTGATACAGCCTGTGCATACACAGTACTGTCTATACAGCTTAAGGTGCTAGAGTTTATGTTACTATTGTGTAATGGCTGCATGAGCCTGCTAATAAAGCACTGTTACACCTACTCATCCTCGGCTATCCCTAATGCTCTCCTTGTTAGTCAGCCATCAGGGGTATAACTACTAAACACACCCTGCTGTTCCCAGGCAGGAGTGTATGGGGCCCAGTAAAGCTGGCCATACATATTAAGATCCTCTCGTTTGGCGACATTGCCAAACGAGCGGATCTTTCCCTGATCTGCCCACTGATGGCAGGGCTATATTGGGGTAATCCAAACATTCGGCCCTAGGGCCAAACAATTGGCTTACAATGAGGAGGAATGGGCTCCGACGAGTCAGACAGTGGAAAAATGAAACCTTCCTGATCGCTATCGTGGCCAGATATTAATCGTGAAAACTGGTCGGAAGCCCCCATACACGGGCAGATAAGCTGTGAAATTGGTCTAAAGGATTGGTATCTGCAGCTTTATCTGCCCATGTATGGCCACCTTAAGACCCTAAATAATGACCATCTTTAATATATCTTGTTAGAATAGGTCAACTTACCAATGTTTTTGGGGCCTTTTCTTTGTCTGTGTTTTGTACACAGCAGAAGAAAAGGTGATCTACAGTGATATAATTCTTAATATAATTTTAACCAGCTTTCTAAAATATATATATACAGTATATAAGCATATATATAATAGTTCTGAAAGTACCCGCACTCTTACACTTCGGTACACTTGTGGGTGCTTGGTCAAATGTTATGTACAATCTTCAAAATGGACTAGCACTCCAATTCTTTGAAACATCACTCGTATATCGAACGTTTCGGCCCTAATGACATGAGTGATGTTTAAAAAAATCAGTGATTTAAAAATTTGGAGTGCTGGTCCATTTTGAAGATTATATATATATATATATATATATATTTATATATATAAGTGTGCGCTCCATTAAACAAGGTTAGTCTGTAGATTATAAAACATCATATCACACCGCAATCACAGGTCAGGTGGTGATGAACAAAAAAAATTATTTGCAGCATGCTTACTAATAAAATGTCAGTCTGCAGAAAAGAAAAGTTTTTATCGCAGGCTAATATGTGATATTATGTAAGGTGTTATAGTTATAAAAATGCTGCATTGATCTGGCACTCATGTGACTGCCTACTTCATGGCAAAATGCAACAGTTATTTTTTACTGCAGAGTGGAGCTGTGGCTTACACAGAGCAAACAACTGTTGCCCTCTGTTGGGGAATCAGAAAATCACATTTGAAGGCCATGTTTTCTGCATTATGAAGAAAATGTAATTTTAAACAACTGTTTAATGTATTAACAATTTTCAGTGATGTTACTAATTTGACATTGTGTTTGTAGTCAGCCAAAACTATAGTCCCCACAATGAATAGCAATCCTGCGAAAGAGCCCAGAAGTATACAAAGTATTGCAGATATATTGGTCAGAGGAGAGCTGATTTCTGATAAATTGTTTCTGTAGTCTGACAAACTGAGAAGGGAATAGCAAAGAACAGAGAAACAGCTTGCTGTTGCAATTTCATATACAAATAACGATCATTAAGCAAAAACAGGCTTAAACTGACCATACATAACTTATATAGTCTGGTCTATTTTATCAGCTCAGGGGTGAACAGTATCAACGGAGTATCCTGTGAGCCTGTTAAATTGTGGCTGATCTTTCCAAAATAAAAATTGAATCTGACAATGTGTCTCATTGCCCAGTACAAGGTGCATTGTCAGATAAGGAAGTGATGCTGTGATAAAATATTATCTTGCCAAGTTGTTTTATTTAAGAAAATGAGACCCTTACACATATACAGTATAAGGGAATATGCCGCTGCTAAGTAGATCTCTAAGGGATAGTGGTAAAGACTGTTTATACATTAACAGGAAGAGAGATACATCTTTCTAACAGGAAGGATATTATGTGCTATAAAATAAGCAAGAGGGATTGCTAGAGTTTCTAAATGACTGTAAATGAGTAACATTCTGGGAAAAGCACTAACAAAGTTCTGTATTAAGATGTGCTAAACTACACTAAGGCCAATTCTAACCTAATGGGAGATTAATGTCATGGTAAGGGATGGCTTTTAGCTTGACTTAGCAATACTTGTTACATACCTCTGTTATTGTTGTGAGAAAATAGTGTTCCTTGCAAAAGAAAACATTATAACCAGTGTTGTTTTTTTAGTTTTGTAACAATAGGTATTTAAGTAATCCCTAACAGTCCAATAAGGCCTATGGTACAACTAGGGTTGCCACCTGGCCGGTATTTTACCGGCCTGGACGGTATTTTTGATGGTTGATCCCAATGTTATTAATAGGGGAAAAAGATAAATATATAAGAAGGCCGGTATTTTTTTCAAGAAAAGGTGGCAACCCTAGGTACAACATGTCTTTTCTTTACCACTTAAAAAGGCAAGAGGAGGAAATACAACCATCTGCCCACATCTATTGCCATTGACAGGAATGGAATCCCCATTAAAAGTTTTGATAGCCTCACATAATAAACAAGGCCGTCCAACTGAAGGAATGGAGCCTCTGAACAAAGTAATTTTAGCCATGAAAACCTTGCCTCAGGTGACACTTTACCAGGGGCAACAAAAAGCTGCACTTGTTAACTGCAATGACAGACCAGAGGATTAGTCACTTGCGATAAATCCTCCTCTGCGGGCATCTAACTTCCTCCAAATGCTTGCAAGGAAACTTTGGGTGGCTTCGGAAAAACATAGCAACACGTATGTTCTCCTGCCGGTGAGCTACATTATTGCCAGAGGGGAAGGAAATTCCCCGTCTGTCTTTGCCCTAAGTGTTGAATTCCTGATTGTTTATATAGAATTCCTGCTTTAAGTGCAGAGAGCACAATTGCCTCAGGCGCCAACAAACCCAGTAGTGTTGCTGCTGTCGTAAGACCATTGTTTAGCATAATATTTCTATGAAATGTCAGCCTGAATTTTGCCTTTGTCATTTTTTCTTTACATTTCTACAGGCTCTGGGCGGATTGGTGGTTGCCACTGTTATTAAATATGCTGACAACATCTTAAAAAGTTTTGCAGCTTCTATCTCAATCATTTTGTCCACGCTAATCTCCTACTTCTGGTTGAAGGACTTTGTCCCCACAAGGTACAGTCACATGATCACTTTTTCAAGTTAAAGTGTAAGTTGGCCATACATTAAAGGGGACCTGCCAACCAAACATAAAAAGCTGTAAAATAAAAGTCCTCTTAAAATAAAAATTAAACTCAAATTCTTTTTTTTTTATTAAATCATCTCTACCTATTATAAACTTTAAAACTCCCAGCTGTCAATCATATATTGTCTGCCCCTCCTCTATGCCTTAGGCATAAAGGCACAGCAGGCAACTACTATCACTTTCCATTCTGTACTTACTAGATGTCACTGCACTCCTCATATTACCTCTCCCCCCTCACCATCTAATTGTGTAGCCAGAGCATGGGGATGGTCATTCTGGTGCATAAACAAGATTTTGGCATGAGCTAAAGCTTGCAGTGTCCACAAAATGGCTGCTGCCCGTTTCACATGATTGTAAATTTCAAAACTAAAAGAAACAAAATTTTAATCATTTAGGTGGTGTGAGTAAATGTTATTATGCTTGACTAACATCATACAATAGTATTTGAAATTATTTCTTAGGGTGAAGGGTCCCCTTTAAAAGATCTGCTTATTTGGCAAGGTCATCAAACAAGCAGCTAGGTTCCCATAAATCCACAATATTGGGCTGATCTGATCATTTGACTGTAGGTACAATCAGAACAATGCCAAGGACCACATTAACGAGCTGATGCAGTCCTCGTTCTGACAAGATTTATAATCGGATTAATATCTTGCTCATTTTTGGGCACATGTTGGTCTAAAGGACCCGAATTAGCATCTTAAATCTGTCCGTGTATGGCCACCTTTAGCGTCATGGCACGTAGGTTTGTTTGACAGCTGTGGGAGATGTCACGCAGGTGACAAAGAATGCGAAAATACCTCTTAATTCTGCACTGAAAGGGAATTATGCAAATATGCAAAGACATTTTCACATGACTGCACAATTTGAATGTTTTAAATACAGATACCTGTTATGCAAAATTAATAGGTTTTTGCAGATACTTTGTCACTTGAGGGGTGTGCCATTGCCCATAAAAATGAACTATTGCTGTTTTAGATTGCAATAAAGGCAAAACTAACATTTTCTTTTCTTTTCCTTAGTGTATTTTTCGTAGGGGCATTGTTAGTGATTGCAGCTACATTTCTTTATGGCTATGTCCTGAAACCAACAGCAAACCCTATCAAAGCCTGAGGACTGGCAAGTAGAAAGATGGCATTTCTGCGCTTAGCTGCTGTTTGTTCTGGTGATGAGACAGCGTGCGGCACACTTAGTACAGACCAAAGGATGTGAAGCTGCTGATCTTTAACAAAATGGACACTATTTAATTCTAGTAAAAATATATATTTTTTTGTTAATACTTGAACAGGAACGCAATAGGTTTTAATGATGGCTGCACAACTATTCTTATTGGGTCGTTTTTGTGTTTTTTTGTGGTGGCTGGGTCTGGCATACCCACCTGCATCTGATTTTGGATATGTTTAAGGAGCAGCTGAAAATGAAAAAAAACTTTGTCTTTTTGCACAAATTCAGGAATTGTTTTTTATGTGTTTTCACTGCCTTTGTGAGATTATGATGTAGGTCAAAACTGGGGAAATAAAAATTTTTTTTACCATTGTCATAGTCCTTCAGTTTTCTCTGAAGTTTGGATAGATGCATGGAAATTATTGTACTCATTTTCTCTATCTTTAGTTCATTCTGATATAGAGCATTTTGTGCTAACTTTAGAGATACAGATCTTTCCTGCTAAAGGGCTGTGGTTGCCTTGAGCTGGTATAGATGAAAAATATAATGTACATTTGTACCCTACTTCTTTAGTTAAGCTTTAGTTCAGGACATGTTTGCAAAGGATTTTACCCAGAGAAAATCATAGTGCCACTCCCTGGTGACCCCCAACATCCACTTGTCCACTTCCTTTGACTTCGGAATGAAAAAAAGGGAATGAGGGTTCCAATAAGAATACACATTGCTATAGGGTTTTGGATGCAAGAGTGGAGGCAGCAGAGTAGCCCCAGAGGGTTATTGGTACCAATAGGAAGTAAAATGTCATGGTAAACATGAAAACGTAGTAAAAAATTAACACTTAGGGGCAGATTCACTAAAGCATGAAGTGTCTAACGCTAGAGCTAATTCGCCAGTGTGACGTCATTTCGCAACTTCGCAAATTCACT
>CM044437.1:103193759-103215557 GCA_024363595.1 Xenopus borealis
AGCACAGAAACCAGTGCAACTAGTATCAGAATTTAATAATCAGCCCTGTAGCATCAGCTCGTATTACAGACACACCAGGGTCCGGGGCCCACCAGGCCTTCTGTCCAGGGCCCCCACCGGACTCACATGTGTGCACAGGAGCTGCACAGCGTGCTTAGGAAGGCAAGGGCCCATGAGGGAAGCACAAAATAATACAGTTGTGCTCATGTTTACACACCCTGGCAGAATTTATTATTTCATGACCATTTTTCAGAGAATATGAATGATAACGCAAGAACTGTTCTTTCACTCACGGTTAGTGGTTGGCTTAAGCCATTTATTGTCAAACAACTGTGTTTACTCTTTTGAAGACATAATCACTACACAAACTTCCCAACTGTATATTACAGACAAACCTGCTTATGGAAGCACAATATAATATGCAGTTGGAAGAAGGGTTAGCTATACAGTGTTATACAGCCTAAGAATTGTGAATGCAGCCCAGTGGAGGGTATGGAGATGGGCTCAAATACTTTGCAGAACACTGCTCCACCTAGTCAGCCAAGGCACTCTGTTGAGAAATGATACAATCCAATGTGAGACTTCCTATCCGTTCATTGCTGAAGTGCCTCCTTTCTTTTTCCCCATACTAACCCCTCACAACAAGGTATCCTTGAAAGATTTGTACTTTATGCTTTCAGTGACTGAATGTATTCTGTACAAGTTTATTTCCTCTATGCTGAAAACTCAATAAAGATATTTTTGAAACCAATACTGTGATACTCTGCTTTGGGCTTGTACCACTGCTGCCCGGGAGGTGTAACTTCACAAACATACTATGGTGCTGGACATTTAACGCTGAATTTTTCATACAGTACCATATTACCTCCACCCAGTGGACCATAGTGGAATGACCTTTTTGTTTATTTATTATGCAAGTTTTTTTTTTTTAACACTTGCACATAGTGCTGGTAGTAATCCATTCCCATTGTAAAGAACATAAGAATGATACATTTTCTTCTTCCAGGGTTAAAAAAATTTGCATTGTTTCATATGTTGTGAACAACAAGACACATCCTAAAAAATGATGCCATCACTGGCTTTATAAAGGATTGTGTTTGAATACTGAAACACTTGATTATGCTGATTTCCCTTTGGTGACTGAACATCTAGCATCACCATGGCTGGTTTCATTACAAGCAAGCATTGTACAAGTGCAAAGTGTTGTGTTACTACATGGCTGATTATTGATTATTGCAATGCAGTTTTGTTGTGTATCACAGTATAGTAAATGTAGCCATACACCATAATATCCGCTCGTTTGGTGAGGGCCAAACGATTGGATTATACAAAGGAAATGGGCCCAGACAGGTCATAGGACAGCATCAACTATCTGATGTCGTCCTCGGATCGCAGAGATGTGTCAGACGCCCCCACACATGGGCAGATAAGCTGCTGAATAAGTCTAAAGGACAGATATCGGCAGCTTTAATTTGCCCATGTATGGTCACCTTAAAGGAGTAGTAACACCAAAGAGTAATGAAAATATCATGTAGTGTTGCCCTGCACTGGTAAAACGGATCTGTTTGCTTTAGAAACACTACTATAGTTCATATAAACAAACTACTGTGTAGCAATGGCGGAACTTAAAAAAAGGCTATATGGCATAAAGGATAAAAGTTATGTGCTACAGAGCTGATCTGCTATCCTACGTGTAACCTGAGCCTTTTTTCCTTTGAATGGCTGCCCCCATTGCTACACAGCAGCTTATTTATATAAACACTAGTAGTGCTTCTGAAACAAATACAATTGTTTTACCAGTGCAGGGCAACACTGCATTATATTTGTATTACTTTAAAACACTTTCATTTTCTGATGTTACTGTTCTTTTAAATCATTTGTTTGGGATAGTTACAGGAGACCGATGACTATATAGTGAATAAAGTACCCCCTATTGTCCCATAACCATATAAAAGCAGGAGGCCGAAGGCAGGGTGCTTTTATACAGGTCATAGCACCCCGAGATTACTTCTAATATCCTCAAATTTTCCAACAAGGGGTACTTTAGTAAAATACACAAGTTTAGTGAGTCATTTGACAAAAAACAGTACTCACCATTTATAACTGATCACTAGTCACCATTTATAAGATCATTTACAAAATAGTCATGGCTTTTGTGTATTATAATGAAATACAAAGAGTGCAGTAACTCATAGTAAGCACAACAATGTGATTACTGTAAATTGTTGGAATGCACAGATGAAAGCTGCAGAGGCACATTTACCCTGTATTATAACCTGCCCAGCATGAAGGATGGAAAAGAGTACCAACCCACCACGGCCATATTCAAGACGGACAGACGACCAGAGACCTAGATTTTTACATAAGACGGAGGATTTTGCAATGATACAATCTGAGACACTTACTTTTCTTTATTTGTGATGGACTGCAGGTTTGATTTGGGGTAAGCAATGTTGTACTGACCCTGCTGAGAACAAACAGAGAGGCACAAGAATTTGGGTGATCAGACAACAAATATTTGGTAAAATATTTTTTTTTGCAAATCATAGCAAAGCATACAGTTGTCATTCAACAAGAATGCACTATCCATAACATAATCCATACAGCACTAGTTAGTACCTGGCGTGATGAATGAGTGTCTAGTGGAGGCTGGTTAGATGTAGCGGCAACAGGTATGAAGGATTTGGTCTGGTATGAAGCGGGAAGAGGGTAGGTCATCCGAGCGGCAAGAAAAGGTGCCCTATTATCCTGGTACAAAAGCAGAAAAATAATCACAAGTAAGGTAGTTGTTATAATAACCCCCTGTTGCCCAATTCTATCTGTAAAGTTCAACTCATAGCAAATACAGAAGATAAAAAGAAGTCCTGCATTTTCTCAGAATCATTCATTACAAACTTTTATTTAAAGAAGAACTCCGGCTTCCAAAGCAAAATTTGATAAAGAGGCAACATAACACAGAAACCACTAATATACCAAATGCCATTTCTATGCTGAAATTCAGCTGTTTAAAGTCGAAGGAAAGGGATTTTACACTTGGGGGTGCTAAATGTTAGGCACCCCCCAAGTGACTACTTTTACCTACCTGATACTGCAGGCCAGTGTTCCCATCAGCCGAAAACCGCACCGGTCCGGTTCCTCCTGTCGTCTCAGGGCTGCACATTCGCAGTAGAGCGGAAAGCTCTACTGCACGTGCGATTTCCCTGGGAAATTTGAAAATCAAAGCAGCAGGAAGTTGATCTCTCTGTGGTGCTCGCTAGAAGAACCCTGGACTGGTTCGGTTTTCGGCTTATAGGAGCACCGGCCCGGGCTATCAGGTAGGTAAAAGCAGTCACTTAGGGGTGCCTAACTTTGGTACCCCCCAAGTGTAAAATGCCTTTCCTTTAACAGTCCTTCTCTTTCTGAATCATCTGAAATCCTGGCATGGAAGGAGAGACTAAAACACTGATGTAACAAATTGTAACAACTTCTCCACAGCTTACAATGAGCATGCAGGAACTACATAACCCACAATGCATTGCACTGTGATGTTCCGTTCATTATTGAAATCACGTGTGCAGGGAATTGTGGTGTTTGGAGGATGCAAGCCAAGGACAGATGGCTGCTGATACAAAGTAACAGTAGTCAGCCAGCTCAGCAAAGTAGTCAGACAGATAAGCAGGGGGCTAGGCTTAGGGAACAATCAAAAATCATGAAAAGTCTGCATATTTTTTAAATTGATGTATATTGCAAAGCTGCTTGAAACTTTTTGAAGTTTACTTTCAAAAAGTTTAAATTATGTTTGTGTGGAGTTCCCCTTTAAGTGCCTTAATTCAGAAGTTAAAAGGAAGACTCACAGTTTGGATAGGTAATGCTGATGTCTTCAAATGTACATTGCCGCCAGACTGGAATTCATTAAGCTGCTTGTTCATCCAGGATATAACTGCGAATGCACAATACAACACTTGATACTGAGGACTGCAAAATATATCAAATAGTATCATGAACTGAAAGGAGGGTCGGCCAAATACGAGTTATGCCCTTCACCCCAAAACCAGCCTTCTTTCCTTTGAAGTGAGAAAACGAGAGGTTGCTATATAAGGAGGCATGCTGGATTAGGCACCTAGATCCCTGGCCCTAAGCACTAGCATTAAACAGTGTGGAATGTAAAGTTGGATGTATTTTTATTGTAACCGTGTTGTACTTGGAAATTTGTTTCAAATCAGATCAAATCTAATCCTGCAATGTGCAATACAGAACAGGTACGGGATCCGTTATCCAGAAACCTATTATCCAGAAATCTCTGAACGGCTGCCTCCCATAGACTCCATTTTATCCTAATTTTAAAAAATTAATTCCTTTTCTCTGTAATAATAATAATAATAATAATAATAATAAAACAGTACCTAGTAATTGATCCAAACCGACATATAATGAATTCTTATTGAAAGCAAAAATTGGCCTATTGGGTTTATTTAATGTTTAAAGGCTTTTCCAGTAGACTTAAAGGAACAGTTCAGGGTAAAAATAAAAACTGGGTAAATAGATAGGCTGTGCAAAATAAAAAAATGTTTCTAATATAGTTAGTTTGCAATTGATCCTCAGCATTCAGCTCAGATTCAAAAGCAACAGTTATGACCAACGTGGCCCTCCCTCAATTCACTAATTGGTTACTGCCTGGTAACCAGGGTAACCAGTCAGTGTAAACAAAAGAGAGCTGAAAAGCAAGAAGTAGTGTTCTGTTATGTTATGTTAGACTTACAGTCACTCCAGCCTTTATACATTACATTTTTGCCTAACTAACTATATTGAAAACATTATTTATTTTGCACAGCCTATCTATTTACCCAGTTTTTACTTCTATACTGAACAATTCCTTTAAGGTATGAAGATCCAAATTACAGAAAGAGACGTTATCTGGAAGACCCCAGGTCCAGAGCATTCTGGATAACATTTCCCATACTTGTATAAATACAAGGCTCACTAGTAATGATAGCTTGATGCAGCCCATTTAGTGCAAAAAAAACATTGCTATGCATACAGACCCCTGAAATGTGCCTCAGATCACGTATAAAGGTATTTGTTTTGGAAATATTCAATTGTGGAGTTTGTTAATAAAACCACTGGGAAGGGACCAGTGAACATTCCAAAGAGGCCATGCTGACTACTATTGCACACAGGATTTTAAAACACAGATACCTTAACTTTATAAAGATTTATATGAAAATATGGAGAAAAAAAAACAATGATATATATACACACATATACATATATGCACTGGTTTTCTACTATTTGTCCCAGCCTTAAAGGAAAACTATAACCTGAAAATGAATACTTGAGCAACAGATAGAGTTTATTTCAAATTAAGTTGCATATTAAAGAATCTTACCAACCTGGTATATATATTTAAGTAAATATTGCCCTTTTACATCTCTTGCCTTGAACCACCATTTCATGATGGTCTGTGTGCTGCCTCAGAGATCACCTGACCAGAAATATTTCAACTCTAACTGTAACAGGAAGAAGTGTGGAAGCAAAAGACACAACTCTGTCTGTTAATTGGCTCATGTTTCCTAACTTTATAGTTTGTTTGTGTGCACCGCTGAATCATACGATTCCAGGAGGCTGTCCTTATTTTTTTAAATGGCTATTTTCTATTTATGATTACCCAATGGCACATGCTACTAACAAAGTATATTATTATGAAAATGGTTTATTTACATGAAGCAGGGTTTTACATACACGTTGTTCTATTCAAAATCTTTTTAAAGGCGCCTACATTGTTCTGGGGGGGGTATAGTTTTACTTTAAATGATCAAAAGACACCTCATTTATGTATTATTAACATGTATTTCTATAGCGCCAACTTGTTGCGTAGCGCTGTATATGCAATCTAGTTGCCATTCAGAGTAGTTACAGAGGAGCAATTATAAGGGCAAAGCCAGTTGCATTTGCTTTAAGGAGAAGTAAACCTAAGTGCAAAAATCCCTCCCCCTTCCCACCTGTCCCCCCTAAGTTGTCACTTACCCCTCGACTTTGTGACTTTCGGCGCATGTGCACAGGCCGCCAAACGTTGGTGAATCCAGGAAGAAGACCGCTCAGGAGAACAGGGTGCCTGAGAACTCCGTGGAGAGGACCTGCGCCGAGGGGTAAGTAACTTATGGGCATTTGCCCGGGGGGGACAGGTAGGCCGGGGGGCAGCAGAGAGGGGGCCATCACAGGGGAGGGATTTTACTTCTCCTTTAAGGCGGGGAGTACTAAATTTAAGGTTCACGGATGTAATGGAGTCCTGGAATTTGGACTTTTAGTGCTCCCTGCATGTTGAATGGACACATGAACAAGCAAATGTCTTGCACATAATGGATCACACACTCAGGGTGTATTTATTAATATTGGAGACAAACATCACGGGTGACATTGCCCATAGCAATTAGATTTGAACAGTCACCTACAAGTTGGTTGGTTGCTATTGCCAACATCACAGGTAAGGATTGTCTCCAATGTTGATAAACATGCATTCTGGAAATTCGCACCCACACAGATGCCACCAAAATACATCCGCAATTTGTGGATGAGCTATCCACACTTCTAAATCATGTACAAGTTGCTGCAATTGCACTGGACTAATTCAAAAACTGCTGTTTGGTAAAAGCATGGAGATGTTTAACCATCGTTTTATTGCCTGTAGAGTAAGTTTATTGAATTAACTCACCATTTTCATTTATCCGTAGCTTCTCTTTGCTGTCCATAAGATTCTGCTCACTTTGCTGAAGCTGTTCCTGTAGTTTGTCAAACTGACATGCAATAGAAAGACAATTAAACTGTCTCTAACATTGTGACAAACTCTCCATGGCTCCAAGTTCTCTCTATTCAGCCATGTACAATAATAAACAGAATTCGTAGCTGAACAGTTACATTTATTCTCCTTGACCTTCCAGTTTAGTGCAAATGCAATTCCACACAATTATGTTATTGGTCTTAATCGTATATTTATATATTTTGTGTATTATTTGTCTTTTTTATCAGGACTCTTTCCAGCTTTCAAATGTGGGTCACTGACCCCATCTAAAAAACAAGTGTTCTGTAAAGTTACACTTTCATTGTTATTACTACTTTTTATTAATTATCTTTCTATTCATGCCCTCTCCTATTCAAATCCCACTCTCTTCAAACCAATGCATAGTTGCTTTGTCTGAGCTTTGTCTGAGAAGCCATTTTTCTGTTTACATTCTCTGTACCCCTTGCTCGAATTCCTAAAACAATGTAGCTTAAAGCCGGTTTATTTAAAGACATGAAGAAGAACTGAAATTTGCTGCAATGTTATAAGAACTGGAAAATAAGAACAGAAAGGGCTGAAAAAAATACTGCCTTCACCTGCAATTACATTTACAAACAAATGAAGAGCGGAGTTATGATATATTGGGAAGTACCATATCATTTCATTATGGGAAAAATAAAGCAAAAAGAAAAACATATTTGGGTCGAGAATCAGAATGCATTATTACTCAACAGATATGGTGTAGCTTGTAGCTTTTGTGGAATGACAGCATTGTTTAAAGATTTTTGTTTAGGCATCTCCAAAGCTTCCTTCCAAGCTGAACTATTTTTTTTATACTCCTTATTATCTTCCCCTCCCTAATGTTCACATCTATAGATCATATTAGTATTCAGACTTCATTGGCACCATTACAAGCGGATTTTGCTTCAGGGTCTCCTGTGCTCACCTCTTCTTGTCTTTGATGCAGATTTTGCTTGGTTTCCTGCAGCTGTCTTTGTTCCTCATGGATCTGCTTCTCCTTCTCTGCCAGAATTTTCTCTTGCTGCACAGTCACAGCATTCTTTAGTTTTAATTTACCCATCAGGTTCTTCATGTCACCCTGCAGCTTCTTTATAATATTATTGGCCTTCAGAAAAAAAAAGCAATGACATTAAAGCAAACCACAATCTGCTATTTGTTTACTGAATTTAGTTCACACACACATTTCTCACTGCCACATCTGCAGTGCAAGAATTACATTAATGAATCAAAGTCTGGTATCTTCTATATAATTTAGTTTAAATTAAAACAACTATACCGAGTATATATATACATATTGTTTTTAAGGATTTATTTTGCACTTTACAAAAGAGAAACAACTACAGGTATATCCTTGAGTGAAGGACCGCTCCCTTTAATAGGCATGGGTTAACAACTAGTAACACTGCTCCACGTCTCATTTTACAACATTTCCGTTATATGTGTAACAGCTACATGCAGATTGCCAAGTACAGGTAGTAAAAATGTTAAACACCCCCAGTGAAGTCAGATGCCAAGTTTTTGTTTTCCTCCTTTGAGGAAAAAAATGGCAGTTTCTGAGGAAATACTAACAGTTTTGTATCACCATTTTACCTATCTTTTCCAGGGTCCCAAGCACAAGCTTAGACCCACGCATGCACAGTAGAGTAGAAGCCAAGCATTTTAATCGAATGCACAGCCATGAGTGCCACGAGTGCAAGTCTGCTGAGAAACACCTGGGAAAGGTAATATGGTGGCAACTTACTGCGCTACTTTTTCCCCTGGACCTGTAGCAACTGAGCATCATAGCTCCCCTAGTGAATTTGGATTTCCTTGTTCTTTAAAGGAGAACTCAACCCAAAAGTTAAAAAAACCCTACCCCCCATAGACCCCCGCCTCCCTCCTCCTTCTGCATGGAGGGGTAAGTAAAAAGTTAGGGCCGGTTGGCCGGGTTAGCAGCTAGGCTGATGGGGAGGAGGGATGGGAGTCTATGTAGGGTACATAGTAACTTTTGGGTTAAGTTCTCCTTTAAGGGGGGCATATTCTGACGTGCGAGACATGCAGTTGGAACATTTTAATTCTCACCTTGAGAAGCTCTGCAGACAAGGATTTTATTGTTGCTTCCAGCTTCCCAAACTGCATTTGCCTTTTCTCAGCAGTGGCTTCTAACACAACCTGTTAAATGAACATACTCTGAATTAAGGGGTGCCCCAAACAAGGATATTGCACATATGGTCTATAATTTGTTTCTTTGTCAAGAGTCACAATGGGTTATTTATCCCACACTGGTCAATGGACAGGACTCCCAACATTATTAGGCTCCTCTCAATACTTTCCAAACAGTGAGGCTGGTACATATAACAGAAGATACCCAGATCTTCTTGGCCAATTTGCAATTATTGCTATGACATCTACCTTTCCAAATCATGACATGGCAAGACCTTGCCTCCAGCCTAGTTTAAATGCTGGTAAGTAGGAAAATGCCGTTAGGAGAGAGCATGCCTTCCTAGTTATTGATTGAAAAGTCCTGTAGACGCTTCATAAACTGAAGCTCATTAGCACTTAATTATTTCCCCAATACAGGCCCATGCATATGAAAATGGGCATTTTCCAATCCTTTAGTTCAGTGATCCCCAACCAGTGGCTCTTAACATGTTGCTTGCCAGCCCCTTGGATGTTGAACTCAATGCAGGTGCTTATTTTTGAATTCCAGTAATGGATGCATAAACACCATGTATACTGCCAAATAGAACCTTCTTGAGGCTGCAATCTCACATAGCGTCTACCAAAAAACCAATCACAGCCCTTATTTGTCATCCTCAGGGACTTTTCTCATACTTGTGTTGCTGCCCAACGATTTGTACATTTAGATGTTTAAAAAAGGTTGGGGACCTCTACTCTAGTGTATGAAGTAGATAATTGCAACACAGTTCACATCCAATGAAAATCTGCATTAACAGCAATTAAGATACAGTTCTCTACCTCCTACCTTTTGCTCTTGGGTTGCTGCGAGCACTTCATTGCTTCGCAAAAGTAGTTGCTCCTTGTCCTTAAGTTCCTGCTCCACAACAGCCAGTCTTGTCTGCAGACGGTTCAACTCCTTATCCTTACCATGGCACTCAGCATCCAGTGTTGTGTTCTCCCTTTTCAGGGACACAATCTGCTGCTGGGCTCTCTGAGTTTCCTAAAACAAACAAAATCAATAAATGGGTAAACCTGGTGAAGCATAACCAGCAAACATAGAAATGCTACTCTATTGAGAGATGCTGACATTAAATATATCTCTAGACTAAGATGTTCTAAATAATCATTTTTTAATAATGTTAATACATGCATTTCAGAATAATTGTAGTTATGGAAAACTTTCATGAAACACAAACTGTACCAAATTTATCAATACTGATGCAACATTTGAGCCCATTTGATAAACGTGCCTCTAGTGGTGGCAGTGTTGACACTTTTCAATAACAAAGGTCAAAGGTTTATTTTGAACCAAAGCTTGTAGCACCTAACACTCAATTCTCCTAAGTAGGTTCAACTAGCATCTATTCACACTTTGATACGTAATAGCAGGTATAGAAGAGTGCTAATAGCTGCAGGCATTTGAGAGAATTGCATTATGACTGGTGCATTTATGGGACAATATTTGGGCTTAACAATTGAAAAAAAGCCCTGTATTGTAAAGCTGCCATAATGTCTGTTTAATATGTCCACTGTGTTTAACCAATCTTAAAAGAGAAACAAGCCTGATTATGTTTCATTCTGTTAGAGATGTAAATACTTACCTCTTCCAGTCCTTGGTATTTAGCACGGAGCTCACGGACTGTGGACTCCGCCATGTACCTCTTCTCTAGCAACTCTTTGTTACTACTTTCCAGCTCGGTAAGTCGGCTGTGTGTTTGTTGAATGCTTCGTTGGTGAGAGTTCTCCAGTTCCTTTCTCTGCTGCTCATACTGTTGCAGTAAGTGAGCATGGGCCTGAGGAAGAGATCACAGTTATCCCAAAAGTCTCAAAGGGTGGGAATACAAACTGACATTTTCTTTTTGGTTCCTTGTAGCCAGTATTTTGTATTTGATAATAACAAAACTAACATAGAATCATCATGGACAAAGAGAAAATACTGGCTAAGAGGGAAAATCATCTTCAGTAACCATTTGCAATATTTTAATCCAATTAACATTAAACCTACACCAAACTATCATTCCTGAAATGAATCCTCAGGTAACAACTGACCGAGAACACATGATTTCTGATGAAATGGAGATTATACCCCCTTGTCATACATGAGTTGTGCTTAACATGTTTTTTTTAATGGTTAAACTATGGGAAGGTTTGGATCTTGCAAGATCTGCACATTAAATAACCACAGAAAGTCTTAAATTGACCTTTGCTAATGCAATTATCCAAACTTCAACAAACCAAATGCATAAAAATCCATGTACCTTCTGGGCCTGCTCCTTCTCATTTGCCAACTCTGCAGTGTGTTGATTAGAGAGGGCTGTGACCTGAAGCGACCGTTCACTTTTCACTTTGTCTAATTCCAGGCTCTTCTCAGACAGGGACTGCATGAAATTAGCGGGAAATAAAATCATTTTAAATGGCAAAAACATTCTTGTAATCAAGTTGAAAACTAAAATTTCTTACACATTTTCTGCTCCGGTCAGAAGTGTTTCTATATAATATTGCACTGTATAGGTTATCAGATATTAACAGGACATTTACTACAAGACAGAATTTGCAAAAAAAACACACTATGGGGTCATCTACCAAGTGCAGGCAGGGTTTAATATGAGAAAAAATGCAACAAACCATTTTTTTTTTTTAAACGTTTTGTGTGAGCATTCCTAAATTGTTGCAGTTTTGTGCTCCTTTTAGGAGTGCAGAGACCTACAGAAACCCAGGAAAGTGCAGGGCAGCACTGTATAGATGAGGGGAAGGAGGAGGCATGTGCATAGATGTTGCTTTTTTCCACCCCCCAATTGCATATTGCCAAACACAGGCTGCAGTGGACCCCTGTACTTTCATTCTATCTCCCCATAGTTGTGTAAGCCCTGCTGATTTTTTTTTATCCAGGGAGCATAAAATCCATATTTCTCTTTGATTTACTTCAGTCATACCTGCTGAGTGCTGAGCAGTTTTTGGTTAAGATCTTCCACTGTTTTATTCAATGTCTGCTGTAAAATGTTTTTTTCATCCTAAACAAACAAAAAAATAACTAATCACATAATGTTTTTGAGGGTCTATGTGTTGTCATGCACCGAAACAACAAATCTTGTCATTCAGAACCGTTTTGAGATTTCACAACCTTAATGCTCCTTAGGCATGCAGCCAGGTAACTCTTAATTTCCAAGTCATTTGCAGGCAGGAGTCGAAGGGACAAATGGGTTAAAAGCTTAAATGGATTGGTCTCTATAACATCAAGCTGTGCAGGAGAGCCACCCAGGATGGAGTTAGATGGAGACAGCTGTAGCAGAAATCTGCAGGGGAAAGAACATGTTTAAATGTGAGCTTACCTTGCAAACATAGCAGTAGCTATGGTTCACAAATGCATATGCAATTACTGATCTACAGAGTAAAGCCTTGGATCAAAATATGTGTAGTCTTGGAATCCCAGTTAAGTTATAGGCAGTGTACATCTTTGGACACAAAATAACACAACGCCATTGCTACTGACTGGCTAAAACAATGAGGCTACAATAGAGATTCTACCTCTTTTTGTGTTTTTAAGACTTTGTGTTCAAATATTTTCTCATTATTTTATTACAGGTGTATTAACAACAGCCTCACAAAGTTGGGAGTTGTATATCCAGAAGAGCATTTAATGCATTCACTCCAGAAAACATATACACGAAGTACAGTTTCTTAGTCTATTTACCTTGGTGTGTCTTTGTTTTCCTCCTGGATACACTGACAAAGCAAAGCAATAAATTTCTGGGGGAATGCCGAGAAATCAATGAGAAGCCCCTGCTGAACCTTCAGGCTGTATACAAGTAAGAAAACACAATTAGATTAATAGAAGTAGCAGGTAGTCTTCAACACCAAACTTAGTAAAATGGTAAAACAACTTTTTTTCACTCCTTTACAAAGCTGTGCCCCTGTTGACAGCTCAGCTGGCTAAAATGAGCTGGGTTATGTTATATTCCAAGTAATATAAGTTACCTTCAGTTCATACACAGTGTAATTTTCCACATGCACAAGAGGAAATCTTACCTTTGGAAATCCTCCTCGGACACAACAAGGTTATAGAGGAAAAAGGGATCCATGTCATCAGTTAACCGAATCACCATGTCCTGCAAAACAAAACAGCTTTAATGGAGAAAAATCAACAATAGAGATTACCCTGCAGCTTATACAAAGCATTTCATGAAATTGCAGCTGGAGGGTGATTCACTAATCAGAACTGAAAGTGTTATTCAAGAAAATGGATTTACAGTAACGTAAAAATAAAGGTTAAAGTAATAAATAGAAAAAAATATGCTTATAAAGAAAGAATGCAATTTAAAATTTTAATCACAAAAGTTCAAGTTGAACTCCCAGCTTTAAGACGTTTAAGAAGTTAATTGACACTTTACTTGAAAACTCAGCAGCAAATATGAAAAAAACACCCATTCTAACAACAAATTACAATGTGCTAGGCTTAAACCAAATTACTAGTGTGAAATTCCAGCAAAAACTGGTATCCCATAAAGATCTCAGAACAGACATGTTATCGGGTGATATTATAAAATTTAGTAGATGACAGAATTACTCCACAGTCTATTAATTATTAAATAACAATTGCCCTAAAATCCATGAATATAGAGGGCTGTGACAGATCTGAATAGACTATAGGTTCTAAGATATAGACACATGGTGAAAAGCACAATTCCGTATGTGCAACTGAGCCCTGTACTTAAATTCATTTTCTTAATTATTTGTTTGTTGTTTTTGAATTATTAAACTTTTTGTTCAGCAGCAGCTGCTGATCAGTGTGGAACTTTAGTAGCTTTGTGGTTTCTAGACCAGTTTACCCTAGCAACTAACTAGCTGTTTGACAGAGAGAGCCAGCCCCTCATGAATACAACTCTGTCAATGAGCAGGTTTGTGTATCTTGCACTATGCCTCACATATTGTAAATGAGGCCTACAATGAGTAAGATTTACCTTTTTATGAGCAGGGCTTGTAGCAGTATGCATCTCAATGCAGATCCGAACATAAAGTCTCCTGTAAAATAGAAAATTTGATTACTGATTAGATTAGCTAGTGTAGCAACTGCAATGCAGCATATACTATTTCAATTAAGTGAAATTCTATGAGTGCAAGAAAACTTTTCTACTGATGTTTAACGCAAAAATTTTGAAATGGTTGACTGTTTAGACGCAATCTAAATTTTACATATACAGTTATGGGACCTGTTTTCCAGAATGCCTGGGACCTGAGGCTTTCTGGATAATGGATCTTTCCATAATTTGGACTTAATACCTTAAGTCTACTAGAAAATCAAATAGATAAATAAACACAACAAGCTGGTTTTGCTTCCAATAAGGAATCATTATTTCTTAGGTGGGATCAAGTACAAGGTTCAGTTTTATTATTACAGGGAAAAATGAATAATTTTTAAAGATTTGGATTATTTCATTATAAAGGATACATGTTTCTCATAGGTTATCAATACTATTACATTTATAGCGATATTTAAAGAAATACAACTTTTTTTTTTTTTAAAGGTTTTTGTTTTGCTTTTTCAAGCAAACAACAAAACACAAATAAACAACCTACATGCTTTACACTTACAGGACTACGGTTATTCATCTTTTTAATGACAGTTTCAATATGTAACGGAGCATGTAACATATTCACTAGTTATCAGCATATAATTCAGGTCTATCTAGAGCTCAGTCGACTGGTAGGGATGCATGAGGGTTGACGTCTAACCAAGGTTCCCATATTTTCTCAAATTTCCGGGGTGTTCCCCTGGCATTGTACGTCAATTTGATTAGAGGTAATGTACCATTTATTAGGTCGATCCATTGCTGAAGATCCATTATTACTAGCTTCTTTGCATAGAACAAAATAGATCAAAATAATGTTCTGGATTTTTGTAAGGGTACTGCCTCATCTATGATACCCAATACACAAGTCTCCGGGGACTTAATTCCAGGAAAGGATAGAAATATATTAGTGTATCGGATTACTTCTGACCAATATTTTGTCACTCTAGGGAAACTCCATATCGAGTGGAGGAATCCAGCATCTCCCCTGCCACATTTTATGCATTTGGCTCCCTCTGATCTCCCCATAGCTTCAAGCCTTAGGTCGGGTAATGTAAATTTGGTGGATCATTTTGAACTGAACAATTTTGTCCATAAAGGTGGCCATACACGGGCCGATAATCTGCCCCTGTATGGGGCCCTCCGACGAAAATCCCGTCGGATTGCAGCTGCATCTGTCCGTTGATGCGACCGTCCGTATGGCCTGCATTGTGATCCGATCGTTGGGCCCTAAGGCGACATCGCCAAACAAGCGGATCTCTCAGTGTATGGCCACCTTAAAGGGCACCTATGGGCCAAAAAAATTTCCCCAAACCGAAGGTACGGGTGGGCTGGAAGTATCTAAATAGTTGTATATCTTGCCGATTCAATTAAATTTTTAATTGGTCTAGGAAGAGGAAATTTCCTTCCACTAACAGGTCCTCTAGATGTCTAAAGCTGGCCATAGACGTAAAGATTTTTGAAAGATCCAATGATTATCGTGAGACCACGATTGTCTCAAAACGATCGTTTAAATGTCCGATGTGTCCATCAACTAAAAAGACCATTTCAGGCGATATTGCAGCAAAACTGAAGGATCGCAGCCTGCTTGTCCTGCAAACTATATGTAGATTGCATGGAGACCGATAAAGATTTTCTAACCTGGCCGATCAATCTTAAGACCAATGTCGGACGAAAAATCGTAAGACGAACGATCGTTTGTATCCCACTAACCGCACGATAATTTTACAGATTGGTCGGACTTCCCTAAAATCGGTCGTTTGGCAGGGAAAGATCGTTGCGTCTATGGGGAGCTTAATACCCATTTGTGGCCAATATTGAAAATCTGTCAGCTTTCTCATATGAGGCAAGTTAGAGTTCATCCAGAGTGGAGCCTTGACAGATACTTTTGGTTGAGGGGTACATACTTTGGAAACACAACATATTTAAACTAGTCATACACAGGGTGATATAGCCTGTCAACTAGGCTATTTCCAATTGAACCTTATTGTCCCATGTATGTCATCATAACAATGGTCATTTTGATGTATGTGGCTCAGCGAGGTATCTATTGGGCTGTTTTGAAAATACAGTTGAAAGAGTTTTTTTTCACAATTCAGTTCAATATGTCTAAATTGTGCAGAGCTATAGGTTCCATGCAGGATGCTGCCACTTTGCAGAGTGATTTGTCTAAGTTGGGAAACTGGGCAGCAATCTGGAAAATGAGGTTCAATGTTGATAAATGCAAGGTTATGCACTTTGGCAAAAATAATATAAATGCAAGTTATACACTAAATGGCAGTGTGTTGGGAGTTTCCTTAAATGAGAAGGATCTTGGGGTTTTTATAGATAACAAGTTGTCTAATTCTGGGCAGTGTCATTCTGTAGCTACTAAAGCAAATAGGGTTCTGTCCTGCAAAAAAAACTGCATAAACTCAAGGGATGAAAACATAATTATACCTCTTTATAGATCCCTAGTAAGGCCTCATCTGGAGTATGCAGTGCAGTTTTGGACTCCAGTCCTTAGGAGGGATGTAAATGAGCTGGAGAGAGTGCAGAGACGTGCAGCTAAACTGGTTAGAGGGATGGAAGACTTAAATTATGAGGGTAGACTGTCGAGGTTGGGGTTGTTTTCTCTGGAAAAAAGGCACTTGCGAGGGGACATGATTACACTTTACAAATATATTCGAGGACATTATAGACAAATATCAGGGGACCTTTTTACCCATAAAGAGGATCACCGCACCAGAGGCCACCCCTTCAGACTAGAAGAAAAGGACTTTCATTTGAAGCAGCGTAGGTGGTTCTTCACAGTGAGGACAGTGAGATTGTGGAATGCACTGCCGGGTGATATTGTGATGGCTCATTCTGTTGATGCTTTTAAGAGGGGTTTGGATAATTTTTTGGACAGACATAATATCAAAGGCTATTTTGATACTAAACTCTACAGTTAGTATAGCTATGGGCATATATGGTTTGTGTTTGAAAGAGTGGAGATGTGTGTGTGTATGTATGCTGGGTTTTTAATTTGGAGGGGTTGAACTTGGTCTTTTTTCAACCCAATTTAACTATGTAACTATGTCTGTGGAGCCTCCAAGTGATTGGCTGTGCAGTACAGTATCACGGCAATGCTCATTTCTGGCAATAGCCAGCAAAACATACACAGACCAGCAGTCATACTTCATACAGTTATTTCTGGCAATGCACATACAGAGCATAGGCATCCCAACAGAATATCACTGGAATGCACCACCTTTAGTGTTCCAAGGAGACACTTGAAGAAGACACTGAGGGCAAGTTTGCTGGAGATTTATTTTCTTGATGTAAGTGATGAGACTGTAAAACCATGCAGCACATGTGCTGCTCTGTGGAACTATTGTTAAAATTAAAATTTTACATAAGCTACTTCATTCTGAAATAAGACGTTTACTAAAATACAATGGAACCTCAATTTTACATCCTCTGATTTTAAGTTGTCCCTTAGTTCTGTGGCCCCACCTATATATTATACATAATACATGTACCTTATTTTACATTTTCCTGGATTTTACACCATTTTTTTCTGGTCCCCTGAAAAATGTAAAATGGGGGGTTCTACTGTATAATCAGCTAAAAATTCTGCACAGGTTCTGAAATAATGAAGTTACACTTCCCTTTCTGGCACTCAGCATGTCTTCCTTCATATAGAAGCTGGGAGTCTTGAGTTAAAGTTAGATCCAATACATCTTTTAGGAGGTGCTCTTTTTGCCTAGAAGATGTATCAGGCCATTGTCTATTATGTCCTAAAAACAATTTGTACTTTTTACTACTTCTGATTGGCTTTTGGAGAGATTCACAACTAAAGGTGGTCATACGCAGAGGGTATTTCGGGTAGAGATCTGATCGTTTGGCAACATTGCCAAACAAGCGGATCTCTATCCGATATGCCCACCTTGAGGTGGGCGATATCGGACTGATCCAATCGTGGGCCCCAGGGCACAGCAATTGGATCAGAACGGAGCGAATACGGGCGGTCAAATTGTCGGCCACAGTGCGGCAGGATTTTTAGTCCCGTCCAATCGACATCTGGCCAACTTTTGGCCACATATCGATTAGGGATTCCCGTCAGAGGGCCCCATTCACGTGCCAATAAGCTGTCGACTCTGTCAGCAGCTTTTATCGGCCTCTGTATGCTGTTTTCTTATGGATATGCACCTGTGGACTGGGGTGAACTGTGAGTATATTCTCCAAATTTTGACATTTTTGCTCTATTGCAACTTTATTTTCTGTGGTAGTGCCCACATTGGCTTTTTGGCACTAGCTCTTTTGGTTTTTGTATTAGAGCTCACTCTTCTAAAAACCACCAGAAATCCATTCTCTCTACAAGCAGTGAGTTCTGGAATTCGATTGTACAGGCTGATACATTAGATAGCTTTAAGAAATGGTTGGATGGCTTTTTAGCAAGTGAGGGAATACAGGCTTATGGAAGCTCATTATACAAGTTGATCCAGGGACTAGTCCGATTGCCATTTTGGAGTCAGGAAGGAAATGTTTCCCCCTCTGAGGCAAATTGGAAAGGCTTCAGATGGGTTTTTTTGCCTTTCTCTGGATCAACTAGCAGTTAGGCAGATTAAAAAAAAAAGTTAAAAGGTTGAACTTGATGGACATGTGTCTTTTTTCAGCCTAACTTACTATGCGTGTCCCAAAGCTATGTTTGTGCTAGAATCGGTTATTTCACATCTGATAGGAATGGAAGCCACCCCCACCAAAAGATATATTGGATCTAAGGGCAAGGCTAGACGGGGAGATTCGGGGGAGATCCGTCGCCTGGCGACTTCTTGCCGCGACGATTCTCCCCTAATAGCTAGTCAGCGCTGCGCCCTAGCTAGGCTTGTTCACACGCAGCGGCCCGATTTTAAAAGTCGCTCAAAATTGCCTGGTGAGGCAACTATGAGCGACTTTTAAAATCGCGCAGCTGCGTGTGAACAAGCGCAGGCGATTTTACTCCTAACGGGTGCGCAGCGCTAACTAGCTATTTGGGGAGATTGGGGGCAATTCGTCACGGCAAGAAGTCGCCAGGCGACAGATCTCCCCCGAATCTCCCCGTCTGGCCTTAGCCTAACAGTCAATGAAAATCGGACAGCTAACTCATGCATGAAGAGAAACAGATGCTGAGAGCGGTATTGTGAAGATAACTTTGATTGTTCAAGAAATGGGACAGAATTCTTAAGAAAGTTTCCTATTTCAGTGTGATTAAGCTTATATTCGATTTTCATTTTTAAGCAAAAAACTGATAGCGTAAATTCTGCTGTAGAATATATAAAATTCTCACATGATTACCTCTCGTCGCATTCTCTGTTCTTCAGCAGGATTTTCACTTCCCGGCTTAGCAGTTCCTGTATCTGGGACATTTTTTTTGGTAATACTAGACTGTCCACACTCTGGCCGACTGCCTTGGTACAATCTCTCTAATAAGTAGGTCTAGCAGCCCTGGCTGTCCAACACTTTACTCAAATTGGTGTCAGTCTCTGACATGTCATGGCACTCACTCACACACTGTTCTTGTGCTATTACTTACACATTCAATCTTTCTTACAGCTAAAAATATCCTTCTCTCTAGATGCGTGGCCTTTCCCTTGTTTTCATTTTAATGGAGCTCACCTTCAACATCTGCTATTCTCTGGCCATTCCCATGGGCACATTCTGATACTCACTCACACTCACTTTGACTATATCTCCATAGCTACGTCCATAGCTCCTTCACACTTCCGCTTTCTGGCCGAGTTTCTCCCAATAAAACCAAGTGATCACGGTCACTCCCTTCTGTCACACTCGCTTTGCTATTGTCCGATACAGACACTTCGCTCTCCCTTCTAACGTATCCCTTTGTCTTGTTTTGCACCCCCTACAAGCGTCCCTAGCACTGACTCCGATTACGTTCTCCAGGAACTATCTGCAATTTACTCAATTTTCTCAGGTCTCTCCTTAGTTTCTCTGGCCCTTGTTTCCTTCCGTCAATGTTTATCGCGGTACAATTTCCAAATCAACCGCTCTACGTCCTGACGTCATAACGCGGCGGAAGTTGTGCGTATGGTCGGTGAATTTCCGACATTTTTACTAATGGCACAGCGTTTGAAAGAAGACGTGGAAAGCTTGATGGTCGAGGAGAAAGCAAATGGATTCCTAGAGTGTATTTTTAGGGAATAGGGTGGGCGATACAGCGGTATAGTTGTAAAAAGCTGCTGTTTATTTAGTTCGAAATGGATCCCCAGGAGCCTCCACCAACTTCTGCTTCTGAGCCGGACTCATCCTTAGTTAAATGTCCCAAAGAAAGTCCCCTTCCCGGGCGTTGCAGTCACTTTGTGCAGAGGAAAAAGAGGTTCTGCAAAATGATTGTCTCTGAGGGAAAGAAGTTCTGCGGGGAACATGCTCAGAGCGGGGAGGTACTGAAGCGTGGCGGCTGCATGGAGTGTTCCTAGACAGCTAGTAGGGAATGGTTGTGGGGTTGACCCTGACAGGAGAGCTAGGTGTGACAGGCATAGTTATATGCACTACTGACTGACAGTATGATGTGAGGAGAAGGGACCACTGAGCAAGGGACCACTGAGCAAAGGGTCACTGATCAGATGACACCTGGCCAAGGGATACAGGAGAGAGGGAGACAGCTACACATATGCAACTACTTGTCTAAAGGGAACATTGAGAACAGTTGTGCCTCCTGTACAGTGTGTCAAGATCTATGGCCTGCTGTACAGAGAGTGTAAAGGCAGATTTATTGACTGTCACGAAATCCTTATTAATCTTCAACAAGACTAATATCATATACTGTATTTCCAATTCCTGTGTATTTCTACTTGCACAGAAATGCCAGTATCACTGACTGCTTGAGGGAGATGGTACACAAGTCACCCGTGGTGGTGTCAAACCTATCTTGATATTGCAAGGACTGCATTTTTCATTTCTTGCAATATAGTTCTTACTGTTATCCCATGAATAATTTATAGTCCCACAAGTTGACACCTCTCAAGCTATATCCAACTACAGTCAGCGGGAGAGTGACTACTGGTATCTGCCATATGCAATCTCAGAAAATGACCTGCTCATTTCACACAAAACTGTGGGTATCAAGGTTACCCTTAAACATCATATTTTATTTATGCTATTATGGGTTATGATGATGTGTGCAATGCAAAGAAGTACTGAGGGAAAGCCATATGTTTGAGGATGATTAATGAATACAGGATCTCTTATCTGCAAACCCATTACCCAGGAAGATCTCATTTTTGGGAAGGCTGTCTCCTATAGATCTTATTTTTAAAAATTACTTCCTTTTTCTCTGTAATAATAAATTCGTACTTTATCTTGTGCTTGGTCCTTACTAAGCTGCCTGAATCCATAATGGTTGCAAAACAATTCTTTTGGATTTATTTATTCTTAAATTATTTAACAGAATTAAAATCTAGTTGTAGTCTATATTTGTGTTGAGTGTATGCCTGATCACTGAATGTGGTATTTACTCTAGGAGCATGACAGTAGGAAGCGGATTCCTTGCCCTCTGGATCCCAAGCAGTAAGTTTGCTTTGTTCTAGTCCTACTTTATTAGGAATAAATACACTTTTCAGCTGTCTCATATTCCAGTTTGCCTTACAGTATCTTCTTTTTGTTTCCCCCACAGCACGGTGTTTGAGGATCAGCTTCCAAAGCACCTCAAGAAATGTAATTCCAGAGAGAAACCCAAACCTGTAAGTAAATGAATATGTTCAACAATGTATTAGCAGCTTAAAGGGGTTGTTCACCTTCCAAACACTTTTTTCTGTTCAGTGGTTTTCAGCTTGTTCT
>CM044437.1:103241072-103267504 GCA_024363595.1 Xenopus borealis
AAAACACGAATTTTTAGGTTTTTGGCATTTAGAGTTTAATAAATAACCCCCCTAAATGCCCCCCATACACGGTCCAATAAAAGCTGCCAACAGTCCGAGTCGCCAGCTTATTGGCCCGTGTGTGGGGCCAGCCGACGGCCTTCCCTGATCGATATCTGGCCGAAAGTCAGCCAGGTCTTAATCATGCAGGTTAAAAAATCCTGTCGGATCATGGCCACATCTGTGCGTTTAAATGGTCCCGCGATCTGACCACCCCTACTGATGCATTGTGATCTGATCATGGGCCCTAGGGCCCACAATCGGGTCAGCCCAATATCGCCCTCTTCAATGTGGGCATATTGGGGAGAGATCCGCTCATTTCACGACATTGCCAAAGGAGTGGATCTCTATGTCTATGGCCATCTTGAGTATCTAGCTTGAGAAGACACTCCTCTATGTATGCAAGCAGTGAGGTTTCACTGTACATGGTGTCTTGGACTCTTGGGATCTTCTGCTGGCCCCAGAGTTGATATTAATCTCTATATCAGTAGCATTCACAAAGAAACTAAATACCAAGTTAGCTGACACAAGGTTTACACTTTCATCTTAGAGACCAGAACTTTCTCTTTTTCAATACATTATGCTATTACATATGCAGTAAGACATGATATTTTATGTAAACATCCACCTTCCTTTTTCACTGATCTTTGCATGCTAAAAGTGTTCCTTTAATTCTGCATATTTTTTCCAGGCACCATATTCGCATATGGACAGACTGGAACAGGCAAAACTTTTACTATGGAAGGGGTTCGGGCAGTTCCAGAACTCCGAGGGATAATTCCTAATTCCTTTGCTCATGTATTTGGACATATAGCTAAAGCTGAAGGGGATACACGGTAAGTCAGGGACAAATTTGTTTTTTTTTTAGACAATTTCCTCTACTGACCCTGAAGTGATCACTTCAAATGCTGCAAAACCATTACAGGAAAAACTTTTGCAAACATGTGGGCTAAATCCTGGTTGGGCACAGGAAAAAGAATTGCAAATCTGTTGTTATAATCATAAAAAAGCTTTATTGTAGTTCTTTTTATCTTTTTGATGATTTTGTAATTTACAGATTTTTGGTGCGGGTCTCTTATTTGGAGATTTATAATGAAGAAGTGCGGGACTTGCTTGGGAAGGATCAGACCCAGACACTGGAGGTAGGAAGCTTTTGTGCCAGTTTCAGTATTGCAGTTTTGTTTAGCACAAATTTTAAAGATTTATTAGGGTTTTGGCACATACAAAAAAAAACAAAATAAATAAAATTATATACATATAAGTATACTGATGTATACAATACAAATAATATTTGTATATATACCTTTATAAAGGTCTGAAAATGTGACCAAAACATTGACTTTGCACAATAAAAAGGATTTTTTCATTTTTTAATAAAGTCATGTGAGTGTTGAGAGAGACTATAGATAGAGAGCAAACAATGCAAAGATGGCCATACAGGGGAATAGTTCTTAGTTTGGTATATTGTCTGTTCAGCCTGTGGGCTTAATGATCAGAATACTGTATGGGCCAGTCTGTGTATGGCTACTTTTACCATTATATTGTAAGTGATATGGACAAAAAATACAATATATGACAAAACTGTTGTCCAATGAAAAACTGAAACACTGGGCAACATAAGCTGTCTGACTGATATCTGCCCCAAATTCGGGCAGGTTTGAAAATTCCATTGGACCAGAACCATAACACTGCATTGATGCTATTCTCTTCCAAAGGGTCTCTGTAGCCTATATTATGATTTGATCAGTGGACATAGGCAGAGAATATAAACAGCCAAACAGATACTGATTTCAGTTCCCCAGAAGGCTTGGGGATGTTCAGGGTATTATATTTTTGCATGAAATAGATGGTCTGTGATGTTTATTATTGGATATCAATCATTTCAACCTTTTTACTGCCCCATGAATCTTGGTTTTACCCTGTCTTTCTTATTGCCATTCTTTTACTGTTATGGAATGCTTTATGACTTCCTGAATAGGTTATTTCTGTGCCCTTGTCGTATATTTGTCAGGCTAGCCACACCTGGAAGATTAACTGCTGTTCCAATTTGACTTTTTTTTACAGAATTATAAAAAAAAGTAATAATGTTACAAAAACTTACTGTATTCCAGGTGAAAGAGAGACCTGATGTTGGAGTTTACATAAAGGACCTGTCTGGTTATGTTGTAAACAATGCAGATGACATGGATAGAATTATGACCTTGGGGCACAAAAATCGTAAGTTCTGCTGCCAATCAAAACATATTATTATAAAGTTGGCATTATAATAATATGGGGTCAAAAAAAAAAAAAGCAAATATGCATCTTATTTCCACGGAAAAATTGTGGTTGAAGTGCTTGCTCCTACCAGTTCACTGTAATGTAATACAACTTAACTGGTTCCTGCCATTGGCAAATTTCTCCCTTGCCATGCAATCTGGATGATCCTCAAGCTATCCAAGATCACTGCACCTACTTTCCCTAGCTGCATATTCTTGCTGTAGCTTTTAATGATTTCTTACTGCTAAGATGAATAACAACATGCAGAGTTCCACTGTCCCAGATATGTATCCATAACCAGCTTCCACTTGTTCTGAGCCTCACATTGGTAGCAGCTGCAACTTACCTACAGACTGGACTTATTTGGAGTCTGAGCAGAGGCTTTTCTGTTCCTTACTCGGAACTGTAAGAACATATATTCAGAACTGTATGAGCCACCACTGTGTGCCATCCCAGTTGTTAGGTTGGCATTTGCAGGCATGACATTGGGTCTGTAGAGAAGATTTTTTTTGTTTTTTTTTACATCATTACATTGTGTTTCTAAGTTGGTCAGTTGCTTCTGGTCAGAAAAGCAATAACATTTGTTGGCAGTAGGAATTTACAGCTTGTTAACTGGCGTGTTTACAGGGTGTACAGTATATATCACTGTCTCCAGTACTGCATTGCAAGATTTCCCTTTTCTCCAAGTCATCTTGGGGGACACAAGGACAATTGGGTATAGCTAGTATCACTAGGAAGCAGGACACAACCTTAAGAAAGAAACTGAATCCTCCTCCACTGGCTATACCCCCAGCAGGCGGAGCTTAGGTCAGTTTTCGTTGTGTCCTCAGGAGGATAGGTCTTCTAGCAATTCTCTGTTCAGCTTTGCTGGCAATTTGGGGTTGTGTTTGTCTTTTTACCACTGTGTAAAGACTCTGTAGCACCCTACAACGTGGGATCTGCCGCCGGGGTCACTCGGTGCTATGCACAGACCTCCTAGCCACCTTATCTCCTTCCCTCAGGAGACAGCGGGAGATAGAGACACCCTCTGCAGCAGGGACAGGTAAGCTAGAACAGGGACTTCCCTGAGCCTTTCTTTATCTCTCACTCCCCCTTCTTCCCCCCCATTCCACTCCTCTATGCTGACATATGAGAGTTGCTTCTGCACTATGTATGTGAAACAGAGCTATTTACTTCATCTGAAGCTTATTTTCTGGGGTGGGGGGGAGATGTAACAGGGTCTGCCTTTTCCCCAACAGGAGCCCTCTGAATTCTATATACTGCGCTCTAAGCGTTCAGTGTTTCATAGCCCTTCTCTGTCTGCCTCATGGTCTATTGGCGTGCGTTTACTTACGCTAGCGAACTTTCGCCCATACAATTTTCGCGGTCGCATCACTTCTTGCGCCCAGCAACAGTTCGCGTGCGTGACTTCGCGCCGCCATTTTGGTGCCATTTTGGCGCCATTTTGGCGAGACTAACGGCGGCCATCTTAACTGCGTCTCACTGTACTTCTTGGAGCTGAAATGCAAGGGACACAGGTTTAGAAAGAGCTACAAAAAAGCAGACTCTCTCCTCACTCTTAGGGCTGAGCAAATCTGCAGGGCACTTCCAGAATCTCACTCTCTCCAGTAGGGAGTCTTCTCCTCACAGAAGGCAGGCTACGCCTGAATGGGCATCCCAATTGGCTACAGAAATACCCAAGTTAGCACAGTCCTTAGACAAGTTGCTAACCCGTTTGGACAATCCTAAGCCCAAACCCTCTAAACGCAGAGCGCCTTCTCCATCTGATGATGATAGTGACTCCAGATGCTCATTTTTACCCCTTCTGGAGTCGAGGGATAACCAACCCTCCTCTGAGGGAGAACTATCCTCTGAATCAGAGAATGAAGAAGAGGAATCACTTCGCCATTCCTCTGAAGTAGATACACCGATTGCTTCTGTACTAGAAACCCTGCACCTACAAGAGCCGCAGGCTTCGGCTGTGCCCTCCAAGGCACTTTTTAAGAGGCACAGTAAAACGGCTTCCATATTCCCTTCTCATTCCCAGCTAGATCACATCATATAGCAGGAATGGAACAAGCCAGAGAAACGATTCCAGCCTAGCCGTCGTTTCTCAAAGCTCTATCCGTTTCCAACGGAACACATAGATAAATGGTCATCCCCCTATCTCGGTGGACGCACCTGTATCCAGGCTATCCAAAAGCACAGCCCTGCCGGCCCCAGATGCTTCTTCGTTCAAGGACTCTATGTACAAGAAGTTAGATGGACTATTGCGTGCTTCAGGCTCATCCCTCAGGCCCATTCTGGCCACAGCCTGGGTCAGCCGAGCAATGCAATCCTGGTCTGACTTTCTCCTTACTGCTAATGCTGAAGGAGAACCTCACCATGAACTTTCTCAGTGGGCTTCCCAAATTAAGGAAGCGAACGACTACATTTGTGAAGTGTCTCTGGATGCAACACATGTTGTCTGCAGAGCTTCACCACTCACAGTAGCTGCCCGCCGCTCCCTCTGGATGAAACTATGGTCGGCCGACCTTTCCTCCAAGAAATCCCTGACCTCTATCCCCTTCAAGGGTAAACTTCTTTTCGGGCCCGACCTTGACAAGATCATCAGTCAAGCCACTGGGGGCAAAAGTACCTTACTACTGCAACACAAAACACGGCCCTCCTTTAAAAAAGGAAGGTTTTTTTTCAGGGCTTTCAGTCCAAAACCATAAGCTCAACCCCTCCACGTCAGACCTTCTCAGGCAGGGGGCGCTTCGGCAGCAAACAGAGATCTTCCTGGCAGAATCGGAAGCTCACCTCAAAGACTACTGACAAGTCTTCCACGGCATGACGCCAAGTACAATCCAACCTCAATAGGAGGGAGATTGCTACATTTTACCGACGCATGGACTACAATTATTCAAGACGCCTGGATCCACAATGTCGTTTCTTGAGGCTACCACATAGAGTTCGCCTCAATGCCACCACACAGATTTTTCATTTCACGGCTTCCTCAGGAATCGACAAAGCGCACAGCCTTCCTACAGGTCATTTCAAACCTGCTCCAAGCAAAAGTTATTACACTGGTGCCTTCGACCGAGCTGTTCCAGGATATTATTCCAACCTATTCGTGGTGCAAAAGAAAGACAGGTCAGTGCGTCCCATCCTAGACCTCAAAGAGCTAAACAAGTACATACGCACACAAAAATTCAAGATGGAGTCCCTAAGATCCGTGATCGCAGCGATGGCTCCAGGGCAATTCCTCATGTGGCTCGACATAAAGGACGCCTATCTGCACATCCCCATTTTCCTGCCGCACCAGAAATACTTGCGCTTTGGATTCCAAAATCACCATTTTCAATTCACAAGTCTACCCTTTGGCCTCACATCGGCCCCCCGGGTATTTACCAAGATTATGGCGGCTGCTACAGCAGAGATTCGGAAACAGGGAATCTCCATCACCCCTTAATCAAGGCTCCGTCTCCCCAGGAGGCTCAACGGGCACTCCAGATTTCCATGGACAATCTCAGGGAAATGGGATGGGTCCTGAACCTAGTCGTCCCTAACACCCAGTCAGTCCATGAACTTCTTGGGCATGAGGTTCAACACACAAGGAGGATATCCTTCCCACCAGAGAAAGCGACCCACCTCCAAGCGCTAGTGCAAATTCTACTTCAGAAACCGCGACACATGGCGAAATTCTGCATGAAGGTGTTGGGAGTCATGGTCTCTACAATAGAGGCAGTTCCACTTGCTCAGTTCCATCTAAGAGACCTCCAACTGAACATCCTCAATGTATGGAACCGGAGATCCTTACTACAAGAGATCCTGCTGTCCCCTCAAATGAGGTCCTCCCTTTGCTGGTGGCTAGATCTGATTCACATCTCTCAGGGGAGAACCCTAGGGGAACCCCTTTGGCAGATCCTCACACCAGATGCGAGCCTATTCGGATGGGGAGCAGTTCTAGAGAGCAGGGGACGTGGAGTCCAACCGAAAAACTTTTACAAATCAATCTGCTCTTATGCCCTGATCCATTGGCAGCAGGAACTGAAGGGACAGTCAGTAAAAGTGCAATCAGACAACTCCACGGCAGTGGCCTACATCAACTACCAAGGGGGAACAAGGAGCAAAGCAGCCCTGAACGAGATCAGGCTTGTTTTCAGCTGGGCAGAGACCCACCAAGTCCAACTGTCCGCCATCTACATCCCAGGTCTACAAAACTGGGAGGCAGACTTCCAATGTGGCACCCGCTCCAGTCTGGGATCTCACCTTAGTACTCAAGGCACTTCAACGACCACCTTTTGAGCCCCTGGGTCAATTTCTCCTGGAAGACTTTTCCTCAGCGAGATGTGTCTTGGAACTCAGTGCTCTATCCTGCAAACCGCCCTTCCTCATATTTCTCTGCGATCGAGCGGTTCTTCGCACCATCCCTTCCTTTTTGCCCAAGGTTGTTTCGGACTTTCATCTGAACCAAGAAATAGTCATGCCATCTTTTTGCCCTGCACCAGCCAATCAAAAAGAAAAGGCTCTCCACACTCTGGATCCTGTGAGAGCACTAAAGTTCTACTTGCACAGAGTCAAATACATCCGTAGATCGGACGCCCCACTAGTTTTCCCTTCGGGACCACGCCAAGGAGCCACGGCTATCAAACAGGCCATATCTTGTTGGATCAAGCAAGCTATACTACGAGCAAACACAGCACAAGGCCAGGAACCTCCAAGTAGGGTCACGGCTCACTCCACCAGAGGGGTAAGTACATCCTGGATGTTCCTGAAATGAAGCCTCAGTGGAAGAACTGTGCAAAGCTGCAACGTGGACCTCTGTTCACTCTTTTTCCAAATTCTACCACTTTGATACCTATGCGGCCTCTGACACCCGCTTTGGCAGAAAGGTGCTTCAGGCCGCAGTAGTTACCACAACATAGGCCTCTTCCCACCCGTGCCTTAGGGGACAGCTTTGGTACGTCCCCATTGTCCCTGTGTCCCCAAAGATGACTTGGAGAAAAGGATATTTTGTGTACTCACCGTTAAATCTCTTTCTCTTCAGTCTCTTCGGAGACACGGGGCTTTTGGATTGAGGTCTTCACTCTTTCAGACATGATACTGTTAAAGTTACAGTTCTAAAGTTTGGTTAAGTTACTTGTTATTTTGATGACTTTGGTACAAACTGACCTATGCTCCGTCTGCTAGGGGTATAGCCAGTGGAGGAGGAGTCAGTTTCTTTCTTACGGTTGTGTCCTGCCTCCTAGTTATACCAGCTATACCCCATTGTCCCTTTGTCCCCCAAGAGACTGAAGAGAAAGAGATTTAACAGTGAATGCACAAAATCTCCTTTTATCGCTGGAGTTGTCACTTTGAATCATGTATGAGATCTACTGTCTAGTTTTAGGCATAGCAATAAGTTACAAGAATTATAATATTGTGACTGTTCAATAATGAAGCATTCTAATTTTTTTTGTCCCAAGGGTCTGTTGGAGCCACTAATATGAATGAACACAGTTCTCGTTCCCATGCTATCTTTACAATTACTATTGAATGCAGTGAGAAAGGGGCAGATGGAAACATTCATGTTCGCATGGGAAAGCTTCACCTTGTAGATTTGGCAGTAAGTATTTTCTTTTTCTGAAAATGAAATTGTATTGCTTCCATTTGCTCAGAACTGTAAAATCACAACCTGAAATTGTTCAGCTGAACACTTGGCCCATACACCAATATGATATTTTCACAGTTTCAAAGTTGCCAAGTGTAAACCTGCTCAAAAGATTTGACCGAATCAAACAATAATTCTTGATTGATAAGTCTGTGATCATAGTTACAATTCTGTAATTGAGAAGTACAATAATTGAAAAACATTGACCCCTTGCAAAACTTAATAAGTTTTTAACAAAATCTCATTCTTTTAAAGAAGCCCAAATATAGCTTGAGCAGTGTGCTTGGTTGGTGTGCAGTTTTCAATGTACATCACCCTAGTTTGGTAGTTGACACTGCATCACTATTCACCTTTGGCATGAGGTTTGGCCTTCTAGAAAAGGCCCTTACACAATTACCATAGCATGTTAACGACTTCAAATGACCGTTGCACAATATTTTTTGCCTGTGATTTGCAGGGCTCAGAGCGACAAGCAAAAACAGGAGCAACTGGACAGAGACTTAAGGAAGCCACAAAGATTAATCTGTCACTTTCAACCCTGGGTAATGTCATCTCCGCTTTAGTTGATGGGAAGAGTACTCATGTGCCGTACAGGAATTCCAAACTTACTCGCCTGCTGCAGGATTCACTGGGTGGGAACTCCAAGACCATGATGGTAAGTATTGCTTGCTGTTTTTTGCAGTGGTGCCAGCCCTAGAGGCTTATAACCCAGTATATGTATCTTGGTAAAAAAATCTGTGTCATCGTCCCATATATTCCAGTGTTAGCGGAGCTATTGACATGCTGGACCCACACCTACAGTGAAGTATCTACTTGTGTATAACTTTATTTATAAAGATCTACAGGTTGCACAGCGCTGTACAATCTTACAATGTACAAAAGTACACAAAGGGAGGACAAGTGTTATAATACATACATAAATAAGTATACATAGAGATTAAAGGAAAACTATACCCTCTGAACAATGTAGGTCTCTATAAAAAGATATTGCATAAAACAACTCATATGTACAACCCTGCTTCGTGTAATTAAACTATTTTCGTATTAACATACTTTTCTCCAAGTTATCTTGGGGAACACAGGGACAGTGGATAGCTGTCTAGAAGAAAAGGGCCAACCAGTGAAAGTGCAATCGGACAACTCCACAGCGGTGGCTTACATCAACCACTAGGGAGGAACAAAAGCAGCCTTAAACAAGATCAGGCTCATCCTCAGGTGGGCAGAGACTAATCAAGTTCAATTGTCCACCATCTACATCTCAGGCCTACTGAACTGGGAGGCAGACTTCCTAAGCATACAGTCCCTAGACCCCGGCAAGTGGTTGCTAAACTGTCTTCAGGACATAGCAGACATGTGGGGAACTCCGGAGGTCAACCTGTTGGTGACCAGGCACAAAAGGAAGGTCCCAGCCTTCCTAGCCAGGTACAGAGATCCACTGGCCCTAAACATCGACTCCATGACCACCACCTGGGACTTCCGACTGGAGTACGTTTCCCACTTCTGGCTCTGATCCAAAAGGGTTTTGCAGCCAGAAACCTGGTCTCAGCCAGGGCCTACCATAGAGTTTGGTCCACCTACCAACAATGGTGTACCAGACAAAGCCAGTACAAGACATTCTTCATTCCAAATATCCTGGAATTCCTACAAGAAGGGTTCTCCATGGGCATGTCACTCAGCTCTCCGCCCTGTCAGTGCTTTTCCAAAGAAGACTAGGAGTGATTCTAGATGTCAGGACTTTCATCCAAGGGGTGGCACAAGTAGCTCCTCCTGTGGGGGCCCCAGTTCCCATCTGGGACCTCACCCTAGTACTCTGGGCACTACAACGCCCACCTTTTGAACCTCTTGGATCAATAGTTCTACAGTGGCTCACCTGGAAGACAATTTTCCTTCTAGCCATTTCCTCAGCGAGATGAGACTCAGAAATCAGCTCTCTATCTTACAGATCGCCTTTCCTCATTTTTCACCATGATCGAGTGGTCCTTCACACCATCCCCTCCTTTTTACCGAAGGTTGTTTCGGACTTTCATCTGACCCACGAAATAATTGTGCCATCCTTTTGCCCTGCACCAGCTAACCAAAAAGAGAGGGCTCTACACACTCTGGATCCAGTCAGGGCCCTAAAGTTCTACAGAGAGTCCATGACATTCGCAAATCGGATTGTAGGATTCAAGGTGCACACAAACATACCAAACAAACCATACCTGCTGGTTCACTTGAGCCAATTAAAAGACAGAGTTCTTCCACACTTCATCCTGTTACAGTTAAGGTGGCCATACACGGTGAGATCCGCTCGTATGGCAATGTTGCCAAACGAGCGTATCTCTCCCTGATATGCCCACCTTGAGGTGGCCGATATCGGGCTGATCCGATTGTGCGCCCTAGGGCCCAACAATCGGATCACAATGCAGAAAAACAGGCGGTCGGATCCCAGGACTGCTTCCACGAACAGATGCGACTGCGATCCGACGGGATTTTTAATCGACTCTTGTCGGCAGCTTTTATCATCCCTTTTATGGCCACCTTTAGAGTTGTAGTATTTCTGGTCAGGTGATCTCTGAGGCTGCAAATAGACCATCTTAAAATAGTGGTTCAAGGCAAGACAATATTTACTTAAATATATATTCCAGTTTGATAAGATTCTTTAATATGCCACTTAATATGATATAAACTATCTGTTGCTTAAATATTCATTTTTGGGGTAAAGTCTTCCTTTAAATGCCATGTGGTACAGGTATCGGACCTGTTATCCAGAATGCTTGGGACCTGGCCGGATAACAGATTTTTCCGTAATTTGGATCTTCATACCCTAAGTCTGCTAGAAAATCATGTAAATATTAAATAAACCCAATAGTCATGTTTCACTCCCAGTAAAGATAAATACCTTACCTCATCCACGGCCATAGGGCACACTAGCACTCATAGATACAGCACAAATTACTGCACGAACTTCAGCTCTGTCAGTCGCAGCCCGCAGAACTCTGTGGCTCAAGAACTGGACAGCAGACATAAGCTCTAAGAAGTCATTGACATCCATTCCCTTTAAGGGGCAACGTTTGTTTGGGGAAGAACTAGAAAAGATTATCACACAAGCCACAGGGGGAAAGAGTACCTTCCTCCCTCAGTCTAAGTCCAGATCGACTACTGCACTCAGAAGGGGAAAAACATTTCGCAGCCAATCTGGTCACTTCACACGACGATACAGTCCTCCTCAACGTTCGAATTTTCGATCAAAACCCTCAGATAAGAACCGTCCAGCATGGAAATCTAACAAGTTCCACAATAAACCCTCAGCTGACAAGTCTACTTCAGGGTGACGGGTCATTCCCTCCGGAGCTGCGGCAGCCTTTGGGGGGCAGGCTGCTGCAGTTCCGGGAGGTTTGGACCCAACATTCATCGGATGCATGGGTCAACGAAATTGTTTCAGAAGTTCCTACCAACTCCGCAAAGGCTCAAGCCTTCCTGAACTGCATACACAAGATGGAACAAAATGGAGTTATTGTTCCAGTACCACCAGCAGAGACATTCTCAGGATTCTACTCCAATCTGTTTCTAGTCCCAAAGAGGGACGGATCGTTCAGACCAGTTCTAGACCTGAAGTTTCTAAACAAATACATACTGTCAGTACGATTCAAAATGGAAACTCTACGATCGGTAATCCGAGGGATGGAACCGCAACTATTTCTAATGTCTTTGGACATCAAGGACGCTTACCTCCATGTTCCAATTTGGCCACCTCATCATCGATTTCTGAGGTTCTCTTTCAGGAATCATCACTACCAGTTTGTAGCCCTCCCCTTCGGACTCTCATCAGCCCCCAGAGTCTTCACCAAGCTCATGGAGGTAACAGCAGCTACGCTAAGACTGCAGGGGATATCAGTTGTTCCCTATCTGGACAATCTCCTCCTCACGGCCAGGACGAGAGACAAGAGCGTACAGGATCTTCACAGGGCGATCAGTCTTATCCAAGAGTTCGGTTGGACAATCAATTGGAGAAAATCCAACCTGTCGCCCAGTCACCAGATGACTTTCCTGGGCCTCGAGTTCAATACACTCACACAGAAGGTGATTCTACCCGTGGACAAACAAGAGAAGATAATGTCTCAGATCAGGATGCTATTACGTACCCAGCAGCCAACGGTACACATGACAATGAGAGTGCTGGGACTCATGGTATCTTCCATCGAAGCGGTTCCGTTCGCACAAATACATCTTCGGCCTCTCCAGTCCAACATCCTGAGTGCCTGGAAGAGAGCATCCTTATTTCAAAAGATTCCACTCCGGCCGTCAACAAGGACATCTCTTCTTTGGTGGCTCAATCCGAGCAAACTATCAGTGGGTCAAACATGGGACACTCCAGATTGGACAATCATATCAACAGACGCAAGTTTACAGGGTTGGGGGGCCACTTGGAACAAGTTGTCTCTACAAGGTCGATGGTCTTCCGAGGAGTCCAAGCTACGCATAAACACTCTAGAACTCAGAGCAGTGCGGCTAGCTCTCTTCCACTGGTCACAACTTCTCCAGACAAGAGCGGTTCGAGTTCAGAGCGACAATTCCACCACAGTCGCATATATCAACCGACAGGGAGGAACTCGCAGCAAAGCAGCATTGACAGAGGCTCAGCTGATATGGAAATGGGCGGAATTCAACTCAGTAAGGCTATCCGCCATCCACATTCCGGGAGTGTGCAACATAGGAGCGGATTACTAGATCCAGGAGAATGGGAACTCCACCCGGAATCATTTGCGGAGATAACCAGTCTTTGGGGTCACCCCCAAATCGACCTGATGGCATCCAGAACCAACTGCAAGGTGCCGACATTTTTCTCCCGACATCGGGACCCTCGGGCAGCCGGAGTGGATGCTATGACTCAGCGCTGGCAGTTCAACCTTGCCTACATGTTCCCACCTCTTCCCATGTTGCCTCGAGTATTGAAGAAAATCAGACGATCAACTGTGACTGCAATTGTGATAGCCTCCTATTGGCCCAGGAGGACGTGGTTCTCGGATCTTCAAGAGATGTCAATAGCACAACCCATTCGACTAACTCCCAGGGACGACCTACTGATTCAAGGTCCCATAGCTCATCACAATCCGGGCCTCTTTGTTTTGACGGGATAGCTGTTGAGGCCGCCATCTGGAGACGTAAGGGAATAGCGGAAGATGTCATTAACACAATGCTCAGATCTCGCAAGGCTACCTCATCCAAGGCATATCACAGAGTTTGGCACACATACTGGAAATGGTGCAGAGAGACACAAGTAGACACAGTAGAAGACAATTTTCTTCTAGAGTGTGATATTCCGAGAATATTATCATTTCTACAAAGAGGCTTGCAGCTGGGATTTAAGCTTAGTTCCCTAAAGGTTCAGGTATCTGCTCTATCTGTTCTACTTCAAACACGTCTAGCCAAAAAGGATACTATCTGCACGTTTTTGCAAGCCTCCGTTTTTGCAAGCCTCCGTTCCGTGCTCCAGTTCCAACTTGGGACACTGTGTGTAAAAGATACAGGGTGCCATAAAAGGAAGTTGACGATTGAATCTGCACAGAGCATGCTCTCTCTCTTGCTTCATTTGCATATCTTCAATTCCATTGACTGGAAATATTCAGCCAATCGGATCAAAGATATGCAAATGAAGCAGGAGAGAGAGACCGCATGCTCTGTGCAGATTCAATCGTCAACTTCCTTTTATGGCACCCTGTATCTTTTACACAGAGCCTGTCCCACAATCTCGAATCACTGGAGAGTGAACAGAGTTTTTGAAGAGATGATCCACTTCTTTTGTGGTATGTATCTCTGAAAACAATAATTTGAAGTAATAAAGATAAATTACAAAAAACATTTTTTAAGACATCGGCATTTAAATTAGTTTTATTGTCTAAAAGGTGAACAATCCCTTTAAATATATCATCTGGCAATAATTTATTATAAGATTTATTATTCAGTAAAACCACACACGGTATAGGGCCTGAATACTTTTGCAATGCACTGTATGTGGCTTTATTTTTGTAGTAAAATATGGAAGCATGGAAAAACTTATCAAGGTAAGATTTATATTGAAAATATAAAATTAAAAGCAAGTTGAGACCATTCCCGTAGTCTTTTTGTCCTGTTTTTTTCTGATGGAAAAAGGTTTCAAAATGTAACTTTAAGGATAAATAATATGTAGATAAGCCCCTATTGTATGCAAGTAATTTATGTGTAATTGTATTTATTCTAATTTATTTAAATAGATATGTTTTATGTGTTCTTATATTTCAGTGTGCAAATATCGGCCCTGCAGATTACAACTACGATGAGACAATCAGTACTTTGAGATATGCAAACAGAGCCAAAAATATTAAAAATAAAGCTAGAATTAATGAAGACCCCAAGGATGCGTTGTTACGACAGTTTCAAAAAGAAATCGAAGAGCTCAAAAAGAAGTTGGAGGAAGGTAATGTGGAATTAGTTACATTGCTGTGGCACATAAGGTATCTTGATCACTGCTTGTGGTGTGAATTTATGGCAGAATAAGACTGTCAAGGTTGGGGTTTTTTTCTCTGGAAAAAAGACGATTGCGAGGGGACATGATTACACTTTACAAATATATTCGAGGACATTATAGACAAATATCAGGGGACCTTTTTACCCATAAAGAGGATCACTGCACCAGAGGCCATCCCTTCAGACTAGAGGAAAATAACTTTAATTTGAAGCAGCGTAGGTGTTTCTTCACAGTGAGGTTGTGGAATGCACTGCAGGGTGATGTTGTGATGGCTGCTTCTGTTAAGTGGCTTGGATGAATTCTTGGATAGACATAATATCAAAAGCTATTGTGATATTAAACCCTATAGTTAGTATAGATATGGTTATATATATTTTATGTGAGGGTATGGAGGGGTGTGTATATGGATGCTGGGTTTCTATCGGAGAGGTTGAACTTGATGAACTTTGTCTTTTTTCAAACCAATTTAACTACTGTATGTAACTATTTTAACTATGAGATCAAAAAGTAACTTACATGTCATAGTCCTTGGTCTGAGGGAGTTCTTAATACATGACAACATGACACTGGAAATAAACTTTATATGTACATGTGATCTCTACTTCTAGGAGAAGATGTTTCCGGCTCTGGTGACAGTGGCACTGAGGATGATGATGATGAAGATGGAGAAATCAGAGAAGATGGAGAAAAGAAAAAAAAGCGAAGGGGTAAACAAGAAACCATTTTTTTCTGCTAGTGTAAAGAATTATTCATTGCCATTGCAGTTGTATTTGACTAAAGTAAAATAAAAACTGCAAATCCTCATGGAGAAATATTTCTAGGCCTTGCTTTAGTAATTTGAATTCGGTAAAAAAAAACATTGGAGGAATTAGAAACGGACCCTTGTTGCAGTTTCCCAGACTGAGGATGTAGTGCCTGCCAATGCCATGTCTCCAGGTCAGTGGAAGGAAATCAATGTAGAAGGATAAGGCTGTGTTTCATTCTGCCATACATCAAGGAAAGAGATAGGACTTGTGTTTTTCTAGTCTGAAGCTAAATAGGAAGATTTAAAGTGAACATTGAAATTCATTGTTATTTAACACTTAGGGATTTTCCTCTTTCTACTGCCTCTTCCAAACTACTAGGGACACTAAACATAGCAAATAAAAAGTAAAATGACTGTAATTTTGGGTTTCTTGTCTGGCATTCAAATTAATACTCCCCAATCTTTGGAGAAGCAGATTTAAGGAGTGGAGATGCAAATTAACCAAAACTTCTTACTAAAATTTGACTTTAAAGGAAAACTATACCCCCAAAATGAATACTTGAGCAACAGATAGTTTATATCAAATTAAGTGACATATTAAAGAATCTTACCAAACTGGAATATATATTTAACTAAATATTGCCCTTTTACATCTCTTGCCTTGAACCACCATTTGGTGATGGTCTGTGTGCTGCCTCAGAGATCACCTGACCAGAAATATTTCAACTCTAACTGTAACAGGAAGAAGTGTGGAAGCAAAACTCTGTCTGTTAATTAACCTGACCTAACTTTATAGTTTGGTATGTTTGTATGCACCGTTGGATCCTAGGATCCCAGGAGGCTGTCCTTATTTTTTAAAATGGCAATTTTCTATTTAAAATTACCCAATGGCACATGCTACTAAAGTATATTATTATGAAAATGGTTTATTTACATGAAGCAGGGTTTTACATATGAGCTGTTTTATGCAATATCTTTATAGAGACCGACATTGTTTGGGGGGGTATAGTTTTCCTTTATGGCAAAATTCCCCATTTCAGTTCTACAAGAGCCATGGATTGTGTGAGCAGTTCTGCTTATTTACAATGACTTGCAAAGGTTTTTAGGCCCTTATCCAATTCTCTTTATTTTACTGAAACTTTGCAACTTTGCTATTTCAGGGTACTGACACTTTACATTAGTTTTTGTTTTTTTTATGTGCCATTGGTTAAAAATCTTCAGGAAATTACAAAACTAAAATACGTCACTTGACTCTTCAACTCCATTTTCAAACCATGCCATGAATCTTAATTAGGCTGGGATCGGGACTTTGGATGGACCTTTGATATACACCTTTTTGTTCGTAAGCCACTCCTGTGTACTTTGGTCTAGTAATTGGGATTGCTGTCCTATTGAATGGTGAATGGTCAAGTTTTGGATTTTGATGCATTTCTTTTGCCTTATTCTCGATCCATCCATTCATCATTATTTTCCCAGACTCCCAGTACCTGCTGATGAAAAGCAACTCAATAGCATGATACTACCACCACCTCACATCACCATACCTACAATGAAGTGGTAGTATCATGATGTGGGGCTGCCTTTGTTCAGCAGGTTCATCTTTGTAAGTAAAAGGAGACATGGATGGAATTAAGGCCTGTATATACAGCTAGAAACATTTGCTAGAAAGCTGAAGCTTGTGAGAAAGTAACATTGGATTGGCTCAGGAACAAAAGTAAATGTCCAACAATGACCTAGTCAGAGCCCTGATCTCAGTCCAGTTGTGAATCTGGTGCTATTAAAACTAGGTTTATATAATTTATATAACAACCTGGAGAAAATCCGTTAGAAGAATGGGACAAAATTACTCTTTAACTGTGTGTAAAGCTGGTACATGCTGAATACAAAGGAGGCTATAAAAATACTAATACGTGCAAATTTAATTCATAAAACAAGGTTAGTGTGCTATGAAGTGAAATGATAGAACTGGTCCAGAGTCTGAATAGTTTAAGGCACTGAGCATTATAATGTTCTAAAGGTGCACTGTTCATGGCATTTTGAATTCCTCATATCAGAAGTATGCCCTACTCTAAAGCAACCTTTCCATGAGAAAAAGGCAAATCATATTAGATCATATGATCTAGTTTGTGTAAAACAAGATCTTGACATAGTATGTTTCCATTGGATGCTGCACAAAAGGTACAAATTTAGTTTTCCCATTTTGTTTCTCTTCTCATGACTTGTGTTTTCCATGCTATTTTCTGGGGCCGTCTCTTTTTCCAGGCAGTAGCAGCAGTAGCACTTCAGACTCCACAGTGATAGAGAGACCAGTGGATAAATGCTTACCTAGTGAGTGGCATCTCATAGGATGTGTAAACCAGCTCCCATGCTTCCCTTTTGGTTGCTGCGTATTGCTTGCAATGTGAACCATATGGCTGGAGGAATATCCCATTGCATGTTTTATTTCACGCTGACCCCCCCCACACACACACACACAGCTTATTTGCTGCCGCAGATGAGGGACTGCTATCTGATATCATTTTCCATTATGAAAATATCCTTAATGCGGCAGCAATGCTGTTTGGTTTAGGAACATAATATTGTACATGCTTGATGGAACACTGTTATGCCACAATTTGCTTTGCAGCACCTCACTTTGAGGTGGGAACCTGCCAGATTGGACACATTTTGTTTCAGTGCAGTGTTCTGAAATGTCATTTTTATTTTTGCATGGTTTATCAAGTGGCTAGGGATTCACTATGTTTCTTTTTGGGGAAAACAAATACAAATATCAGTTCAGTTACTAGATAGTGCCTGGGAAATGATATACAGTAATAATTTGCTAGCAAAGTCATCCATGAATTTAGTATTCAGCGAACAGTGATAACCAGAGAGAGATCCTCTATTTTGATTTGTCTGAGGAGCATGGCTTGGGATGTGCTTAATATCAAACTCCTCCTAAGATTATATTTCTGTTATTTGCATGTGTATTTTCAGAGCACTTTTTTGCTCTTATAATTCTCCCAATCTCTTAATATTTCTAACTAAATATATTAAATTAAATTGTTTTTGTTCTTTGATGGGATGTTTTTTTTGCTAGATTACCTGAAAATATAAAATATATCCAATATAACCTATCACATGTTCTGCACATTTTAGATGTCTCTTTTACTTTGCCTAAAGTGTTTGGCTGTTAAGTTAACTATCTATAAAACAACTACCTTAAAGGAGAGGGAAAGATATATTTTCTATGGGTGCCAATTTGTGAGGCACTCTTCTTGTGTGTTGCCTCCGATGACCGACAGAACAGGATCCTGAGAAGCCCCACCTGAATATACATAGTGAGCAAAAGTTCTCTTTAGGTACAAAATTGATCATACCATGTCCATATCAGATTGCTAACAGTAAGAATATACTGGCATGGTGGAGTCTGAAACAGCTCTAAAAATACTGCTCTGGGCTCAGGAATTCTCAGTTCCTTCATAACCCAGGTCAATAAAAGTGCTGCACTAGGAAAAAAGAACCCTTTATGCAGGAGGCTTCTGAATGGAGAGCGTGACTGCATAAGGAATCTACCCCCAAGAACTCTCCTTGCAGTGAATTATAAAAAAAACCTGCCTTTCTCAGAATGTTTTTTTTTTTTTACAGAAGCTATTTCTTCAGAAATGTTATGCTAAACAGAAAATGTGCTTAAAGGGCACCTACTGGCAAAAAAATGTTATCCCCAACCAAAGGTGAGGGCTGATAGAGCCCACATTCCTGTTGGGGATAACAGTATTTTTTATTTTTTTATTAAAATACCCCCCACCAGCGCTAGCCTATTCGCACCAGGAGGGAGCTCCCAGTGTGAGCCGCCATGTCACCTCAAGCGCATGTTAATAATGAAATTGTGATGTAATTTGCATAATGAAAAGCTGCTGCGATTCTGGAGCCGCTTTTCATTATGCACATGCACTTGAGCTGACATGGTGGTTCGCAGCGGGAGCTCCCTCCCGGTGCAAATAGGCTACCGCTAGTGGGGGTAATTTTTTTTTTCCTTTAAACTACTGTTATCCCCAACTGGAATATGCGCTCTATCAGCCCGCACCTTTGATTTGGGATGACATTTTTTGCCAATAGGTTTCCTTTAAAGGGCTACTGAAAAACATGTTTTTGTTTCCCCAAAACACATTAGTTAATAGTGCTGCTCCAGCAGACTTCTGCACTGATCTCTGTTTTTCAAAAGAGCAAACTCTCTTATATTTAATTTTGAAATCTGACATGGGGTCCCAGGTGCCCCCAGTCATGTGACTCTAATACACTACAGTCACTCTTTATTGCTGCACTGCAAGTTGGAGTGATATCACCCTCCTCCATTTCCCCCTAGCAGGTGTAGGTGTTTTCATGTGTTTTCATAGTGCAGCACTGGCTTTTTCTGAAAGCACATGACCAGGCAAAATGACCTGACATGGCTGCCTACACCCCAATATTACAAGTTAAAAAAATACATTTGGTTCAGGAATTACTTTCTATTTGGTAGAGTGAATCATTTGCAAACAGTGTAATTTAGAAATAAACACTAACATAAAAATGAAGACAGAATCCATTTAAAGGGCAAGGAAAAGCAAAGAAATAAAATCCCATTTTTACTTTCTTTAATGAAAAAGAGATCTCCGATATACTTTAATTTCAAATGTGTACTGTTTTTATAAGAAACCTGACTGTATGCAGTGGAATTCTACCTTCATCTAGTGCTGTGGATAGGAATTGTCAGACGGCCCCTAACGTCTAGCAGGGAAACAATCATACTTATGAACAGAAGGAGGAGCCCCTGCCTTACTTACCAGCCATGCAGAACTCAAGCAGCTTTGTTTTTTGATCATTTATGATGATCCCTAAGAAGCCCAGACCACACTGAGCATGTGTATGTAGTCTTGTCTTGCAAAGATGTAAGTTACAAGATGACAGCCCCCTGTGGCCAACTTTAAAAGCATAAATCATTTGTTTGATTAGGCTTGTGGTGCAGTAAGTTCATGTTTATGTTTAGTATACAAAATACAGCATTTCTAACGTTATTCTATTTTAGACTTTCCTTGCCCTTTAAGATGACACTTTCTGCAGATTTCCTTTTTAATGAGGATTTCCATTCAATGTGTTAATAGTGTACAAGTCAAGTTGGTTGGTACTTGCACATTCCTGATCTCTGATTGATGCTAGAATTTGTTTGGCAGACACAGGAAAACGACTGTTTTTACTCAATGTAACAATTTTCACCTGGGGACCCCTGCTATTGTCTGAAGCAAGGAACAACCTCAACTAATAAAACAATACATATCTCATAAACTATGAGTAATATGTTCTGGTACTAAACTCTAAAGTACAATCTACTTCTTGATTTGTACAAGCGGGATCAAAGTAAATCATTATGCACTGAGAGGCCCACTGAATAAACTAACCCCTTCTAGCTGCAGCCAGTTAGGATAAGGCCACACAGGAAGATTTAGGGGAGATTTGTTGCCTCGTGAGGCAATTTTGAGCGACTTTGAAAATCGCGTTGCCACGTGTGAATAGGCGCAGGCGACTTTAGCACTTTTGGGTGCAAAGAGACTGGCAAGACATTCGGGGAGATTAGTCGTGGCGATTAGTCTCCAGGCGACAAATCTCCCCGAAATCTTCCCGTGTGGCCTTAGCCTTAGGGTCTTTGATAAGGAGCAGCTCATTATACAAGGAGCTTTTCAATTGACTGCTGATTTGTATTAAATGTCCTTGGAAGAACAGGAAGTAGATTATAATGGACAGTGATTTACCTACATAACAAGCATACATAGAGCGTTATTGTTGCTAACTCTATGTCCAGTGAATGATGTTCTCGGCTGGCTGTATGTTTTAAAGCGCAATGCAGCATTTGATGTAGTAAATTGTGTTGCAGTTGCTCCTAATTGACTTGCTTCCATAACTCTGTATTCCCTCACTTGCTAAAAAGCCATCCAACCTCTACTCCAATGTATCAGCCAATATAACTGATTCAGGGAGAGAATTCCACTGCTAGCAAACTCCTGGCACTGGAGCGCCTTATCTCAGATTTGTTGGGCTCCCTGGTGCCCTAGGCTTTGGAGTATACCAGATACACAGATCCAGTACCTGTATTTACAAGTGGGGTATGCGCTCTTAAATAGAAACATATTTTTAACCTTTTGCGTTGAACGCACCCTAATACTTACCTATATTAATATGATAAAAGAGTGATGTCATTTTCTTTTTTTCCTCTGTTTTTGTGCCAATGCTGCCTACCTGCGAATTTAATTGCATCATCCATTTAATGCAAGAGCAAGCAGGTTGGTTTACTCTCAATCACTGTAAGCAACAAGCGCTTTATGGATAATGTTTCTTTGCTCTTCTGTCTCTGTTGTGCTTCTAATTATTTCTTCTAATATTCTGTGCTTATTAACTGCTTACTAATATTTTCTTCAGTTCCTCGTATGTATCCTAGTGGCATGCACATGCTGAAATTTTTTTCCATGACTGTAGGATCAGCTTTTTTATTGGGTTGGAATCTTTGAGCATATTTTTTCCCCAAAGTGTAAATAAAAGAGCCGATAATCTTAATCACGAGTGTGAAATAATTGCTTGACACTGTCACTTTGTGGTTTTACCTGTATCGGACTACTGGCATTAATAGTTGCTGATATCTCATAGGCAAAAAGAAAGGCTCCCCAGATAAGATGGCAGAGATGCAAGCTAGAATTGACGAGGAAAGGAAAGCTCTTGAAGCAAAACTTGATATGGAAGAAGAGGAAAGGAACAAGGCTAGAGCAGAGCTGGAAAGAAGAGAAAAGGATCTGTTTAAGGCACAGTAAGTATTACAACTCAGCATAGAAGATGATCACACTGGGGGTGAGGGATATTGGGCAGCAGACGATTTGGCTGGCACAGATGCATATAGTTAGGCAGGATCCACATTGCTTCCCTTCCTATGGAATGAAGCAAAGTGGCTAAACTTGCTAGATAAAAGGGACATGAAAGTACTTCAAACATTTTTCACTTTCATTTTCGAATAACTCGATTTAAATTTTAAAAACTTGATTGTCGGGAAGGCTGAAAACATCACCAAATAATCACTGGACCCCTCCCATTCACTTTAACAGCAATTCGGCTGGTTTAAGGTGGTGAATAGTCCAATTTGATTTCTTAAAGGGCCAGAGTATGATAAATCCCCCAAATTGAATTAAAACTTGAATTGAGTTTGCACAATTCGAATTTGAGAGTTGACCCCAAAAAATTTTTTTGAATTTGAATTTTCACGTCGACCCTTAATAAATCTGCCCCACATACCACTCATTGCAATAAAATAGAGGACCACTCCCCTGATAGTCTTTACCCTAATGGATCTGTCTGTCTAAGGTTAACTTCAAAGCTCTATTCACTTGTCTAGAATCTTTAGAGTTTTCCTGAGGTGAGTAGTCTGTTCATCTTTTGATAAATATGCCCTGTTGTATGCCTAGTATGGACTTACAACTGCTGCTTTGGTCAATAATCGTAAATAATATGATGCACTAAGGGCAATGACACAGACACCCTTTCTTATGTGCCTTTAACAAAAGAACTTGCATGCCCATGGGCTGCCCACATGTGCACTTTCTGCATGGCAGGCACTTGACTTGTTTTTGTCTAATATCAAATGTAAGAGTTCTGCGAAGATTCTAGTAATATTTAAGAGCACCACTTACCAGGTATCTTATTGAACTTAAAACAAAAGACTCTTATTTTCAGACAAGAACATCAATCGCTGCTTGAGAAATTATCTACTTTGGAGAAGAAGGTTATTGTTGGAGGAGTGGATTTGCTGGCCAAAGCAGAGGAACAAGAGAAACTTCTAGAAGAATCAAATTTTGAACTTGAAGAGAGGAGAAAGCGAGCAGAGAAACTGCGCCGAGAATTGGAGGAAAAAGAGGTATTTAGAACACGGGAATCATTCTTTCCCAAGCAACAGTTTAGTCTTGTTTAAAAGAACACAAATGGGAAATATTACAGGCTTGATATTCTTTATAATAAAAAAATATGTAAACAAAAATTTAATTTTTATGAAATGTACATTATAATCATGTAAGACATTTACTCTCCTTTTTCACTTGGGGTACACCTCAGGGAACCCTCTCTCCACTTGAAGATGAGGACTCTAAAATGAGTTGTTGGTCCCTTTTATTATATCTGCTTTATTTGTTAAATATTTTACGCTGGTTTGGAGAGAGTCCATGTATGGGACCAAAACAGCAGCCTCCATGATTGATAATCAGCTTAAAGGGATACTGTCATGGGAAAATGTTTTTTTCAAAATTCATCAGTTAATAGTGCTACTCCAGCAGAATTCTGCACTGAAATCCATTTCTCAAAAGAGCAAACAGATTTTTTATATTTAATTTTGAAATCTGACATGGGGCTGGGCATATTGTCAGTTTCCCAGCTGCCCCTGACTTGTGCTCTGATAAACTCTTTACTCCTGTACTGTAATGGCCCCCATAAACAGGCCAGTAAAAGATGCCGACAGACAGAGTTGGCAGATTATTGACCCGTGTGTGGTGCCCTCCGACAGGCTTCCCCAACCGATATCTGGCAGAAAGTTGGCCAGATGTCGATTGGGCAGAATTAAAAATCCCATTTGATCGTGGCCGCATACTGTCCATAGATTCGACTGCTTGTATTGGCTGTATTATGATCCGATCATTGGGCCCTAGGGCCCACGATCAGATCATCCCAATATCGCCCACCTCAATGTGGGCATATCTGGGGCAGATACATTCATTTGGCGACATAGAAAACAAGCGGATCTCTTTGTGTATGGCCACCTTAAGTTGGAGTGGTATCACCCCCTCCCTTTCCCCCCCAGCAGCCTAACAGAACAATGGGAAGGTAACCAGATAGCATCTCCCTAACATAAGATATCAGGTCCCTGGTAGATCTAAGAATAACACTCAATAGTAAAATCCAGGTCCCACTTTGCATAGGGCAAACAGCCTGCCAGAAAGCAGTTCCATCCTAAAGTGCTGGCTCTTTCTGAAAGCACATGACTAGGCAAAATTACCTGAGGAGATGGCTGTCTACACACCAATGTTATCATTAAAAAAATACACTTGCTGGTAGGGAATTACATTTTATATGGTAGAGTGAATTATTTGCAGTGTAAACACAGAATCCCAGAATGGACAATGGATGTGGGATTCTCTCAGCAGGTTTGCATGGCTCCCCCATATGATCCAATTGCAGCAACCTGTATCCACATGTGAATGGACAGCTTGATTTTTTATTCGTAGATGCTACTTACATGTTTACCTGTGATATTCTGGGCCCAAGAAACTAAGACAAGCTGTTTGTATTGAACATTGTTTTGAAATCTGTGATTCCAAATTTTCGAAAGTTTGCACCATTCTATGAAATTTCTTTACTGTTGACAGCAAGAGCGTTTGGATATTGAAGAGAAATATACAAGTTTACAGGAGGAAGCACAAGGTAAAACCAAAAAACTGAAGAAAGTATGGACCATGTTGATGGCTGCAAAGTCAGAGGTGAGTCATTGGTGTTTTTGCTTTTTTTTTCTCAACAGTATATAGTCTTTTAATGTATTTTGCAACTTATGAAATACAGAATTCACTGGAAACGTTGTGCATGTTCTTAATGAGATTTAAAGTGGAAGGGGGTAATTGTGGACATTTTGATTCTCATACCTCTTTTTAGATGGCAGATCTGCAACAAGAGCATCAAAGAGAGATAGAGGGTTTGCTGGAGAACATCAGGCAGCTCAGTCGAGAGCTGCGACTTCAGATGAACATAATTGATAGCTTTATTCCACAGGAATATCAGGTGAACAACTGATTTTATGTAATTTCAATGTAATTCATTTTATAGAGATGCTCACTTATCAACCCATCTCTGGATTTAAAGTAAGTAAACCCTTTTTTAAAATTAAAAATATCTCCCCAGAATAACCTCTCACCCTGCAGTCATCTTCATTTAATTTCTAAATCACAAGTAGCTCATTTAAGCTAGTTCTTGGTCTAACGTGAAGCCCTACCCCTTTATCTGTCATCACAGTCAAAAAGAGGTGAGCTTAGAAAAGGGAGTGGAGCTACACACTATACATGAAATGAGCTGCTTGTGATTTAGTATTTTTAGTGGGTCTAAGCATGTGTTTAGTATTTCAGACTTCAGGTTTAGATCAAACACACGGTGGCAGCAGACAACATCAAATGCTGAAAAGCAAACATATCATTTGTTTAACCTGCATGCTTTCCTTTATAAGACATTCACTCTGACTAAACATATCTCCTTTGGCCCAACCTATACCCGGTGTCTCCAGCTATTAGAGGCTAATCAGCTGGTACGTGATTATTTTGCCACTGCATCACAGCCTAAGAGTTTTTTGTCTTTTATATCAATGTGATGTCATGTGGGGGGGGGTGTACATTTTTCCCTTTAGATTTGCTTTTACTTTTTTCCTATTCTTAAAAAAGTCTGCTTTAATAGTATTTTATTCTGTAAATATTAGTAGCTTTAAAAATGAATAATATTTAGACACTAAGTAACAAAGTTTCTGTATGGCAAGACCTACCTCTCCCTAGCAGAATTTATATTGATAAAATAATTTTTCTCCCAAGTGTTTGTATGCCATATACAATTCCCCTATTACTTCCTGGACTCAGTGGTTTAATGGGGGTGGATAAAATGCTCAGGGCCTTTTATGGGCAGGGGACCATCCAAGCCTGAACATTAAAGTACTGTGCTAATTGGTGGATGGTCCTCAATATAAACAACTTAGCAGTGGTCCTATAAGCCACCACAGTAGGCTCACTTGAAGCCCTGTCCAATCTCACTTTTCTCTGTTGTCTTTAGGGGGACACAGGGAACAATGGGGTTAAACTCCATCCTCCAGGAGGCAGGACACTTGAAGTAATTAAGGGGCGAGCCAGGTGAGGCTTACCCCACCCACTGTACACTGACCAGTGTCCTGCTATGGGGATAATGGACAACTATCTCTTAAAGAAATCTACGGTCGGCTAGTAAGCTGACACTAGGGGTGAAACCAAAAGCAGGCTTACCTGACTTTTATATGGTTAGCCCCCTACGAGGTGAATTCCTCGGGTCAAATTCTGGCTTGGCAGCTATACCGACCACCCAGACATCTACCTGTCCTAGGGTCTAGTACACAAGGTCTGTCGGGTGTGAGGGGAGTTAAGTGGCATTCTAATTAATATGCCCAATTGTCTGCAGGATTCCCTGGTATTACTGGGTCTCATTGCATGCTGTACCCCTTGTTACCCCCTCGAACCCCCCCCCCC
>CM044437.1:103285067-103298562 GCA_024363595.1 Xenopus borealis
TGTGAATAGGCACGGGCGATTATTCATTAAGCAGATGGAAGGCAGGGGAAGCAGTTCAGGGAGATTAGTCCTCAGGCGACGGATATTCCCGTCTGGCCTTACCCTTATAGTAGGATTATTTGCTTGTACTGTATGAAACCTAGGATTTATTTCCTATCAGAGGCCAACACAGGGGATCCCTTTGGGATGTCCAACTGACCGTTATTTAAACATCTCTTACAGTTTGAGTTTCATGAACTGGGAGTACAGTAGTTATATTCAGACTAGAAGAAATGAGCAGACCAAGATATGAGATATGCAACTAAATGTTATATTCCCATACACTATTAATTCTGTTTCTTTGTTTTTTTTTTTTTATGCAGATTCAGAAAAAATTTATACAAATGAAGAATACCCTGACTACCTTTCTGGTAAGTTGAAATGGCATCAATGATTATATTTTATTGTTAATACAGAACAGAGATCAAATATTGCTCTATGGGATCCGTTATCCGGAAACCCATTATCCAGAAAGTTCTGAATTACATAATCAAGTAATCCAATTTTTTTTCTGTATAATAATAAAACAGCAGATTGTATTTGATCTAGGGATACACCGAATCCACTATTTTGGATTCGGCAGAACACCGATCCTTTGCAAAAGATTTGGCGAATACCGAACCAAATCCTAATTTGCATATGCAAATTAGGTGTGGGAAGGGGGAAACATTTTTTACTTCCTTGTTTTGTAACAAAAAGTTATTTGAGCTCCCTCCCCGCCCCTAATTTGCATATGCAAATTCGGATTCAGTTCGGCCGGGAAGAAGGATTCGGACGAATCCGAATCCTGCTGAAAAAGGCCTAATCCCAAACTGAAAGCCCCAGGTCCCGAGCACTCTGGATAACAGGTCCCATACCCGTACCAGATAATCCCAAAGGGAGCATTTCATGGGAAACAAAACTATTATAAAATGGATGCAAGGTACCAAAAATTCAAAGTGAAGTTACTTACATAGAATATTTAATTACCTACATCTCTTGGGCTTCCTACTATTGTAAATGTTCTACTTTAATATATGCATCATACACAATAATTCGTACTATAGTGTATCTGATACCTTCTAAATTATATTGTAGTGTATCAGTAGCATTACCGTCTAAATTAAAATGCATGTTTTGTTTTAAAAACATAAAAAAATTGAAAACCGGTAAACGCCATAACTGTGTTTTTTTTGGAAAGATTTAAATTATATTACAGATATTCCTCTTTATAATTACAATATATATTTTGACAGGGGATATCACAGGTGTTACGGTTTGCTTTTCTCTGCTAATTTTATGTTTTCTTTTTAAATTTCATTACTGACTTAATTTTACATGTTTTTTTTTTTTTCTTATGCAGGAGCATTCGAAATTCAAGGTGGCAAGAAAATAGAGAGCTCGACCCCAAGTAATGACATGTCAAATGGTAGGAATTACATTTCATGGCTTTTAATAGATTTTCCAAGTATTCTATATTAAGCATATGTTAAACATTAAATGCATTTGGAGTAATTATTATTATATCGTTTTTTAACGACATTTAGAAGCAATGAAGATAAAGATGATGGCAATGCATTGGTTAATATTCAAACTGCACATATTATTGCATTATAGATAATCTTCCCTGGTATGGGATTCGATAACCAGAAAACTCTAAATTACGGGAAGGCCATCTCCCATAAAATCCATTTTATTCAAATAATCGAAATGTTTAAAACAAATTTCCTTTTTTCTCTGTTAAAAAGAAACAGTATGTTGTACTTGATCCCAACTAAGATACAATGAATCCTTATTGAAGCAAAACCAGCCTATTGGGTTTATTTAATGTTAACATGATTTTCTAGTAGCTTTGTGGTATAAAGATTCAAATTACCGAAAGATCCATTATCCGGAAAACCCCATGTTTTGAGCATTTTGGATAACAGATCCCATACCTGTAGTTACCAATCTGCATTCCCCTCAGTTTTATTGGTGAGTCCAGTCTTGCAACTGGCCACCAAGAGAGAAATATTTTATACTCCACTACATTTATGCTGTAGCAGTTAAACACCCAGAGTTGTTTCATGTATATATTGATTTGTATTTTTTTCATGCAGGAGCCCTTGAGCCCTTAAGCACAAAAGCAGAAATATTGGATACTACAGCTAACCAAGTATCGGATGGTAAGTTTTCCATCAGTTTACCAATAGTTTTTACAAATGCTCCCATTTTTAAAAAAATGTTTTTTTGGTTACTTACTTTAATGTCAAAAATCACAATTAAAAACATACGTTAGTGTATTACTATCATTACCTTGAAGAAGAGCGCAAGTGGCATTTGCTTGTCTCTGTGAATTATATGATGTATTTGTAAGACCAAAATACAGCATATAATTTCAACTTCGCTGAAGACATCAGCTGCAGTGTACTATATTTTTTTTATTAACAATTTTTTGCAGTTTTACATTTCATCTGTTAGCAAATTACTATATTTGAAAACCCAGATGTGTTTGATTCAAATATGTGTTTGCGTATTGATATATGTAATGATTTCTGTTTTTCTTCTGCAGGGGTTACTACTGAAAAAGAAAAAAGTACAGTTAACGAAATACTGAAAGGTACAATTTCCATTGTGTGTATGTTTTTGCATGTACTCTTCATATATATATATATATATATATATAAGGGATGCACCGAATCCAGGATTCGTTACTCGGCCAGGATTCAGCCATTTTCAGCAGGATTCCGCCGAATCCTTGGGCCTGGCCGAACCGAATCAAAAAAAATTTTGCCCGCGCACTTTGTGTGTGGCACACTTTCACCCTTCCCCTTGCTAATTTGCATATGTAGATTAGGGTTCGGTTCGGTATTCGGCCGAATCTTTCACAATGGATTCAGGGGTTCGGCCTAATCCAAAATTGTGGATTCGGTGCATCCCTAATATATATATATAATATATATATATATATTCAACTGTATTTTAAAATAATGTTTTAGTTTGCCAGAAAGTTGTGTCATTAAATTTAATGGGCCCTGTAATATTTTTCTGTTATTAAGATATTGTGCTTCTAATGACCGTGTTTGTCCTCTGTACAGGTGCAGGACATCAGATCCAGCTAGATCTCTTCTGGAAAGTCTTCATAACTGTAGGCTTGATTGTCGGGGTATTTATTACCCTTCTGTATAATGTCCTCAGGTAAGTTCTTTGAAACCAAATCATATAGACATGTATGACATGTAGACAACACATTCCCGTGCTCTGCTTGTGTGTAAATATACATGTAGAGAAAATAATATATTCAATATTTCAAATAAATTAAAAGGCATTTGGGGGAGCACCATCACCATTTTCCTCATTTGCCACTAGAGAATGAGTTTTAATATCCCTGTGCTAGGGTCACATTCTTAAAATTATTCCTCTTTTTTTGGCATACTTTGTAATGAAATGTGTTTATTCTGTAAAATGATTGTTTCATGTTATTTTATCTATCATTTTACCCTAGCAAAAAATGTAAGAAGCACAAAGAGGATATTGAAGCACCAAAAGAAGAAGAAGAAGCAGCAGCAGCAGTTTATGGGGCACAAACAGAAGGTAAGTGTGAATATTATGATTCGCTACATGAACTGATAGTGAGCCTTCATTTTAGAGTGTTAGACTATTTTCCCAGTGCAGTAGCTCTGTTAGACTTGTAATTCATAGAAACAGGGGTGGTTGTAAGGTGTGTACAGAGGTTGCTTTAAAATAAAGCAGGGATGCACCGAATCCAGGAGTCGGGCGTTTTCAGCAGGATTCAGCCAAATCCTTCTGCCTGGCCGAACCAAATCCTAATTTGTATATGCAACTTAGGGGCGGGGAGGGAAAGCTCATGACTTTTTGTGTCATGGAAGTGAAAAAAATGTTTTCCCCTTCCCACCCCTAATTTGCATATGCAAATTTCGATTTGGTTCCGTATTCGGCTGAATCTTTCACGAAGGATTTGGGGGTTCAGTCTAATCCAAAACAGTTGATGCATCCCTAAAATAAAGTGGGCAAAATATATATATTTCTGTGTATTAAAATTGTAGTTACTGTATATATCGCTAAAGAAAGAGAGAAAGACCTGGGTTAAAGTGAGATTGCAATTTGTACAAACGTATGTGACAATGCAATGCATTATGGGATATGGTAGTAATATTCTTAATCATAAGTTGTTCACTTGAACGGTTGAAATGTTTTGCTTTAGGAACAAAATACCATTGTCTGTGGATAGGGGGTACTTTATTTATTATAATACACATATATAATACACAAAAAGCCATGAATATCTTTTAAATTATATCTTTATAAACGGTGTCATGTCATTTTTGTCACATGACACTAAGAAAGATTTACTAAGGGTCGAATTTTCAAGTGAAAAAAACTTCGAAATTCGACCCTCGAATAGAATCCTCTGACATTCGTAGTCAAAGTATTTTAGGCATAGTACGATCGTACTCCGAATTTTATATATGGTACGATTTAATCATACGATTTTACTTCGATATGTAAAGACTTTGAGGCTAACATAGAACTTTGGCAGGTTTAATTTGGCGAAGTATTGAAGTCAAAGTTTTTTTAAAGAGACAGTATTACCATTTTCAAAGTCAAAGAATTTTACTTAGAATCGAACGATCGAATGGTAAAGGTAGCCTATTCCAGTGATTTTCAACCTTGTGCCTCCAGCTGTTAAGAAACTACAAGTCCCACAATGCATTTGCCTGACTGTGGCTGTCAGACTCCTTCATTGCATTGTGGGACTTGTAGTTCCTTAACAGCTGGAGGCACAAGGTTGAAAATCACTGGCCTATTAGATGGTCGAAGTATCCAATTCGATGGTTGAAGTATCCAAAAAATTACTTTGAAATTCTAAATTTTGGGACACAAAAAGAAGGCATGGATAAATATTATCATGTATTGCATGAACAGATATTGAGTCTTTATTCTAGAGTTCAGTAGCTCTGGTTGACTTGCACTGTGCTTCTTATGAGAGAGGTAGTTGTGTATAAAGTTGAGGCTCACGCTTGTATGTTTTAGGGAATTATGTTGTTTTTCCTCTACGGTGTCTATTATTTGGGCTGCAGACATTACAGAGAGATATGTCTAAATGGGATCTTTTAGAAATACATAGGGCAGATAATGTGATAATCTGATCAAACGGGAGCATATGACAATAGGGCATATAGTAGATAGGATATGGTAGATGAGGTTTGGTAGAAACAGTGTTTTTACACATTTTAACATGAAATGAACTAAGCAGTTGCAATGGTTTGTTTTAGGAAGCCAAACACCTATTAATGCAGAAGTGAAGTATGAGAAAGAAACTGGCAAAGAAGTCATTGAGCAGAAAGAAGACGAAATGGAAAGTGAGAAAGAGGTCTCAGAGGAAAAAGAAGACAAAATGGAAAGTGAGAAAGACGTCTCAGAGGAAAAAGAAGACAATATGGAAAATGAGGAAGATGTCTCAGACAGAAAAGAGGTTATTACAGCTGTTGCTTGCGTAGTAAGTAAATATTTTTGTTCAGTGTATACACCAATTTATTGTACAGTGCTGCTGAATATGTTGGCACTTCATAAATACATATAAACAACAATAACAATAATAATAATCTGCCCTGGACACAGATCCCTGAGAGAAGTTAAACTGAAATAACATCCCTGTCCATTAGATCCATAATCTTTATAAAAACACTAAAATGAAGTTATACCAATAATAACAAAACCGGTCCCATACCTGTAATGTTATGAAATTGATACAGGCCATACCACTTACTGCTAGGGTTGCCACCTTTTCTTGAAAAAATATGTTTATCTTTTTTTCCTATTAATAACATTGGGACCAACCATCAAAAATACCGGCCAGGCGGGTAAAATACTTACCGTCTCCAACCTCTTCTGTTGCTACATGCCAGAGCATAGATACAGACCACTTCCTGGTCAAGCCCGGTCACGTGATCCAGTCTGCACTTCCTGTTTGAGTGTAACTTGATTCATTGTACTGTGTAAACGCCCTTAGCGATGCCCCTACCACTGAGTGGAAGATTCAGATACAAGAAATGTTTTTTGCAATGTTGTCTGAATTAGGGTTGCTGTCCAGTTTTGACCCAGACAGCCAGGTATTTTGAGGGGCTGCCCGGGCCAATACTTCTGGGTATGATTCCCTTGATTGATGCGTTGATCGAGCAATCACCGTCATAGTCCCACCCCTGAAGTCATAGGCACGCTTACTGACTTAACAGGCACGCCTGCTGACATCACAGACACACACCCCCTCCCGGTCTCCTATCTCACAAAAGGTGGCAACCCTAGTCTCAATACAGACTAATAATAACTTTTGGTGATAGTGGTCAAATACTTCAGTTGTTACTGCATCAGCTAGGTACTTTCAAAGATGCTGATTCAATGCACAACCCCTAAGCTTTGCTTCTTAACCTTTGCCCAGAGCAACACTGAGCGTGTGCAGTTTTTTTCTGACACTTTTAAAAAAAGCCATGATGGTGAGCAACTGTGACAACTGTAATGGCCTAGATCATTACTACTACAAAGATGCTGAACCTTTAGGCTGGTGCAATAACATAAAGTGGCATTTTCTTACTTCTCCTTTAATATTTAGGCAAACTTGCCCTTTGTGTTAAGCTTGCAGGTTGTATTTTACGTAAGCTGCTATAATAGATGCTTTGAATTAATTTAGAATGATGTGTTAATATATTATGTGTATTTTAGGTTGCATCGAGCATTCCTGATCTTTCACAGCCCATAGAGATGACAATGAATAGAGAGACCTCAGGATTTGGACTCAATCTTATCCAAAATGGGAATTATGTTCAGATCCTTTCCATTGATGATAATTCAGCTATAGCCAATAGTGGGATCCTAAAAGCAGGTAAGTTATCTTCTCTTGTGCAGAATATCCTGCATGTATCACTATTGTTTGTATTGATGATTCTAGTGGATATAAGTTGGAATGAAATTCCTTGCTGTTACCTCATACAATTGCCAACAAATAGGGTGCAACACAAAGAAGATTCCTCCTATTTTTGATTTCTTATTAAACATAAACAATTAACTCTGTCACTCTATTTGGTTTCACAATAAGGAGCCAATTTATTTGGTCATTTTTATTAAGCGGTAATAACTCAGCATCAAAATGCCGGATGTTTCATATTTAACAAATTCTTTCCTGTACAGGAATTCTTTTTCCCTGAAGTGTTCATTAAAACTATTATTGGCTCTTAAGTAATCTAGCACATTCTGACAAACCGACACACAGGTCAGCTTTGTTATATCAGGAAAACTATACCAAAAATATTATATTTGAGCAACAGATCATATAAAGTGGCATATTACATAATCTTACCAAACTGGAATATATATTTAAGTAAATATTGCCCTTTTACATCTCTTGCCTTGAACCACCATTTGGTGATGGTCTGTGTGCTGCCTCAGAGATCACCTGACCAGAAATATTTCACCTCTAACTGTAACAGGAAGAAGTGTGGAAGCAAAAAACAGTTAAAGGAGAATTCAACCTGTAAGGGAAAAACCCCTCCCTGTGTTGAATTCTCCTTTAAAGGAGAACTAAGGCTTAACTAAAGAAGTAGCTATAAAAGTACATAATGTTTTTGGTTTCTGTACCATCCCAAGGCAACCACAGCCCTTTAGCAGTAAAGATCTATGTCTCCAAAGATGCCCCAGTAGCTCCCCATCTTCTTTTCTGCTGATTCACTGCACATGCAAACTACACAAGCCACATTAATTTAAATATATGAAGAACTGAATGTACCTATTTTTGTTTACAGGCATCCTATATTTTTTGCAAATTTGAATATGCAATTTAGGGTTTGGTATTTGTTTTGAATGAAAGAATTACAGACTCTGTGCATCCCTATGTTATTCACGGGCAAAAATAAACTCAAAAATCCAGATTGCTCCCTTATTTATGAAAAAAACTTAGAATCTAGAAAGCTGATTGCTTACACATTTTACTCAACATTTTTAACATACCTGTGTGAAATCAGTTTTAAAAAGTGTGCATTTGGAAAATCCATATCCCCTGGGCTACATAAACTGAACAGCTTTTGGCTGACAATTTTTTATATTCAAGTGTTTACTTGATTTTGCTTAGTACTAGGGATGCACCGAATGCAGGGTTTGTTTTGGGATACGGCCAGGATTAGGCCTTTTTCAGCAGGATTTGGATTTGGCCAAATCCTTCTGCCTGGCCAAACTGAATCCTAATCTGCATATGTAAATTAGGTCCGGGAGGGAAATCACGTGACTCTTCGTCACAAAACGAGGAAGTAAGAAATGTTTTCCCCTTCCCACCCCTAATTTGCGTATGCAAATTTGCAAATAAGGATTCAGTTCGGTAGTGGATTTGGTGCATCCCTAATTAGTACATCTTGATTATTGAAGTTTTGGAGACTTGAATTTGAAAATAGTTGCAAGTTCGGGTATTTACCCCAAATCATGGTAAAAACTCGAATTTGCCACCTATACTAACATGTTCCTAAACACTTTACTTACTGTATATTTATGAGAACGATGAGAAGATGTGTTTGTAATTAAAAAACACTACTTTGATTTTATAGGGGATATTCTGGCTGCTGTCAATGATGTAAATATCATGCACCTAACTTCAGAGGATGTGAAAGGATTTTTTCGTGTACCCGCCGGTACTGCATTGAGGATTAAAGCATACAGAGATGTCATTAAACTGCCACCTGTCGATTTTGAAAAGCTTGCTGAAGTCCAGAAGAAGAAAAAAGTAAATTCTTTGAACAAATATCTCTAATTTATAATGTCATCTTATCCCAGATTAACTAAAAGGGACAGTGTGGAATGGGCAAATCATTTTTTTGGTATAGTATAGTATGAGGAAATGAGAATCTGCATGGTATTGTGGTATGAAACAAACTATTGCTCTTATATTATGTTTGTCTTGCCGCTTTATTCATTTGCAGTGGAGTTAGGCTTCTGTTGACAAATGCACTTCCTTGCTTGCAATTTGCATTAAGAGTTAGAGGCAGAGTTAGAGCTCAATTCTAAACTCTAACACCCAGCAGGACTATATGATAACACATGGTCATGGGATTTCTATGCTAATAATTTGACAGGGCCCATATTCCCTTTGCATATATCTTATAGCTTTTCAGTATACATTGAGCATATTCATGTCATTGTGCAACTGTCATACTTTATGCCTCATAAATTCCATTTCATTATATCTGTATCCCCTGGGGTGTAATGTTATCATTGTAGTTGCATATTCCTTGCATTGTGTTTGCTGCTCCCCATTGAAAACTTCTGTTGCTTTTTACACAGATAACCGGCTTCCAGACTTTTACCTACAAGCAAAAAATACCCAAATAAAGCAACTCGGATCATTTATTGAGGTAAGTGCTCTTCTTACCCTTCCCCCGGGTAGATGCCCCTAATTTTTTACTCCCCTCCTGCAGATTCATGCCACAAGAGTTTATAGCAGCCATCTTATTTCTTCGGTCTTCTTTGTAAGTTTTGGTGCATTTGCAGTTGGAGGAGATTTCCGGACCCGAACCACTGCGCATGAGCTGAAAGTCATGAAAATTTCCATATTTTTTTCAGAAATTTTCGTGACTTTCGGCACATGCGAAGTGGTTCGGGTCTGGAAATCTCCTCCAACTGCACATGCGCCGAAAACGTCAGTCTACTTACGAAGAAGACCAAAGATGGCTGCCATTGCCCTTTCAAATGAGAGTAAACCTTTACAGTTGACAACTTATTCACTTAGAAAAGTACTGTAAATGCATTGAGAACTAAACCTGCTAAATGGCACCTGTTGGGTCAGTGGGAGGGTCCAGAGGCCCATTCACAAAAGGAAAGTTCAGAGCAAATAAGTACCACTTTAAGAGTCTCGGTTAAAAGGTCCTAAAATGTAATTTACTTTCTGTCTGCAGTGATGTTATCTGAATAATGACTCTTTCTTTCTTGGCAGATGAGAGACGTCAACGCCTGCTTACCCATCTGCTGCCTCTTTGGTGTGGTGCGTGCACATGACTGCTTACTGGACACTGGTAACTGGCACTGGAGCAGTAAACAAGATGCCCTAAAATGTTATTTCAGCTCTTAAACTGAAATTCAATAAATGTTTAGAATTCAGTCATCTTGTCCAAGTGTCCTTCTATATTTTGGCTTGTGATTTGTATTTCTAAATTGGACTGGGGTTGTGGTTTCAGCCCATTAAATTAGAGTTTGTGTTGGGTTTATAACATAGAGAAGCTCTTTGTTTCTTTTTTTCCCTTTTTTTGGCCAACCCATTTATCTTTTTTTTTATCTGGTTACACACCTTTTTCCCTACTGGAAGAATCAAGGCACAGTATAGGTATTCTTTGTGAAACCAGTGTCATGAATTGGGCCTATTTATACTGTTATTGAGACTGCCACAACAGAAATGCAAGGGAAATAGGAAAGTCAAGGTTCTGGCAGGAGTCAGACAATTTATATGCAATCAACAAGAAGGTCTCCGTGCCTCTGCCTGTGCAGTACATAATGGCATCACATTTTTAAGCATAATACATTGCACAGCCCTTCACAGCACTATGTAAAATAATGCCCATAAAATACACAGCCTTCTGCAAACCTTGAGGTTGAGTCCTTGCCAAATATTTCATAGCCTGCTACAGTCCCTCCAAACAGCACTTGCCACTTCATCTTCCTGACAGTTTGCCTGTGTTACTATTGTTTAACTTGGCCTCTATTTTTTCATGAGCCTACCATTATAGGAGTTCATATATCCCCCCTCAAGAGTTTTTTTTGCAGCATCCCTGTCAACAGCTCTCTCTATCAGCCCACAAGAATGAATGTGAATCGCTCAATTAACAAGGTATCACTGCTTGGTTTATATTTACGAAAGGGCAAATTTTGGATATTTAGAGAAATTTCTCAAAAAAGACAATTTGCCACAACATCGGGGAAGAGGGCAATTTACAAGTGAAAAACATCAGCGCTTATTAACTTTTGCATTGTTCCACCAGTGACTTTTCTAAAGAGAAAATCTGGCTATTTATCAATGTGTTACTGCTACCCTTTTCACTAAAGTGTATTTCGCCAGGTTCAGCCTGGCGACCCCCCCATTATAAAGGTAGAGCAATCAACATTGCCCTTTACATGCTAATTTTCTCCATGGGTAAGGAAAGAGGGGAAAATGGAGGGGAAGACTGAGGTGCAAGTTCAAGCCTCTGCCACCTTATATTCATCAAATGTAGGGTTCTCAGCCAGTTCAGCAAATGAGTTTGTGAATAGGTCCCTTGGGTGGTATTATATAGTACCTGCATTACACTGTATGGGCAAACACCCTGTGGAGGTTGGATGAGGGAGGCCAGGGGGAATGGGTTCCAACTTGCAGAGTAGAATGTAAGTTGGTTGAAATATGGTGGGAGAAACCAGGGCTCAGTATCGTCCACAATTACCCTTTGGGACGCTCATAAATTGGTAATTAGGGGGGAAGTCATCAAAATCCCATCTACTAGAAAGAAGCAGGCCCCCCGGAGAACACAAGACCTGGAACAGAAACTCTATAACTGAGTGCAACAAGACCAGTCCTCCCCATCACCCATACTAAAGGCATCCATACGACAGACCCAAACAAACCTAGATATCCTCCTATCCCAGGCTACTGAAAAAACAACTACAATGGACAAGAAAAAAATTTTATGCACCTAAAAATAAAATTGGCTCATACCTAGCTAGGAAATTAAATCAATCCTTACCCCACAAAACAGGGGAATTAACCAGCAACTCACAAACAATTTTACAGGAATTTTCTAACTATTATTCAGCAATATATGCAAAACTTGATACCTTCCCATCAACATTAGCCAACAAGATACTTTCAAATTTACAACTTCCCAAACTAGCATTTTCACAATCCGAGACACTAGATGCCATTATTACAAATGAAGAGGTATGTAAAGTAGCTAAATCCCCTGGCCCAGATGGCTTCACAGGGTTATATTACAAAAAAACTATCTTCCAAGTTAACTCCACACCAACGCAATTAGAGCAGCGAAGATATGCAATGTAGAATCTCTGAAAGTTAGCTTTTATACCAAAACCACAGAAAGACCACCTAGAATGTTCAAATAATAGACCAATATCAGTTATGAATACAGACATTAAACTCTTATCCAAAATACTATCTTTCTAACCTAATTGAGTTAGACCAAACCAGCTTCACTCCAGGGTGACAAGGCACAGACAACATTAGAAGAACCATTCAACTTAGATACCTTACATAAGACGAAACAACAAGGGATGCTCCTGTCAAATGATATACACAAAGCCTTCGACTCGGTCTCATGGAGCTACTTGTACTTCGTATTAAGAAAGTGGGGCATAGGTCCACACTTCATCACAATCTTATAAGCGCTATATCAATGCCCAACAGCGATCCCTAAATGGGGATCTTATGTGACAGACCCTATCAAGATTGAAAGAGGAACCAGACAGGGATGCCCTTTGTCCCCAGTCTCATTTGATCTAGCAATAGAACCCCTTGCAGAACTTATCAGGCAGGACAATAATATTTCAGGAATTCAAGTGGGACAACACAATCACAAACAGAGTTTGTACGCAGAAGATATTCTCATGACTATATCCAAACTGCTAACTTCATTGCCCAAGCTGATCCACCTTTTGGATTGCTTCGGGAAAATATCAGGTCTAACAATAAACCACACAAAGTCAGAGGCTCCTAATATAACGTTATCCCAACAGATGGTTAAACTTCTACAATTGAATTTTGATTTCAAATGGCAGAATACAACTATTCATTACTTAGGGGTGAATATCACAAACAACTTCTCTACTCTATATCAACATAACTACCCCCACCTATGGCAAAAGGGGAGAGAGACTATGCGACAATGGGCAAAAATGGACCTCTCCTGGTTCGGGAGAATACACGTCTTCAAAATGTCCCTTCTCCCGAAACTGCTATATTATTTTAGAGCCTTACCGATATCTATCCCTGAGAAGGACATACAAGCCATGCATGGGAAGGTTTTCCAATTTATATGGGCAGATAAACATTCCAGAATCACCAGGCAAACAATGTATAGCACCAGGTACAAGGGCAGGTTGGGAATCCCAAACTTATCCTGTCATTACATAGCAGCACAACTAGTCCCCCTGGCACATATGCATGCCGCAGTGTCCCCTAAATGGGAAATGATCCTACAGCACCAACTACACCCGGTTATCCCATGTGCGCTGATATGGTGTCCCCCAGTACAATGCCCTGAAATTACAGACCCATGCTTGTCCCACTCCCTTGAGATATGGGATACATACAAATACCCAGCTAAATTTCTTTCGCCCCTTCTTCCTGCAGCATAAATTTTGGGCAACCCTTTATTCCCCCCCCAGGCTTATCTGCTAAAACGTTTCAATGGTGGGTTTTAGGAATTCAGATGTTCAGAAATGTTTAGAAATTCTGTGTTTT
>CM044437.1:103312868-103345710 GCA_024363595.1 Xenopus borealis
AAAAAAAAACACTTTATAAGGCCCTCTGGCGCTTGTTTTCTCTCCTGGCGGTTCTTTGGCTTAGATTTAGCGTTAGGGCAATTAATTTCCCAGCTTCTCAGAGAAAATATAGCAGACATAGGTGTTGATATAAGACCAGTACCAAAAGCTGTTGGTTTTTGGGGGGGTGGAAAGATGAAAAAATAATTTTATGAGGCCCTCATAGTGGTGGCAATTGCTGCCTGAGGCCTTCCCTTTCTCAGAAGAAACTTCAGCCGTTGCTGACGATGAAGCTGACCTAATTGCAGCACTATCCAAACTGCTTTTGTATCACACTGTCTGATATGCTCAAATGAGGAGTATTTTACTGCGGTCCTGTCACCCATGAGTGCATAAAGGGAGGGGAAACTATGAAGTCCAAGTAGGGTGAACATCAGGATATGTTACTGCAGTAACTATTAATTGAACATAGGGGGATACAGCACTCTATTTTGAATGTGGGGGGAATACAGCCAGGGTCGACTGTTGTTCAAGGCAGGCCTGGACTGGCAATTTGTGGGTTCGGGCTAGGGTTGCCACCTTTTCTTGAAAAAAATACCTGTCTTCCTATATATCTTTTTTTTCCTATTAATAACATTGGGATCATCAAAAATACCGGCCAAGCCGGTAAAATACCGGCCAGGTGGCAACCCTAGTTCTGGCAAATGCCTGATGGACTGTTTTCTTTAAAATGTAAATTGGCTGTTCACCTAAAAATGCAAATGAGGTCTGTCTTTAATATGTAAATGAGCTAATCACTTTAGAAATGTAAATGAGCTGTCTGTAATAGCTAGCCACAGCTTGCCTGCCTGACGATCCTAGCTATCTGCCTGCCTCGACCCGGCCTGTCTGACTACGAATCTGCCAACTCCTATTGTACTGTGACCTTCGGCCTAACTGACTTTATTAACCGTCGTGCCCCTTCGCTTGCCAGAACTCCTTGCCTTGCTCCTCTCGATAAGTCCAGGTGGCATCTGAGTAGCTGAGGGCTCCTCCCGAAGCCAAAGGCGGTCACACTACTGGTGAAGCCGAGCCGAAACCAGGGAGCTTGGCATCTGTTCTGGTTTAGGGTGCCGACTGTGACAGTTTAGGGCCACTAATCCATCAGATAGAATAGTTGTGATAGAAACTAGGGTGAGATATTTGTTGCAAGGGCCAGTTCCAGCAGATATGGTGTATAATATTGCTGGGAATTATATGGTAATGGACTCTTAAAATATTTATTAATAAACACTAGTTCTAGTTAACCTTGAGGTTGGAAATATATACCATACTTTGCATGCACATGAATAAATGGGCTGGTTTTTCCTCCCAGTCAGGCCCTGACTGAGGGCCGGGGCTAGGGTCGCCACCTTTCCTAGAAAAAAATACCGGGCTTCCTATATATATATTCCTCCATATGGCCGCTCACTAGCGCTCAACGCAATCACGGAAAGGCACAGTGATATTAAGAGTAATGCGGCTTTATTATACACACCAACAGCATGACAGACAGTGGGATGGTGAGACACTCTCACCATCCCACTCTCTGTCATGCTGTTGGTGTGTATAATAAAGCCGCAATAAAGCCGCATTAATCTTAATATCACTGTGCCTTTCCGTGATTCCGTTGAGCGCTAGTGAGCGGGCATATGGAGGAATTGACTGACCGGTAAGGATTTGCCGACTTCCCGCGAGAGCAGCCCCCAGGAGCAGAAAGAAGCACAAACAGCCGGGTGAGCTCCACATTTTCCCTCTTAATTACATTGGGATCACCCATAATTTTTACCGGCCAACTGGGTTTTTTCCCGGTGACCTGCCAAGCCAGTCCGACCCTGAATAGAGCACATTATTTTGAGGGTTGAGTGTCCCTGTGCCAGCCCTTTTCATCCATCTGGTGGATGATTGCAATGGGTTACTTACTATTAGACTTGGAACAAATATTGTCAGTACATATGCTTCCAAGTTGAAGATCCCCAATGGGTTGGGGCTTATTTAAAGCTGGTGAGGGATACAAACAGTGAGTGTGTCGGAGTGTAATTGGACAGTACAGAATGGGACTTTTAATGTTGATTTTTCATTTTCAAATGTTCAATTGAGAGTCATGTCAGCATGCAGGACTCGTCCATGTATAAATGCCCTGGCCTCTAATCCTGAGGCCTGTTTTTCACTTGTATACAGTGTCGGTAAATCATGATACCATACTCCGATACACATTTTTAAGAAAATGACTGTTTTCCATCTTAATCATAGTTCACTCTGTGGCATGTGTGTGCACACAGTTTGTGAGGCCAGCGTCCCCAACAAATTGTGGACAAAGAACTTTGTGCAAAAACACAAAATGTTGTATTAATTCTGACCTGAGCCTGTGCTTCATTTTCTACAAGTGAATACTGTTAGCGAGAAACCAAATTTTGATAGCAATATGAAAAATATTTTAATGGAAACACGGAGAAGACCCTATTTAGCTTACATTTACACATTTACATTACACTGATGGATTAGATGGCTCTTAAAAAAACGGTAGTTTAAAACTATTAACATAAGAAGTGGTTTTCTGAAACCACTTTGAATTGAGAATGATATCTTAATATAAAAAAGTTATATCATTCTCTACATCTTCCAGATTGACATTTAATCTGCTACTTGGTTGGGAGGACAAGTACGACTTTAACGTCCAAATAGTTTAAAATCCAAAGCAGAGAATTTCAGAAAAAAATTAAATAGTTTTAAACGCTCTTTGAATTAAAAAAAGGAGTCAATTGCAAAATATATCTTCGAATACTACTGTCTTCATTATATTAAAGGTAATTAAGTGAATTTGAAGTGCATAAGCATAGGCTCTCCATTCTGTCCCAAGGCAGAACCACCCATAGCACATGTAACCCATTCTACTGTGAATTATAAATCCACAAGAACATCACAGAACAGGCTATTCTTATAATAGAATTCCTTTTTCCTACAGTCGGGGTAATTCAGTCGGAAACAATGAGCTTGAGGAAGCTCAATAGGCACAAATAATTCCATCGTTTACTACAAAGGGAAAACCTGCAACTGAATTGGACAACAATAAGAATAATAAATGATGGGATTAGGGACTATGTTTATCTACATATTGGGGTTCAGAAAAAAGTGGAGTCTGGATAGAAGGGTATTTATTGCCTGCAAGGAGAGGGACTGAGGACTGAACATATGAGCACAGTCAAAAAACATACTAGTGCCTGTAGCCTTCGAATAAGGCTAGCAACAAAGGACTATTATTTATTTTATTTGTACTTATGTAGATAGTATCTTCTGAACATTGTGATATTGTAATGTTCAAGTCTGCAAGAACATCAGCATCTGGCAATGTAATTGTCTGTTGACTTGGAAACAGCAGTTTCTACTTATAAGATCTTTGTTTTGCTATTTCTACAAATTTTAAAGACTTGGTGAACATATGATCTTATGTGCAAAGCAGGGGCATGGGTGCAGAACCCATGGGCGGTCCATAGGCACAATGATGGTGCTTGTTTTATAGGTGTTGATTATGATGAAACAAGAAAATGACAGTAAACACAAATGGACAAGACAGAAGGAAGGTCCCTTCTAATAAAGGCCAAACAGGCATGATATAGCAGAACAAATTCTCTTAGTGTACCCCGGAACATGAATATCACATCAGCACTCAATTATTTCTACCACAGTAAAATATAATAACCTTTATAATTTAGCATTTGCTCACTGAATAGTTTTGAGGGGCTTTCAATAACATCGTCTTCCAACTTCTACGGGTAGAATAAAGTTACATTCAAAGAGCACCATAAGGCAAGAGGTGTCCTTATATCAAAGGACACCCTGCCCTGAATAGCAGCAAGCAAAACACTGTTTGGAAAAGTTACATTTGTCTAGAAGTGACTCATTTTTGGAACCAATAATGTAATTCACGACTGGCACTCAATTTTATGTTTATTTCATCTCTTAAATGTATACTGCTGTTCCCCTGCCATTACTAAGCTCTTAATTTCCTGGGCCTTGGCAGTACAATTAAATATAAATGTAATTATAACATGTAATGTTTAGTGCATTATGTGTATTTTAAGGCACATTTTTAAAAATGTTTGTGTATGTGCTTGTTTTAGCACGTTAACGAAATACAGCAATTTTGTACGATACAGTGTTACTGTAATTTGGAATATATATTCCAACAGACTATATTTAAGATCTACGTTTGCTTTAGCCACAGTATATCCTGAACAATTAGAGTTTACATTATAATTTTGGTTCTTGATATGTATAGAGCTTTTAGTTTTTTTCTTGAAACAGCTCAGGCGAAACCCACTTCGGCAAGAACTTTAGTCTTCTGACTGGAATTGATTCCAACATTTGATTTTAACTAATTTTGAATACCTGTTCATTGAATTTACCTCACCGTATTCAAACCTCTTCAACTCTCTTCAATTCCTAAAGCATTGTGGGATTTGTGGTCTTTTAGGGAAGTGTAGCAGTTTCTTTGGGACTTCTCCACCTCTATACTTTTTTCATTTTTCTTCCCTTATTATTCTTGAATGCTGGTTTTTAATTCTTTTTGTAATTTCTCTATAATTAATAAATTCATCGTCCAATACCTTACCTTAGCATAAGATTTTTAAACAATCCAATTAATTTGATCACTAGCAGGAGTGACCGTTGACATTCTTAGCACTTGTACTTTAATTGAACTAATGGGTTATAATAGAATTGTGGCATTTTTTAATCAATGAATTTAATTATGTATTCTGATAATTAATTGGTTAATATAAAATAATTGACTAATACTGGTTTACTATATAGCACTAAGCACTTTACGTAATTAATTTTTCTTCAATTTGCTAGATCATTTATTTATTAGACCAGAATAAGGTTCACACTTATAGATGAATTAATTAATGTATTTATTTATTATACACCACACTGTGTCAGTGGGAACAATTAATAATTGGTGGTGGAGTGTGTTTTTTTTTACTATTTTCTAATAAAACTAATATATATACGGCTTTTGTTTAACTCACCACAAGGGCTAGGTATAGATTGTCACACCTGACAGTCACTGCCATGCAGGGGACCCTCCAACTATCAGGTTGTTCTGCTTGGGTGGGAAACTATCTGGTCTGTGTAATGCGGCCCAGTTTGTCCCACCTCATTCAATTAGGTTGAAGTAAGAAATAACAAAGTCTATCTAGTTCCTCAATACTTTTAAAACCCTCAGCATGTACATACTCTAGTGAAGAAATTACTTAAAACCTGCTTTTAATGTGAAGCTTTTGAGACAGAAAAAAAGTGATATGGCCACATATGTATTGTTCAACTTCAGCCTCTTTTGTTACATTTCCACACAGTCTGGAAAATGCATACTTAGATTCATTAAAACATCTCTGTAACCATTTGACCAAGCCTATTTAAATTTACCTAATTATCAGGTGAAAAATCTGGTCACTTCTAAAAAATTCATTTACAGTAGAATGACTGCACTGATTGCATTCAATTCAAACGCAATCCTATTTTGAACTTCTGTTTATTAGATAATGATACAGTAAGTGAAGTTGTATTGTAGCTTGTTTAATGTAGTTATTATAGTATTTGTACAAATTCTTGGTTATATGGCTTGTTATGGACATTATCTGGGTTAGACGTGTATATAATACTGGTTCGTTATTGACCTAAAACAGGAAAGGGAGAAGGAAAAGCAAAGAACAAATTTGTAAAGGAGGGTTGTAGGCTGGGAAAGGGGCATTGTGTAGTGAAGGAGGGCCCTGGACTAGTATTCACTGCATAATCAAATCGAGATATGCTGAGACAAAATCACTAGAACCAAATATCAGTTTTACAGTATTTATACAGTAGCTTTCAGAACATGTAAAATCAGCTAAACAAGCTACTACCAGACTCCACATGTACACAGCATCTTTCAGAATGAGTAAGATCAGTTCAACAATCTACCACCAGACTGCACATATAAGTAAGAAGATCAGTTCAAGTTGTGGTGATTTAAAGTAGAAAGTTTTTCCATAGAGGAAATCTATCATATCTTCTTATTTCAAGAAGTGTTGGGAGACAAGTCATATAATGGAACATAGTTTTTTTGGTATGAGGTTTGCAGAATTGTAGTGCTATCCAAGGATCTAGCAGAAGGTCGTTTTGTATTTAGTGTGCTTATAAATCCAAATATTTCTTTCCCTCATGTGTGTAGTATGTATACTTATTCTCTGCAGTCTCTGAAACAGTTTGGGTCAAAGTTGTGGATTTTTCTCAGTTTAAATGGGGTGAGATTCCAATCATATTGCAACTTTTTAGCATTTTTCTTAATAATGGCGTTAATAGATAACTGTTAAGATTCTCTTTCATCCAGGTCATGGTATATCTAATAAGTAATTCAAAACAATAGATGCAATAATAGATGTTTTCCTGATATTGTCTGGGATCGGTTGTTTATTTTTATATCAATAATGTACTATAAAAAACAATGGATGGCTAAACGGTTTGTTGGGGTATTGTTATATCATATACTGTATATCCCTTTATTTTATACATATTGAACATAGAGAGATTTGGGACTATATAGTTAATGACCACATTAGCTTTGGTGATGGCAGCATCATTAAAAAGGTGGTACTGTAGTTGGTTCATCACTTGTTTAAATACTTGTAGAGCATTTGGAAGGGCTTCTTTAATATTTTTATGTATTGTTTTCTTTTTCTGCCTTTTCCTGTGAAGATTCTAGGTCTCTAATATATATACATTAATGTTGCTCTAACTAAAAGTTAAGCTATAAGTATCATCCACTAGTTATAATAATAATATACTGCAGTTTCTGTCTGATGCAAATGGGGAAGTGATGAATTATGCCAAATATGTCGATTGACAATCTTGCAATTTGTAGTTGATTTGAAGTAATAAACTGTTTTAATAGTTACTTTGTATAAGCCCTTGTTTATTGTGACAGCCAGTAATGATGTGGGACTTCCAGGGGTTATGAATCAGCTTCACCCTTATTTTCTGAAAGAGAAAATTGCCCTTTAATGCCTCATAGAAACAACAGAGCAAAGGTTAAACAGCGTAATAAAAAGGCAGAATATTGTTTTAGAATTGTCACGAATGCCACCACTTGCAGGAACTCTGGGCAGTGCGTCCTTCGTTGCCAGCGTTGCTCCCACAATGGCAGTGCCCATGGCCGCCATGTGGGTAGTGGCGCTGGCGTGCCAAATTCAAAGATCGCCGGAGACCCGGATTCAATGCCCAAGTATAGCTTTTGCTAAAATTTCCCTGGAATGGACTCTGCATTTTGCCTGAACCCTATCTGTGCCTTGTATTTGGACTTTTACCCTTGGTCCTGACAACTCCCCACTGGGAGCCGATAGGCCCCGCTGACAAGATTATTGTGTTGGACATTAGATTCACTGGCTATGAAAGTGATTTTAACCTAAAAAAACAGATAACATTAATAAATAAGTGGAGTATAATAGATTGTTTATGTATGTGGCCAATATTACAGGGCTTTTAAAAAAAAAGACTGTGTATCTTACAAAAGATTGATTGTATAGTATTGTTCTGTATTGGACACAGATTGAGGGGCAGATTTACAAAATTCACATGAAGGATTCGAAATTCGATCGAATTAAAAAAAAATTCAATCTGGCAACATTAATATGTCCAGTATAATCTCAGCAGAAACAGATTTGGTAATTTTCGCTAGTGCTTTTCATTCATAGCCAGAAGGAGCATGGAAATTATTCAGGTCAAAAACTATCTGCTTTTTTTAGTTTTAGTAGCCAATTAGGCTGCCAAATTAAAGTAATCAAACTGTGCCGAGAAACAGGCCTATTTTTAGAACTGCTGATGTGTTTGTGATTCATTGCTAAAAACAACTGTGCTACAGCCAAGCCCTAAATAATTTCTCTTAAATCAATAACAGAATTGCCTTCGAACTGCTAAGTGTTGCTGTTGGTTACTAGCTCCTGTGCAAATGTTGGCACTTTGATTCCATTTCAGGGGCATAACTACCGGGGGAGCAGGGGGTGCAACCGGGCCTGGAGCTGCACCCCTGCAGGGCCCCCCGGCAATCTCGTGCACGCTGCAGCCGGCTGGAGTCGGCAGCAGCGCCAAAGAAATTAGTCACAGACAAGGGGGGACAGCTGCACAGCCCACACCAAGGTCCGCCCCCACCTAGTTCCGTTACTTTTCCTTTTCACTATTAGTATAAATGAGTGCTGTCCAACGTTATCCAGGTATCAGGCTGATTATTAGTTATCACCATAAACTTGTGAGACGGTTATGGGAAAGGTTGATTTTCGAATTTATTTAAATTTTTTTTTACTCATATATTTGAATATACTTACAACTCGAATGAGAGGTTATTTAAGAAAACATTTGAATGTCAAATATTCAATCGAATAGTCCTGACCCGAAAATTTTAATCAAATTCAAAGTTTTCCCCCTCCAAAAAAAACTTTTTTTGGCTGAATGTCAGGAAGACAATTAACATATTCAAATGGTTCAATGGACCTCTTCCAATGACTTGTAAATTAACTCGGCAGGTTTTAGGTGGCGAATATTCCAATTAGAACTGTTTCCTTGGTCAAGGTGTCATAAAATCGCACATTCGAAATTTACATTCAAATTGGGGGGATTAAAATTCAAATGTGTGAATTTTAATATAGAAAAATAAATCAAAAATTCTAATTTGAATCTAATATTCAACCCTTAATAAATCTGCCCCTTACAGTTACAATGTGATACATAGGGATTTGTGTAGCCTGTGGGAAGAGTTGTAGATTGTTTCGAGGTAAATTAATACAAATATTTCTTTGGGATACTAGACCTGGTGCAAACGTTGAATTTATTACTTTTGGTTCCAAGGTCATCCCAAAATGAATTCCAATCAGATGATTGTTGGTAAAAGTATCAAATGTGTATTAAATGATTTTCATTCCAGAACTGGCTAGTGCATTCTGTTAGCTACAGATATTCTTGTATAATGGTCCTTTTATGGGCTGTCTAACTAGAACTTTCCCACTGCTAATGAGCAGCAACTCCCATTATGAGTCATTAGACAAAGGCTTATATGGAACCTCATTTCAGCAGAGGACCATCATCTACAACTGGGTTTAACACATGTATTACTATAAGGGTAGGTAGGGACAGACAGGGAGATTCGGGGAGATTCTGTCGCCTGGCGTTTTTAGCAGGCGACAATCTCCCCGAATTTCCTTCTCCCTGTCTGCCGCTAGAATAAGTGACAAAGCGCCAGCGCCTGTGCACACGCTGCGCGGCGTTTTCCGGAATCGCCCGAAGTTTCCTCACGAAGTATCTTCCCCAGCCTTAGAACAACACTCTGTTAAACTTCTCATTTTGCAAGGGGGTAATCAGGAAAAAATTGGTAACATGATCCTAAATAGGCTTCACGTCAGCTTAATCCTATTAGATTGTTAATGCACAGCCTCTTCAGTCATTTATGCAAATGAATAACTGCCAATGAGACTTCTCCCAGCTTTGTCATTCTCAATTTGAACATTACCAAGATAATGTATTTAGACATGTTTGATTGCTAATTATTTATAATTGAAATCCGTGTTGTGGGCTTTTATTGCCATCTAGTGATATTGTGTAGCACACAAAAATGCATGCAGTGCTAAGAGCTTGCCTTCATGCAGGAGCAATGATCAATGAGCTCAGGGTCGGACTGGCCCAACGGGACACTGGGAAAAAACCCGGTGGGCCCTGACCCTCATTGGCCATACCCCCGCTCCTGATATCCGCAGTATTTAAAAAATACGACGCCGTCTGCACATGCGCACAGAGCGGCGCCATTCTCTCAATCCACATGCACACTGATCTCCCCTTCATGCATGTGCGCCCAAGCAAGCGCGCATCGCAGTAGGGGGGTGGGAGTGCTGGATGGGGGCCCTGGACTTCAGCCCGGTGGGCCCCGTGCCCTCCTGTGCGATCCTGAATGAGCTATCAATCATTGACCTGCAGACTTAAAGCTTGGAAAAGATGATGTTAAGTAGATATGGAGCCAGTGATTGTCAGAGTGGAAGATAACTTTCGATGAACTGTAATAACATTATTTGTTACCAAATTGTACAATGTTTACAAATGCTTAACTGTTTCTCTGCTATGAAAATATAGGGGGTTATTTATCACAGGTCGAGTGGTACATTTTTTTTATTTAAGAAAAAACTTGATTGTGAAAAACCAGATTCTGCAATCCAAAAATTGATTGAGTTTTCGATGAAAAAAAATCAAATTGCTAGAATCATCAGAGTTTTCAGGCAAAACCCTCTGAAAAAAACGTGAACATTATGTAGTCTGATAAACTCTTCAAATGGTTCAGCAGACCTCTGACATTGACTCACACATTATTATTATTATTAATATGTATTTCCATAGCGCCAACATTGCGTAGCACCATCAGGAGCACCATCTTCAGTCGATTCGGTATCTTTGGAATGAGAGCAGCGTGGTGGAGCATGCACAGTATGAGCAATTTGCTGTTTCTCGGCAACTGCGCATGCCCCGAAAATTACCAAAGCGCAGGTCTCATTCAGAAGATTACCAAATCAGCTGAAGATGGCGCACACGAAGTCCGATGCCTGAATATGCACCGAGGGGTAAGTGAAACGTTAGGGGTATTTGCCCGGGGTAACACCTTGGGGGTTATTTATCAAAGTCTGAATTTATCTCAATATTTTCTGCTACAAACTCCAATCAAATCCGCCTGGGTTTTTTAATGCTTATTTATTATTAATTTTCCCGGAAATTTGCTTTGCGGGAAAAAATTAGATTTTCACGATTTTTTTCTTATTTCTTTCATCTGATTTTTGAAATCCAAGCCTGGAAACAAATTTCAATTGCATAAAAACTAAGTATAGTGCGAAGTAGAGCCTCCTGTAAGATGCCAGTCCACATAGGGGCTACCAAATAGCCAATCACAGCCTTTTTTTGGCACCCCAAGTAATTTTTATATGCTTGTGTTGCTCCCAAACTCTTTTTACATTTGAATGTGGCTCACGGGTAAAAAAAAGTTTGGGACCCCTGCATTATTGCATAATGCTATGAGAAGTGCAGTCACACATAGGCAGGGCTGGAACTTGGTGTAGGAACAAAAGTTTTTAAAAGTGTGTAATCATACATTTGGGTTTCTGTACCCATAGAGATTACATAACATCTCCCTACACATATACACAAGGGGAAATTCATAAGAAGCTACTAAACGTACTAGTATTGGGACTGGAAGAAGAAACTTCATACTTTGGGGAAACCCATACAAATTTCAAGCAACTAATCAAACGCAAAACCTTAGAATATGATGTAGCAATGCTAATCACTCAATTAGGAATTTCTTGTCTTTCATATATGAATCTTGACAGCATTAGTATTAATGATGTGTGCATTTGTATCCATTAGGTTTTGCTAGTATTACTACACTTGGGGGCAGATTTATAATTGTTCGAAGTCCGAATTGAAAAAAATTCGAAATTCGACCATGAGAATAGTAGGTGAAGTAAAATCCTTCGAATTCGAATCGATCAATTCAAACAATTTTTCCTGATCGATCTAATTTTTTTTATTTGATCAAAAATAATGATACCCAATTCGGTAGCTTTGATCTGGCGAACTAGGTGGTCAAATAAACATTTAAAGGGGAAGTACTTCGACCGTCGAATATTCGAATACATTTTTATTCAAATTATTGGAATCTCTTCAGGGGACCTTGTATGGCCTCTTTGTCCAGGACCCACAAGTTACATAGAGGAGCACTTAACCAAAGGAATTATTAAACAGCTAGGGGGTTATTTATCAAAATCTAAATTCATCTCATTATTTCCTGAAATATACTCCAGCCAAATGTGCATGGGTTATTTCACCTTGTTTAATAAATGAATAAATGTTCATGAAAAATTCCAATGTAGAAAAAATCGTCTGAAAAAATTCTAATCTTTTATCCGATTTTTGCCCGAAAACCACTAAATCTTCAGATTTTTGCACGAAAGCCAGTGCAGATCAGGATATCTTCGGGACTTCTTGGTCTGAGATTTTTTGATTCAGACTTTTTCCATCTCTGGGGTATAATAAATTATAAACAATTAGAGTTTTTGTTTTCACTAAAAATTTCCATTTTATATGGCATTAAGACTTTAATAAATTACCAATTTAATGTGTAGGGAGGACTGAACCCAAACTACTGAAAGGTGTTGGCCACTTTTGAATTCATTTTTAGTATGATATAGAGAGTGATATTCTCAGACAATTTGCTCTTGGTTTTCATTTTTTTATTATTTGTGGTTTTTGAGTTATTTAGCATTTTATATAGCAGCTCTCCAATCTGCTGTTTCAGCATTCGATTTGAATGAGAGACTAAAATATGAAGAGGAGAGGGCTTCAATAGAATGATAAGTAATACAAAGTAGCAATGATAAACAATAATAACAAAATGTGTAGCCTTACAGAGCACTTGTTTTTTTATCTTTGCACTTGTTTGTTGATCAACTTGATCAATTGTGAGGGGTGCAAAACCAAGGGGGAAAAAACTCAATTTTCCATTCGCTTCAAAATAGAAGCTAAGCATCACCATTAAATGGGTTGTGCACCTGTATAATGTGGAGAGAGGCAACTTGCAATTGGTTTTTATTATTTGTGACATTTGAGTTAAAGGAGAACTCTCATGAGATATAGTGTTCTCTATCTTTTAAGTAATACACTGTAAAGTTAACAGTAAAAAAGAATACAGTGTTTTTTCAGAGTTAAACCTTTTACCTAATGAAACAATAGCCTTATCTCACCTCTACATCCTCAACCAAGCTTTTACTAATCCAACACAGCCAAACACAAAATCAGCATAGTCTAGGACAAAGTGTCATCATAAACAGCTCCCTGTATGTTCCTCCTTCCTGACAAAATCCGGCCCCTGGCATGACTTCCAATCTGCATCCCCCTGGAGGAGCCAATCATGTGGATTCCCCCTCCACCAAAGTTGATGTCATAACTTCTATCAGAAGCCTGCCATTTGCAAGGGATTGTAGTTGTATGTGACATTTATTCCATTAGTATGTTTAACACTCTGCAGTTGGTTATAATGGGGATGGGTGTTATAAATGTAATGCTTCTTTGGGCCGTCCAGTACAAACTAGTCAAAGGGTCCAGCTAGTAGATGAGCATGGGTTACACAGCGACACTACACAGTAGGGCAGGGCCTTCACTAAGTGGAAGCTATACCTTTAAGAGGGATCAATTACACAAAGACACAGGCTACTGTTCCATAAAAATAGATGTTGGATGCCAGGAGGTTCTTGGTGAAACAGGATTTATAGCATATCACAGAGGAGAGACGGATGAGGTAAATACATCATAAGGAACCTGGTGACTTACATGAGGCATAATAATCTTGGCTACAAAACTCCCCCCACCAGACTCCACCTGCCAGTGTGGGGATCGGGAAATCAATGTAGGAACCGGTAGCTGCTGCTAAAGCCTAATCCCAAAAATTAATCCCTGCACTAAAGGCATACGGGGAAGCCTTGTGGGAATGCAACTCCCTCCTACACTCCTCGATGGGGCATACAGTGGCCTTTTCTATATATCCTCTCTATCTTACTCCCTCTAGAGAGTCTATAGAAGAATCTTCCCTTGATATAGGTACCCTCGTTGACCACGAAAATGCGTCAAGCGTGTATGCTCCTGTGATTTTAAGGATTATATAATAAAGTGATTTTTAGCCCTATCGACAGAGCTCCGTGCTTCGTTCATTGACTCGTTCACGGGTTTGCCTGGTTCCCGACTCGATAACTGAAGTGCTGGCCCTTCAGGGCACGTGGCTTAGTGGAGCCTTGGTGATCCCAGGCTCAGTGGAAACACCTTACACACACACCAGGAGCCAAGGAGGCAGAGGCCCTTCCCGAAACACTTTATAAAGCCTTGTGGCAGGGAGTGGTCATTGCACCCATTGTCCAGTAATTAAAGGTGTTGAATAGAACTGTTACAGGTGCTTACACCAAATAACAAAAACTGTAAGATGTCCATAGATGCTGAATAGAATCTATGGGTCCCTACATTAACTTACCTAGAACCTCAGCCAGATATTTAACTATCACTTAAAGGAAACAACATAACCCATTTTAGGATAAACTCATTCAGTCTGCATATCTAAAAAACACTATCTGAATTTCTAAAAATAAATATATATTTATTGTCACACAGAAATAAATGATTCCTCAGATTGAGAGGCAACCATGAACATCTGCTTTTTACCCTCATGGATCATTCTGCCCCACATCCTCTTAGACTGGCAGTCAACCCCTTCCTCACCTTGTTCCATTTTAAAGTGATGAATTCTGGAATATGAAGTCCATCTGCTTTTCAAAGAATGTGTGTGCCTCCCACCATATTTCAGCTATCTTACATTCTACTCTGCAGGTTGGCACCCATTCCCCCTGGCCTCCCTCATCCAACCTCCACAGGGTGTTTGCCCATACAGTGTAAGGCAGGTACTGTATAATACCACTCAAGGGACCTACTCACAAACTCATTTGCTGAACTGGCTGAGAACCCTACCTTTGATCAATGTAAGGTGGCAGAGGCTTGAACATGTACCTCAGTCTTCCCCTCTATTTCCCCCTCTTTCCTTACCCATGGAGAAAAGCAGCATGGAAAGGGCAATGTTGATTGCGATTTAAATGTGGATGCTTTACCTTCATAATGGGGGGTCACCATCCTGGCGAAATACACTTTAGCGAAAAGGGTAGCAGTAACACATTAATAAATAACCGGATTTTTTTTTTAGAAAAGTCACTGGTGGAACAATGTGAAAGTTTTTTAGAGCTGATGTTTTTCACTTGTAAATTGCCCTCTTCCCCGATGTCATGGCAAATTGTCTTATTTGCGAAATTTCTCTAAATATCCAAAATTTGCCCAAGTGATACCTTGTTAATTGAGAGATTCACATTCATTCTTGTGGACTGATAGAGAGAGCTGTTGACAGGGATGCTGCAAAAAAAACTCTTGAACTGCAACAATGGTAGGCTCATGAAAATAGAGGCTAAGTAGAACAATAGTAACACAGGCAAACTGTCAGGAAGTTGAAGTGGCAAGTGCTGTTTGGAGGGACTGTAGCAAGCTATGAAATATTTTGCATGGACTAAACCTCAATGTTTGCAGAAGGCTGTGTATTATATGGGCATTATTTTACATAGTGCTGTGAAGGGCTGTGCAATGTATTATGCATGAAAATGTGATGCCATTATGTACTGCACAGGCAGAGGCGCGGAGACCTGCTGCATTTAAAATGGCTGCCTCCTGCCAGAACCTTGACTTGACAAACACAAACCTTAATTTAATGGGCTGAAACCACAACCCCAGTCCAATTTAGAAATATAAATCACAAGTCAAAATATAGAAGGACACTTGGACAAGATCACTAGATGCTAAACATTTATTGAAGTTCAGTTTAATAAAGAAGTTGAAGTAACATTTCAGGGCATCTTGTTTACTGCCCCAGTGCCAGTTACCAGAATCCCATGAGCAGTCATGTGCATGTACCACACCAAAGAGGCAGCAGATGGGTAAGCAGGCGTTGATGTCTCCTATCTGCTAAGAAAGAGTCATTATTCAGATAACATCAGTGACAAAGTAACATTTTAAGTCAAATTAAATTTCAGGACCTTTTAACTGAGACTGTTAAAGTGGTACTTATTTGCACTTTCCTTTTGTGAATGGGCCTCTGTACCCTCCCACTGACCCAGCTAACAGGTGCCATTTAGCAAGTTTGGTTCTCAATGCATTTACTTTTCTCTTCTAAGTGAATACATTGTCAACTGTAATGGTTTACTCTCATTGTAAAGGGAAACGGTTTAGTTGTGTCTTTTGAACTGAGAAAGTACAATCCAGTCTTTTTTTGCATTTTTTGTTTGTTTATATTTATACATATATGAAATAAATATTAGGGTCACTTTTATCCCACACCTCCTAACACTTGAGCCTAAAAAAATTGGACAATTTAGTCCATGTCTGTTAAACTACAGAATTATGCCCAATCATGCCCCTATTACACAAGCATCCCTGCCTACTTGGCTCCTTTGTTTTATGTACAGGGACAGACATTTTACCCAGGTCTATTAAAACTGCAAATAGAATAAATGAATTAGTAAGTGTAGAAATAAACCCTGAAAATAAAAAGAGCGGTGATGCATTTGAAAGAAAATGCCATGGTACACAGCTACATAACCTACTCAGTGCTTTAAAGTCATTAATGTAAGTTTTCTATGGCAGTCTCTCCTAAAATGCTACTGGTTAATAATATTGGTTACTTTCCCCATGTTTTCTTGTTTGCTTAAAGGAGTACCAAACCTGTAAGGAAAATAAAACCCTAAGTTTTTCTTCCCCCTCCTTCAGATTCTTGCCACGGAAGTTCACAACAGTCATTTTCAGGTCATCTTCGTAAGTAGACTGGCGTTTTTGGCGCATGTGCAGTTGGAAGACATTTCTGGACCCGAACCACTTTGCATGCTCCGAAAGTCACAAAAAATTCCGAAAACAATTATGGAATGTGGAAATCTCCTCCAACTGTGCATGCGCCAAAACTTACGAAGAAGACGGAAGAAAGAAGGCAACTGCTGTGAACTCTCGTGGAAAGAATCTGCAGGAGGGGTAAGTAAAAAATAGGATGGGAGGAGGAGAGAGGGGGTTTTACACAGAGGTGGAGGATAAGAAGAGCACTTACCTTAATAAGTGATCCAAGTTGCTTTATTTGGTATTTTTTGCTTGAAGGTAAATGTTTGAAAGCCGGTTATCTGTGGAAAAAGCATCAGAAGTTAGAAGAAAATTATTTGCCCATTCCTGTCCCTTTTAGTTAATCTGGGATAAGATGACATTATAAATTAGAGATATTTGTTCAAAGAATTTACTTTTTTCTTCTTCTGGACTTCAGCAAGCTTTTCAAAATCGACAGGTGGCAGTTTAATGACATCTCTGTATGCTTTAATCCTCAATGCAGTACCGGTGGGTACACGAAAAAATCCTTTCACATCCTCTGAAGTTAGGTGCATGATATTTACATCATTGACAGCAGCCAGAATATCCCCTATAAAATAAAAGTAGTGTTTATGAAATACAAACACATCTTGGTTCTCATATATATATATACAGTAAGTCAAGTGTTTAGGAACATATTAGTATAGGCGGCAGATTCTTTCAACATTCAAATTTGAGTTTTTACCACGATTTGGGGTAAATACCCCAACCTGCAACTATTTTCAAATTCAAGCTTCCAAAACTCAATAATCAAGATGTACTGTTTTGGATTCGGCCAAACACCTGAATCCTTCGCAAAAGATTTGGCTGAATACCGAACCGAATCCTAATTTGCATATACAAATTGGGGGTGGGAAGGGAAACATTTTTTACTTTTTCGTTTTGTGACAAAAGGTCACGTGATTTCCCTTCCTGGCCCTAATTTGCATATGCAAATTAGGATTCGGATTTGGTTGGGCAGGGCAGAAGGATTCGGCCGAATCCTGCTGAAAAGACCGAGTTCTGGCCATATCCCCAAACAAATCCTGGATTCAGTGCATCCCTAGTACTAAATACAAACAAGTAAAAAGTTCAATATAAAAAATTGTCAGTTTATGTAGCCCAGGGGATATACATTTTCCAAACTTTTTTAAACTGATTTTTTTTTTTTAATAAGTCAGATTTCACACAGGCTTGTTAAAAATGTTGAGTAAAATGTGATTTTGATGTGTTTGAGCAATCAGCTTTCTAAATTCAAAGTTTTTTCATACATAAGGGAGCAATCTGGATTTTTGAGGGTTTTTTTGCCTCCCCATGAATAACGTAGGGATGAAATGAGTCTGTAATTCTTTAATTCAGACCAAATATCAAACCCTAAATTGCATATTCAAATTTGCAAAAAATATAATGTAAAAATATAATACAAATATAAACTATAATAAAAAAAAAGATATATTTTCCCTTACAGGTTTAACTGTATTTTCCTGTGCAGGAAAGAAATATGTTAAATATGAAACATCTGGAATTTTGTTGCTGAGTTATAACTAATATATTAGTAAAAATGACCAAATAAATTGGCACCTTATTTGTGAAACAAAATAGAGTGACAGATTTACTAAACAAAAAAATATTTAAGAGTTAATTGTTTATGTTTAATAAGAAATCAAAAAATTGGTTAGAATCTTCTTCTTTGTGTTGCACCCTATTTGTTGGCAATTGTATGAGGTAACAGCAAGGAATTTCATTCCAACTTATATCCACTAGAATCATCAATACAAACAATAGTGATACATGCAGGATAGTCTGCACAAGAGAAGATAACTTACCTGCTTTTAGGATCCCACTATTGGCTATAGCTGAATTATCATCAATGGAAAGGATCTGAACATAATTCCCATTTTGGATAAGATTGAGTCCAAATCCTGAGGTCTCTCTATTCATTGTCATCTCTATGGGCTGTGAAAGATCAGGAATGCTTGTTGCAACCTAAAATACACATAATATATTAACACATCATTCTAAATGAATTCAAAGCATCTATTATAGCAGCTTACGTAAAATACAACCTGCAAGCTTAACACTGCCAAAGGGCAAGTTTGCCTAAATATTAAAGGAGAAGTAAGAAAATAACAAGTAACAAATGTGGTATGGCCTGTATCGATTTCATAGCATTACAGGTATGGGACTGGTTTTGTTATTATTGGTATAACTTCTCTTTAGTGTTTTTGTAACGATTATGGATCTAATGGACAGGGATGTTAGTTTAACTTCTCTCTGGGATCATGCCCAGGACAGATTATTATTATTATTGTTGTTGTTTATATTTATTTATGAAGTGCCAACATATTCAGCTGCACTGTACAATAAATTGGTGTATACACTGAACGTAAATATTTATGTACTAAGCAAACAACAGCTGTAATAACCTCTTTTCGCTCGGAGACATCTTCCTCACTTTCCATTCTGTCTTCTTTTTCCTCTGAGACGTCTTTCTCACTTTCCATTTTGTCTTCTTTTTCCTCCGAGACCTCTTTCTCACTTTCCATTTTGTCTTCTTTCTGCTCAATGACTTCTTTGCCAGTTTCTTTCTCATACTTCACTTCTGCATTAATAGGTGTTTGGCTTCCTAAAACAAACCATTGCAACTGCTTAGTTCATTTCATGTTAAAATGTGTAAAAACACTGTTTCTACCACATCTCATCTACCATATCCTATCTACTATATGCCCTATTGTCATATGCTCCCGTTTGATCAGATTATCACATTATCTGCCCTATGTTTTTCTAAAAGATCCCATTTAGACATATCTCTCTGTAATGTCTGCAATACAGCCCAAACAATTATGGGGTATATTTATCAAAGAGTGAAGTTAAGATTGAAGTTCTGCCACTAGAGGGAAATTCCACTGCTCTCCATTCATTTCTATGGGATTTTTAAAGGCGTATTTATCAAAGGGTGAACTTTTGCTTAATAAATAGGCCTTTCAAAATCCCATTTCCCTCTAGTGGCAGAACTTCACTCTGATAAATTTACCCCTATAACTCCCTAAAACATACAAGCGTGAGCCTCAACTTTATACACAACTGCCTCTCTCATAAGAAGCACAGTGCAAGTCAACCCAAGCTACTGAACTCTAGAATAAAGACTCAATATCTGTTCATGCAATACATGATAATATTTCTCCTTACCTTCTTTTTGTGTCCCATGAACTGCAGTATTATCTGAAATTTCAGGAGCCTCAATATCCTTTTCATGCTCCTCATATTTTTTGCTGAGATAAAAAGATAGATAAAATCATCAGAATAAAAATATTTTACAAAAGAATACAAATAAATGACATGGCAAATATTTTGTAGAAATTGACTCTGGGACACAGGGATATTAAACCATTGGTTCTCTACTGGGATTTATTTACTATTGCACTGTGTGAAAATGAACATCTGGACATGATCTGAGCACACATCTTTTTTGTAATAGCTAAACCGATCATGTGCTTTGTCTTTTTTGATATTTGACATGGCTTCTAATTCTAAAGCTTTCTGTGTAAGGTGGAAATCATTCGCTCTTGAGCACGCAAATACCTATAAAGGGGTGTTCACATTTAAGTTAACTTTTAGTATGTTATAGAATAGTCAGTTCTGAACATCTTTTCAATTGGTCTTTATTATTTATTTATTTTTTTATAGTTTTTTTTATTATTTGCCTAATTCTTCTGACTCTTTCCAGTTTTCAAATGTTGGTCACTGACCCCAACTAAAACAAATGTCATGCAAGGCTACACATTTATAGTTATTGCTATTATTGTTTATTACTCATCTTTATGTTAAGGAACCTCTCTTATTTACATTCCAAGCTCTCATTCAAATCAATTCATGGTTGCTTAGGTAATTAGGACCTTAGCAACCAGATTGATAAAATGGCAGAATGGAGAGCCATTGAATAAAAAGCAAAATAATTCAAAAATCATTTAAACCAATTGCAAATTGTCGCAAAATATCACTTTCTACAGCATACTGAAGGGTATTTGAAAGTTAACAACCCCTTTAATCAAGTCATCTCTATCCCTCCCTCCCTTTCATCTCCAATAACTTCATAGTTTACATAGGACCTCTGGAATCCCCCCTTTTATTTTAAATTATTGCAAAGATATAAACATTTTACTTATAAAATATTAGTTACTTGTATATTATTGCACTAGAGGAAGCAAGGAAATATGATGTCTGGAAATTCAGATAAATTGGGTTCTGAAGAACTTACCAAAGGAAATAACATAATATGCAAATAATTTCCAGGATTAGCATGGCTAAGGTTAGCAGAAGTTTCACTTTAGACGCTTGCCACTTTTCCTGTGCAGTTTCTGTAACAAAGAAAAATACAATTATTGGGTGTGCATTAACCTAATGATTTAAATAATTTAACTTTAACAATAATTAAAGCAAATTAAAGATAGTAAAAATATATGTAGTTGCATATTGATGCCATTGAGACAGGAAGTTGCATGCAAGCATGCTACTTTGCAATTTGCAAAACAATTGCAAAAGTACTCTGATGTATTAGGTGCAAGTGAATTACTGCAAGGGAACCCTGGATCTGGATTATTTGTTTTCAAATACAGTACTCTGTTATCTATGTCTTCAGCAGTAGTTGTTGGAATTATATGCTATAATTCACAGAGACAAGCAAATGCCACTTGCTCTTTTCTTCAATTAGATAATGATATTAAAGGAGATGGAAAGGCTGGAGGCACTTGGGGGTGCCATCTGCCTACCTGGTACCTTGAGCCGGTGCTGCTATCAGCAGAAATCTGCACCGGCCCGGGGTTAAACCAGCGAGCGTCACGGAGCAATTTACTTCAGTTTTCTTCTGTCTTTGATCTCCACAGACTAATGCAAAAGTTTAGCTTTTCGTTCTACTGCACACACGCAGCCGCAAAAAGACAGATGAAGACGGAATAGATCGCACTGTGGTGCTCACTGGTATAACCACGGGCCGGTGCAGATTTCTGCTGATAGGAGCACCGGCCTGGGGTTTCAAGTAGGTAGATACAATCCCTTGGGGGTGCCTAACGTTTGGCACCCCCAAGTGCCTCCAGCCTTATGTTTTTAATTTGTGATTTTTGACAATAAATCACATTATCAAAAATGATTTTTTAATAAAAATTGGAGCATTTGCAAAAGCTATTGGTAAACTGGTGGAAAACTTACCATCCGATACTTGTATATCTGTAGTATGCGATATTTCTGCTTTTCTGCTTACGGGCTCAAGTGCTCCTGCATTGAAAAAATACTCAAATCAATGGTTACATCAAGTGTTTAACTGCTACAGCATAAATGTAGGGGATTATAAAATATTTCTCTATGGAACAAGATAATTCAGTTTCCTTGAGCCCCAGAGCAAAACCCTAACTCCTGTTGGCCAAATGAAAGACTGGATTAACCAATAAAACTGTGGTATTGAAGATGGGAATGCAAATTGGTATCTACAGGTATGGGGCCTGTTATCCAGAATGCTCGGGCCCTGGGGTTCTCCAGAAAATGGATCTTTCTGTAATTTGAATCTTCATACCTTAAGTCTATTATAAAATCATTTAAACATTAAATAAACCCAATATGCAGGTTTTGCGTCCAATAAGGATTAATTATATTTTAGTTTGGATCAAGTACAACATACTGTTTTATTATTACAGAGAAAAATAAAAATAGTTTATAAAAATCTGGATTATTTGCATAAAATGTAGTCTGGGAGATGGCCCTCCTGTAACTTGGTGCTTTCTGGTTAATGGGTTTCCAGATAATGGATCCCATCCCTGTATAGGAAAGGCAGTTTATCTATAATGCAATAATATGTGCAGTTCATATCTTAACCAATGCACTTCCATCATTATTACCTTAATTGCTTCTAAATTTTGTATTTTAAAAAATATATAATAATAATTCATCCAAATGTATTTAATGTTTTTACTGTATCGGTACACTATACTTAATATAGAATACTTGGAAGATAGCATTCGATCGCATAGAAAGAAAATTATTAACAGCCATGAAATGCAATTCCTACCATCTGATATGTCATTACTTGGGGTCGAGCTCTCTATTTTATTGCCACCTTGAATTTGAATTGCTCCTGCATAAGGAAAAAAAAAAACGTAAAATAAAGTCAGTAATGAAATTAAAAAAAATAAAATTAGCAGAGAAAAGCAAATCAAAACACCTGTCGAAATATATATTGTAATAATAAAGAGCAATATCTGTAATATCATTTAAAGCTTTCCAAAAAAAAAAAAACACATTGTCATAGCGTTTACAGTTTTTCCATTTTTATGTTTTTAAAATAAACCATGCATTTTAATTTAGAAGGTAATGGTACTGATACATTATAATATAGTGTAGACGGTAATGGAACAGATACACTATAGTATGAATGATTCTGTATGCTGTATATGTAACAATAACACTAAGAAGATCAGATTAAAAGGTAAATCTCACCGCTCTGCACATCGCCACTCTCTATTTTTCTCCCTCTTTGAATTTCAAGTGCACCTGCATTAGAAAAAAAAATAAACTTAGAAATGTCTGAGTTTTTAACCACAGTAGAAATTTAGGAGAGAAAAAGCAACATGTTCCTTTTTTGGATTAGGGCAGTTTCTCATAAGCCAATCAGAACACTAGCCCTCATCATTCTGTAAACCAATGAAGGGCCTTGACTAAGCAATACAATAATGGTATTAAAGTAGAACATTTACAATAGTAGGAAGCCCAAGACATGTAGATAATTAAACCTTCTATGTAAATAACTTCACTTTGAATTGTTGGTACCATGCATCCATTTATAATTGTTTTGTTTCCCTTGAAATTGGTATAACCGTAGAGCAACATTGATCTCTGTTCTGTATTAACAATAAAATATAATCATTGATGCCATTTCAACTTACCAGAAAGGTAGTCGGGGTATTCTTCATTTGTATAAATTTTTTCTGAATCTGCATAAAAAAAAAAACAAAGAAACAGAATTAATAGTGTATGGGAATATAACATTTAGTTGCATATCTCATATCTTGGTCTGCTCATTTCTTCATAATAAAAACCTTCCTTCTAATCTGAATATAACTACTGTACTCCCAGTTCATGAAACTCAAACTGTAAGAGATGTTTAAATAACTGTCAGTTGGACATCCCAAAGGGATCCCCTGTGGTGGCCTCTGATAGGAAATAAAGCCTAGGTTTCATACAGTACAAGCAAATAATCCTACTATAAAGATGTTACAACACAAACAAGTTGGCAGCAGTAGGGGAATATTGTTACGTGTATGGAGATTACTAATATCACATAACATAAAAAAGATCTTTAGTCAGTGAAGCTTGATTATAAATATCTACTACAGCTAGAAAGAAGTGTCTAACCATAGTCACCGCCCTATATATTCTTAAAGGCTGTTGTCCATCTAATCGAATAATGTTGGTTTATATAAAAATAAATTTGTGGCCAATAGAGTCATCCTAGAAATAAAATTTGACATTTAGTATTATAATGCTAGTATAATAGAAAAACATTACCGGTAAATTTAAATGAAATATATAGAAAATAGAATAAAAAGAGTAAAATTTGCCAAGTGATTTTACTCTCCATCTACACAGTCGCTCTTCTCTAGAGTAACTGATACTGCCAGGTGATTTGCAGTGATGCAATTGCATCCCATTATGATGTCACAATGTGACACCCGCAAGAAGACTTGCAATTTGTTCCTAGCCATAGTATTCAACCTTTTATGAAATCCTAAAAATATAATTCACTGTCTGAGACTATGAGATTCAAAGATTCAAATGACACCAAATTGGTTCTAGGAGGCCCCCCATAGGCTAAAATAGCAATTCCGCAGGTTTTACATGGCAAATAGTCAAAGTTGAATTTTTTAAAAGACATTTCGAAAATAGAATTTCATATTTTTTTAAAACTCGAATTTGGACTATTCCCTAGTCGAATTACACTAAAAAGAAACCTCGAAATTCCAATTTAAAAATGCGTAAAATAAGTAAGGCTCTAATATAAATGCAAATTCTAGTATAATGTAAAATAAGTCTCTCTCTAATATAAATGCAAATGCTAGTATAAAGTATAAGTTGGTACCTGTATATTTCAATAAATTAGTTGTTAAAAAGAAATAAATGAGTAAAATAATCTTCATCTTGACTCTAGCTCTGAGTTAGACGAAGTGACTCTGCAAGATGTTGTTTACTTACTTATCTCCCTTTTCATTATGATGTCATTGCGTGACTATCATTGTGATGTCACAATGCAAGGAGGCTTGCAAGATTTTGCTAGCTGTGTAAAATCATGGCTACTTGTGTTTGCAATTGAGATTTTTTTCTTCTGCAAATTTGAGAATATTTATAATAAATCTCAAATGGTTAAATTACAGTCATATTACACTTTAATTAATTTACAAGCAACTTGATCAATTGTGAGGGGGGGGTAAATTCGAAAAATCGAATATCAAGCAAAATGATAACCTAAAACTATTCGATAAGCATTCAATAGTCAAATGCTTATCGAATTTTGAATAAATTTGTAGGATTTTGGGTGAATTTTAGTTTATATGCCCCATAGTGTTCTCTATATTTTAAGTTGCACACAGTAAAGTTAACAGTAAAAAAGAATACAGTGTTTTTTTCAGAGTTAAACCTATTACTTAATGAAACAATAGCCTTATCTCACCTCTGCATCCTCAACCAAGCTTTTACTAATCCCACTCAGCCAAACACAAAAGCAGCATAGTCTGGGACAAAGTGTCATCATAAACAGCTCCCTGTATGTTCCTCCTTCCTGACAAAATCTGGCCCCTGGCATGACTTCAAATCTGCATCCCCCTGGAGGAGCCAATCATGCAGATCCCCTGCACCAATTTTTTTTTTTTTAATATTTTTTTGGGGCCCCAATTTTTTTTAACTTATAAGGGAGCCTTGGGGGCGTTACATTTTTAGTGCTGATGTCTGTGTGGTCTTTTACCTTTGATGTGGAGTGGGGGGGGGCCCGTGATTTCTAATGGCTGCCCTGGTCACACAGAAATAAATGATTCCTCAGATTGAGAGGCAACCATGAACATCTTCATTTTACCCTTATGGATCATTCTCCCCCCCATCCCCTTAGACTGGCAGTCAACCCCAACCTCACCTTATTCTATTTTAAAGGGATGAAGTCCATCTAGGGTTGCCACCTTTTCCTGTGGCTGAACACGGACGGGGGGGCGGGCCCATGACGTCGGTGGGCGGGCCCGTGACGTTGGTGGGCAGGCCCGTGACATCACGGAGCTATGACAAAATGATAGCCGATTGGCCCTCAAAATACTGGGCTGTCTGGGTCAAAACTGGACAGCAACCCTAATTCAGACAACATTGCAAAAAACATTTCTTCTATCTGAATCTTCCACTCAGTGGTAGGGGCATCGCTAAGGGCGTTTACACACTACAATGAACCAAGTCGCACTAGGTAATTAAAATGAAAGACTGAAAGGACTTACAATTGATTTGATTTGAATGCAATGGCTTGAAATAAATTGATTATAATGAAGTATGTATAAATATGTTTTAATATGGATGAACTTGTCTAAATACGGATGAATTTGTTAAAGATTTGAATATATCAGATAGTGAACCTTTACTCTTAACATGTTCAGTGCTTTCAGTATGTAATAATGTTAAAGTGCTTTTGTTCCCAAAAGGGTATACAGAGGAGGAAATACGTCAAGAGTGACGTGAACTCCAAAGACTTTTTAAAGGAAATGGGTGTAATGTTAAAATGTTCCCATGAATACGTGTGGGGTCACACGAAACGCGTTGGGAAAGCTGGAATTTGGGAAATAAAAAGCCAAGTGGAAGTTTTGCCAATATTGTCTCCCTCAAGCTGCGGGTTAGGGGCAGAGCACCCGGACTAGATTGTAGGAGCGGTGAGTAGCCTGCCATTACATTGTGTTTTCTTTGGAAGAAGATTTTTTGGAAGCGATAGGTCCGGGGCATGTGCACCCGGGCCCACTTAAATTAAGGGTGAGCACCGTAGGCTAAGGACGGGGAGCCATACCTGGGGTCCATTTATTAAAAAGGACTGGAGCTTACTACAAATAATTTACAATGAATCAAGTTACACTCAAACAGGAAGTGCAGACTGGATCACGTGACCGGGCTTGACCAGGAAGTGGTCTGTATCTATGCTCTGGCATGTAGCAACAGAAGAGGTTGGAGACGGTGTGCGGTAAGTATTTTTACCTGCCTGGTCAGTATTTTTGATGGTTGGTGCCAATGTTATTAATAGGAAAAAAAGATAAACTTTTTTTTCAAGAAAAGGTGGCAACCCTAGCAGTAAGTGGTATGGCTTATATCGATTTCATAACATTACAGGTATGGGACCGGTTTTCTTATTATTGGTATAACTTAATTTTAGCGTTTTTATAAAGATTATGGATCTAATGGACAGGGATGTTATTTCAGTTTAACTTCTCTCAGGGATCTGTGTCCAGGACAGAATAATGTTGTTTAGATGTATTTATGAAGTACAGCAGCACTGTACAATAAATTGGTGTATACACTGAACATACATATTTATGTACAAAGCAAGCAACAGCTGCTGTGCTGCAGATTTACCACAGGTGAAAAAAGGCCGCTGTCATTGTTCTTTGTTTAGTCTTGTGATCCCTGCTGTGATTTGTATCAGGAACAGTGTACTCAACAAACAGTGCTGCTCTTTTTTGCATTTGCTTTGAATATGAATTAATAAACTGCTTTCAAAATATTACTAAGCAAGTCCTGTCTGAGGAGTTTGCTGAACTCTATCTCTCTTTTCTCAAAAGGCAAATTTCTTTGGTGAGTCTTGCTGTATATAGAGTAAATAGATTAAGAGTCTCCAAGTTAGTAGAGTAGTAACTCACCACATTTGGGAAGTGGCCCAGGAGCACCCTGAGCCCTCATTAGTGAGTAAAGGCACACTGAGTAAAGGGACACTGATCAGATGACAAGTGGGCAAGGGATACAAGAGAGAGGGCAACAGCTACACAAATACAACTACTTGTCTAAAGGGAACATGTACCTGTACAGTTGGGGTATCAAAGAGAATCACGGGGTACTCACTGTGTCAAGATCTATGGCCTGTACAGAGTGTAAAGGCAGATTTATTAACTATGTCACTAAATCCTAATTAATCCTCACTATAAGACTAATATCACATATTGAATTTTCTCTTCCTGTGTATTTCTACTTGCACAGAAATGCCTGAGGGCGATGGTACACAAGTCGACCATGGGGGAAATTATGCTCCATAATGGTGTCAAACCTATCTTGATATTGCAAGGACTGCATTCTTTATTGATATTGCAAGGACTGCATTCTTTATTTCTTGCAATATAGTTCTTGCTGTTATCCCATGAATAATGTATAGTCCCACAAGTTGACACCACTCAAGCTATATCCAACTACAGGCAGCTGATGAGTGACAACTGATATCTGGGAGACAGATGTGATTAAGACTGTTCTATGCAATCTCAGAAAATGACCTGCTTGTTTCACACAAAGAACTGTGGGTATCAAGATTACCCTCAAACATATTTTATTTATACTAATATGGGTTATGATGATGTGTGCAATGCAAAGAAGAACTGAGGGAAAGCCATATGTTTGAGGATGATTACTGAATACAGGATCCCTTATCTGCAAACCCATTATCCAGGAAGATCTCATTTAAAGTGATACTGACACTAAAAAATTACCTTTTAACATATGCATGTACATTAAGGGGCAAATTTACAAAATTCACGTGAATGGATCGTAGTTTGACACAATATGATCGAATTACGATCGTACGATTTTTTTGGATATTTGAATATACAAATTTGGCCTCTTCGATTATCCAATATCAAATTATCGAATGATCGGATATTCGATCATTTGATGATCGAAGGAATTAAAATTTTAAAATCCTACAAATTTTTAGGAGGCTCGAAGGAAACTTCATGATTTTTTCGTGAAATCGAACGATCGATATCCGATCGTACAAATTCATCGAGAAATCGAATATGAAGCAAAATTATAGCCTAAAACTATTCGATAAGCATTCGATATTCGAATGCTTATCGAATTTCGAATACATACGTAGGATTTTCCCCTAAATGTTACCTATAGGTCATGTTGATCATTTTTTACTGAGAGGTTTGTTTTTGTATATAATTGTTAGTTGAAGTTCCTAAGCCAACCTGACTGTCCCATCTCAGCCTGTTAGTTACAGTTTCTAATGCTAACGGACTCCTGCTGCTCTTTAAGGGAAGGCTGTCTCCTTTAGATCTTATTTTTAAAAATAACTTCCTTTATCTCTGTAATAATAAATCCGTACTTTATCTTGTGCTTGATCCTTACTAAGCTGCCTGAATCCATAATGGTTGCAAAACAATTCTTTTGGGTTTCTTTATTTTTAAATAATTTTTTTTTATCAGAATTGAGATCTAGAAACCCAAATTAATTAAAACCCCAGGTCCCAAGCATTTCGGATACTAGACTATGTAGTTCATAAATGTCACAAATATTTAAAATATCCTTTTAATCCTTTTAACTTGTGTTCCACAATACATTTATCCCTGAATTAAAAAATAATATACCCACTGCTGTAAAGTATGAGAATATTAGAAGGCACCCTGAGTTCTAAAACCTGTATAAACTGTCTTTACCTGATCATGGAACATTATTGCTTGTATATTTGTGTTGAGTGTATGCCTGGTCAATGAATGTGTTATTTACTCTAGGAGCATGACAGTAGGAAGCGGATTCCTTGCCCTCTTGACCCCAAGCAGTAAGTTTGCTTTGTTCTAGTCCTGCTTTATTAGGGATAAATACACTTTTCAGCTGTCTCGTATTCCAGTTTGCCTTACAGTATCTTCTTTTTGTTTTCCCCACAGCACAGTGTTTGAGGATCAGCTTCCAAAGCACCTCAAGAAATGTAATTCCAGAGAGAAACCCAAACCTGTAAGTAAATGAATATGTTCACCAATGTATTAGCAGCTTAAAAGCAATACTTGATTAAAACAAAAACTGTTGGCTCACTAGCACAAATATATATATATATATATATATATATATACGGAGGCAACATGTTTCCTTCCTACATGTACAGCTAAGAGAGAAGTATTTGTTCCAGTTAAGTGCCAACATGTGGTAACAGAATTATCAAATAATGTAGCCATGTAACTACTGATTCTGCAACAATCTTAACAATATGTAGAGTGGTTGGTATGGAAAAATAGATTTTGTACGGTTTTTCTAAAGAGTACAGTGTTCTCTGCCTCCTTTGTCACAAACGGAGGCAGAAAAAGGGCAAAGTAGAACATTGAAACATTATTCTGTTGTATAAAATCAGGGAGATGTCATGAATATAACACATTTTTCTCATATGTTAGCGTATGGTGCTTGTCAGTAACATATTGAACTTTGTTGAACGCAATCTGCATGGGTTAAAAAAATGTACAATAATAGAAATGGTGTCTCATCTATTGTCATGGCATCTGCTACATGAATTTTATTAATTATTACTAAATAAGTTTTTTAAAAGCTCTGTGCTTGGCACTGATTTGTGTGGGCAAAGACCTCTATATGTTACAGGTCTTTTATGTTCAAGATGTGAATGCAGGGTGCTGGATCACAGAGAGAACTAACGATGAGGTTTGTATTTAATTTCACTGTTGCTTTTGAAACCTCTCTTGCCTCTAAGAATATGTTTTGCTATTTACAGATATCTCTTAGTGCCTTCTCTATAGATGAGCTTCAGAAACTTACAGAGAAGCTGAAAGAAGTGACTAGGGTTGAGTTCTAGGCTTCTTAAAAGGTATGTTCACCTTTTGCAAATTCCTACCAAAGTGGGTTGGCATTGTTGCTATTTGAATGGGGCACTGGTTCTCCTCTGTAATGCTTTCTCTGGTATAGGATTTATACAAATGGCCTTGTTCTTTTACACTTTCTTTATGTTACTGTGTATTTATTTTCAAAATTTCCTTTTAATTTATTTAATAGAAATATTACATGTTATTGTTAAGCTGACTGGCCACATACATCATTATTGCCCCCTCATAGACCTTTAGTTTTTTTATAGCCACCTTACATATGAACTAGTGGGCTGGTATGATGGTAGTATGGACTGTCAAAGGAGACTGTAAATAGAATACTCCATAGCAGGGAAAACTCCCTACATTCTTTCATAGGCTATGTGAAATAAAAGTTTGCAACTGAAGAAAAACTTTGCAACTAAAGAATAAGACCAGTAGTTAATTTGCAGGTACTGTCCCCCTTTAAGATAAAAAAAAATCATACATTTATTTTTGTTAAATGTACATTTAGAATCACACAACACAAGTATGCAAAGCTTTCTTTTTAAGCTGCAAGCTAAATGACAGTTCGGTCTTAGCAGTGTAACTACAGAGGAAAGGTTTCAGGTAGTGTATATTTTGGTTGTATAATGTTTTGACCCTAAAATGTATTTGCTTTGGGCCCCAGTAACATTGAGTTATACCACTGCTAAGCCTCTAACATTCCAGCTGCTTACTAAACATTCAAATGGTTATTAAGTTTGGCAGTTCCGTCTATCTTGCTTGGCCTATGATATTCCCATCTTTGGCCTATGTCAGCCTATGATATTCCCAAAATCTGCTTTTTCGAGGTAAAACATAATTGAAATTACCACATTTGTGCATATGCCCTGCCCAGCTTAAGTTGAGCTTTTCTTGGTGCAATGCATTATTGACTGGCTGTGCTCTGAATACATTTTTTATGTCAGTGCGCAAATTCGCCTGGCGTAAGGGTGCGAAGTTGCGCAAGTCTATCTACTTCTCTAGCGTAAATGCGCCAGAGCTGGTGTTAGTGAATTTGCGAAGTTACGATTTGACGTCACGCTGGCGAATTCGCGCTAACGTTAGATGCTTCGCGCTTTAGTGAATTTGCCCCAAAGTGATGCTGGCGTCATCTCGCACATGCGTGGCAGTGTCGATTCACATTGGATGGCGCATGCACAGAAGCACCAAGTGGTGTACACATGCGCATAGGTGCAAGAAGACAACGGGGAGTGAGGGGCCCAGATAGGGGTAGGCTACAGAGCAGGTAAGTGCCTGGGGCCCTCCCAGCTTTGTGCCCTACTCTGCCTATCCTGTGGCCCCGCCTTGTCTGAGAGTCCTGGTGCACATACCTTGAATGGCCACTATCCAATTTTCTTACAGAAGATTCCTTGAAGTACGGCACCACAATTTTTTTTAAATAGAATGTCTTTATTTAGAACAGTGGCAGGACCTGGTGACGTTTCAGGCTACACATAGCCTTTTTCAAAAAAATTTAAGATTGAGGAAACCATTTATATTTAAAATAATCAAAAGCATCCTCTACAGTTCAGTTGCTTGATTATATCCATGGCAGTTCCCCTTTCACTAAAGGGACATAATCTATTGGATTATTTTAGAAACATTTTGGCAGTAGGCAATTCTTCTCCCATCAATAATTCGCCTTTATATTGGATACTCCCTTTCACAACCTGTGGTTTAAAGAATTGATAGTCTTCTTAACTGTAATCACTGCCTCCCTCCATTTGGTAATGATTTTAGGTTTAAATCACTAGGTAACCACTATAAGAAGAGTTACCCAAGAAAATGTGTTAAACGTATTGTGTGTTTTATTACAGGTGGACGGGAAACAAAGAAGTTTTTGAGAGCCTTCAGATTGACATTCAGCATCTTTGTTTAGGTGTGTGAAGTCATAAAAAGTTTAGGGGATATGTGTCACATTCATTGATAAGAGGGTTTGAAAAGCTGCTGTGAAATGTAAAAGAAATGTGCACAAAGAGCACACCTGGGGAATAGAGTCTCTGACAGCTCATAAAGTATCTGCAACTAAGGAGTTATAGAATCCGTTCCAAAGGGGGGCATACTTACTCCACCCCACTGTCATCTCACTGCACTGGAAGCTGGAGGGATAAAGTTGAGTGTATGCCAAACCTTTTTGACTTTGTCCTGCATAAGGGATTAATCCCTGGACTGCTGCATTTGAAGTGATCCTTGCTGTAAGAGCTGTCACCAACATTAGGTCATAAAAAAAGGTAAATTACAAAAGTCGTCACAATATAGTTTTAGTATAGTGTAGAAAGTGATATTCTGGGATAATTTGGTTTCATGTTTTATTATTTGTGTTTTTATTTATTTATTTATTTATTTTGCAGTTTATTCAGCAGATCTCCTAGTTTGTAATTTCAGCAATCAGATTCCTTGGGTTCAAATTACTATAATAACCATGCACTGATTTGAATAAGAGACTGGAATAT
>CM044437.1:103359067-103390922 GCA_024363595.1 Xenopus borealis
CACTATTAACTGATGCATTTTGAAAAAAAAATGTTTTCCCATGACAGTATCCCTTTAAGTTTTTAGTCAACGTATTTGTGGTGCAGGGAAACAGGGTTTAAATCAGTTTTAATATGCATTTTCAGCGTTCCTAAAAACATCTGCGAAATGGAAGGGCTGCAGTGTTCCAAGAGCTTTGCTTTGTTGTCTCTTAGATTAAAGCTGAGGAATCCTCCTCTGTTTCCAAGCTGCAAAACAGTCCAGAGCTTCATTGTATAGTTTCTCTGTGATACAATGGTACAAATGCCACTGACATGCCAAGGGGAAATTGTAGCATAGACAAATTAGAACTTGCAAATAGAGAATGCTTTATTATGTTTGCTGTCATGCACCAAATACATAAAGGGGAGTCCTGTCCCTCTGACTCTTGCATAAACCCCATATAACGGTGGTCCACCTTGGAGGCATCTATTAGTATGTCATTGAACCTCCAATTCCTTGCAACGTTGCAGATGGTCATCATTAATTACATATTATAGTTTCTGAGCTATTTACCTTGCTATTTTGCCTCTTTCCAGCGTCCAAATAGGAGTCACTGACCCAATATAAATAACAGTTGCATACTGTACATTGGTATTGTTACTATTTATTGCTCATATTTCTATTCAGACCCTCTCCAATTCATTTTCACGTTTCTTATTCAGATCAGTGCATGGTTGCTAGAGTAATCTGAACCCTAGCAATTAGATTGTTGACATTGCTAACTGGAGATCTGCTGAATAAAAAGCTCAAAAACTATAACTCAATATAAATATAAAAAAATAACTCAAAAACTATAATAAAAAATGAAAACCATTTGCAAATAGCCTCAGAATATCACTTTCTACATCATACTAAAAATTAACTCAAGTTGAACAATCCCTTTAAGGCTGTCTGTAAGACTATTATTAAAGAGCTACGGCAAGTCAGTTATCAAGCAATATACATGTACAGGTATTGGATCCGTTATCTGGAAATCCGATATCCAGAAAGTTCCAAATTACAGGAAGGCCATCTCCCATAGACGCAAATAAATTATTCCAAACACATTGGGTAAGTGATGCGGGGAAGATCCCCTGCGGTTTATTCAAGTCACGTGATGTAAGTCACATCACGTGACTTGAATAAACCGCAGGGGATCTTCCCGGCATCACTTACCCAATGTGTTTGGAATAATTTATTTGCGACTAATTAGGAGAGGTGCCGATCCCCCTCCATCCTGCACAGGGTAACAATCGATTGGAGAGGCAGAGGGTACAGGTAAATGCTTGCACATCTCCCATAGACTCCATTTTATCTAAATAATCCAGGTTTCTATAAACTATTTACTTTTTTTCTGTAATAAAAAAAAAAGTACTTTATACTTGATCCCAAATAAGATAAAATAAATCCTTATTGGAGGCAAAGCCAGTCTTTAGGGTCCATTTAATGTTTAAATGATTTTATAGTAGACTTAAGGTATAATAATAAAATTTAGAGAAAGATCCCTTATCCAGAAAGCCCCAGGTCCAGAGCATTTTGGGTAACAGTTCCCGTACCTATACTGTCTTCTACGTTCTGTATACGTGCCCTTGGTACTGATAAATAGACAGGGTTATACAGTGTCACAGTTTCTTCTATTCCTTTCTCATTATTTATTTTCCACTCACCAATCTCCCGTGGGATTTTACTTAAAGAATTCCGAGACAAATCCAGGACCAGTAGGTTAGTAAAATGTTCAATGCATGTGGGAATTGCCGTTAGACCTGTGCGATGTATCTGCCATTCCTGGAGCTGAGGAATCTTCACCAAACAGGGTGGCAGTGTCTGCAGCAGAGAGGAGAGAATCTATCAGGTTAGTGTTCATAGAGGTCCCTCCTCTATCCCAATAAGGGACAAAAATGCATTTATTATGTTCCTTATGCACTAGGGCTGATTAGTAAGCCACTATCCACCCGTGACAATTGTTTTGTTTCTTTTTTTTTTCACTTGAACAGTTTTTTTTTTATTCAATATGAAAATCAAAATCTATAAAGAAAGGGCTGTACTCTGCTTAACTATATCATATATATCATATTTAAAATAATGACTCATAAGGAAATACATTAAATGGTAAAAAAAAAATGTTACTCTATTTTTATTTGTCAGGTTCTAGTTACCTTCCACTCTTCCTTTTCAATTCTTAGGATCAATCTTCCATCTTCATTGAAAACCTTTTCCTTCAGTCTGGACAGTTGGATGCGACTCTCCCATATATTAGATATTCTGTGACGCAAGTGCGCAATCAACACCAAAGAGACAAAAGAAATGTATTTGAATGTATATATATATATATATATATACACACACACACACACACATTTCTTTACAGATTTGACCTGCTCCTCCACTTAAGACATGACAGAACCCATATATACAATTATCATTGTATAATAGTTTTGGTGGCATAAAGAGTGATTTATTAGCAGGGTTAAATATGGGTTTGAATCCATTCTAGCAAGAAATTGCATCTGTAATTATGCTTTTTGTTCCATTTTGCCTTTATACTGTTTCAATTTTGTAAGTATACCCTATACTATATATATATATATATATATATATATATATATATATATATATATATATATATATATATATATATATATATGGTATATGGTTCCCTGTCCTTGTCCTCTCCTTTAACAATCTCACTACCACAGGGAATGCTGCAATGTCTTATATTTAATACTTTTGTAGAGGCCTATATTGTAAAATTAAAAGTATAACTAGTGTTGATGGTCTAGAATTACAGCTGCTGCTGTAAAAGAATTCCAAGCATTTGGCTGCCATGGGATTTTGGGAGCTGTAGTTTAACAGCAGCTGAAGGTCTGGAGATCAGGCCTCTATTATATATACTATATGTTGTTTATGTTACAGCAACTTTTACACCTTTAAAATAAAAAAAATTAGTGTAATACGAAGATTTGTAAGTCAACCTTTAGTATGATGTAAAATGGCTAATTCTAAGTAACTTTTCAATTGCTCTTTGTTATTCATTTGTTATAGTTTTTAAATGATTTGCCTTTTTCTTCTGACTTTCCAACTTTCAAAATGGGGGTCACTATCTCCATCTTAAAAACAAATGCTCTGCGTAGCTACACATGTAGTGTTATTGCTACTTTTTATGACTCATCTTTCTATTAAAGCCCTCTCCTATTCATATTTCAGTCTCTTATTCATATCAATGCATGGTTACTAGGGTAATTTGGACCCTAGCAACCAGATGGCTGAAATTGCAAACTGGAGAGCTGCTGAATAAAAATCTAAATAACTCAAAAACCACAAATAATAAAAAATGAAAACAAGTTGCAATTTGTCTCAGAATATCACTCTCTACATTATACTAAAAATTAACTCAAAGGTGAACAACCCCTTTAAGTGGCACATAAACATTAAGTACCAGGTAAATACCAGCATTTCAATTTGTGATTTATTTTATATCATGTTGCATCCATGCTGCATATAATACTGGATATAGCATTATATTAAATAAATAATCCTTTCTTTAGTTTCATAATAACTAATTGACCGTGCCCCTGTATACTGCAATACACTGCTAGTACAGGTATGGGACCCGTTATCCAGAATGCTTGGATATATATTTCTTCATACCTTAAGTCTACTAGAAAAACATAAACATGAAATAAACCCAATAGACTTGTTTTGCCTGTAATAAGGATTCATTATAAATTAGTTTGGCTCAAGTACAAGGCACTGTTTTAATAATACAGAGAAAAAGTAAATCATTTTAAAAAATTTGGATAAAACGAAGTCTACGGCAGTCGGCCTTCCTGTGATTCAGTGCTTTCTGGATAACAGGTTCCCATACCTGTATATAACTAGTGTATAAATATAATTTCCAATACTTTACCACTAGCAATGAGAGGGTTACTCACTGTCCCACAGATGCCCTTTTCCTCCGCTCATTCTCTTCTTTCAGCTCATCCTGGTGCTTTTGGATGCGGCCCTCCCATAGAGCTCGGATCCCAGAGAAAGAACCCACACAGACTACTGCAGGCATGTTTACCATTCAGGCCCCATCACATGCATTAGGATATCTGAAAATGGATAGAATTTAGGCTACAGCTTCAAGCAAACATACAAAAACATGCCTGTCTATATGGAAAGGTGTGGTGCTTCTGTGTTTTGTTTTGTGGGATCATGATCCAATCCAATATAGCTATCTCGGATCACAGTTCACAGCTTGTACTTAATTAAACTGCAATGGCAATATTCTGCATCTTCTATCATGTGCATGGGACATAGAAGATTATTAAAGAGGACTGTGTCATCCAAGTGAGTCACACCCATGTATACCGAGGTACATGCCCGCTGACCTGGGTTAAAATCACCAAAAATGACACAACAAAAAAATCCATACACATAAAAACAGGAGTTTACTGACCGCATGATTCTCCATGGACACAGTACCTGTAAGTGCACTGAAATGCTAAATGCAGAAGAAACACTGGACGATGCTAATGATATTGTCATAACTGGTCAACGTCATATAATCAGTATTAGCCAATTATTTGCTTTGTTTGGCACCTCCCCCTTATCAAAATCTGGTGTCTGGTTGCTAGGTGCAGTAGTCTAAGCATCTAAGCAATCATTCGCATTGCTGACTAAGATGAATAGTAAAGAGTTGGGGACACAAATACTTGTAACAATAAATAACAGCAATAAAAATACAGCCTCACTATGCAATCTGCCTGTTTCTTTTTTTTTTTTTTATAGAAGAGTGACTATTTTTATACCTTGGAAAGCACAGATATACACTGACTATATGCCTAATATAAAAAAGTTACATATTTATTAATATTATAAAAATGTAGTTCTTTAGATGTTGCTCGACTACAGCTCCCACCAGCCCCTACCCCAAACAAAACTGAATGATGTAGCTGCAGCTTAAACAACCTAGAGAGGCTTGGGTTGCCTGTCCCATGTATACAGTACCTAACAGTGTCACTCACCTTAATTTAAGAAGAGGTTCAGTTTGCTGCTCCCTGTAAGAAAACAGAACTCACACGTATAATCAGCTAAGTAAATTTCATATAGTCATTTTCCTGTGTGAAGGTGTCATTAGGAGTGTCTTCTGGAAGACAAGGCAGCCCACTCAAGAGACAGCCCAGAGCTAGGATCTCCTCATGGGTTGGAAAAAGTCTCTCCAGAGGGTTGGAGATTCATGCTGAGCAGAAATACTTGAGGATCTATACAAGAATTAGTTGATATGAACAGGATCCAACACAATTCCTTGTGTCACAGCGGGAGGAATCATGAGGATTCCATTGTATTCCCTGTGCAAGAGTTCAATTAGTTTTTATCACATTACACTGTTTAGGGCAGACCTTCAGTTCAGTCCTGGGAGCAGGAGGGAGGAATGTCACCCATCAGATGAATGTGACACATGACCAGCTAAATATAGTCGTCATTGGAGCACAAATCCTTATCAGCAGGTGGCACCAACACAGACGTCTCTTGCATCTGTGCGCAATTTTCTTCCTTATTACCGGTGCAGGATTTGCCACAATGACCTCATATTGACAGGACAGCCCCCCAGCTTCAAAATATTACAGTAATCCCAGCACCCGTTTCCAGGGTTTCCTAATTTCCAGAAGGATTATATTTAGTTTATTACAATTCATCTCAGGGCACAGTTGTCTCTTGTCATGTCTAGTTCAGACCTACTATGTGAACAATTTGCATTTTCCCAGGGCTAGAAGCTATTTTCAGGGCTTTTTAATCACTTGAAGCTTTATGTTAAGAATAAGTTTGAAATTCAGCATTATCATAATCCTTTATTTGTCTTGTCAGGTAGGAAGGACGGACATAAGAAAAAAAACATTTAACACCCACTTATATAGGGTGCCTCTTATAATAAGCTAGACAAGCAGCAAAGTTCTCCTGAATTTTCCTTTTTTTTTTAAACAATATGTGTAACACGTCATCATTTCAATAGACATCTGTATACTTTATATATAAATATATATACTGTATACATATCAAGAGGTGCTTCTTGCGTTGATGCCCCCTCAGCCTACATTTGAACCTTTCCTGCACCAGAGAGGGGTCTGGAGGTGGTTTTATAGTGCACAATCTGGCATGTTTACTAAGATTGGAGATAAATATCTGGAGAATTTTCTGGAGATGTTGCCCATAGCAACCAATCAGCAATTAGATTTAAACAGCCACCTATAAGTTAGCAAAGATCTGATTGGTTGCCATGGGCAACATCTCCAGAAATTTCTCCAGCTATTTATATCCAATCTTAGTAAACTTAGTCCACCCAGTAACTTGTAGGTGCTACATGTCCAATACAAGTTTAATTGCACACATTTGAATGCACTAGACAGAATTACACCAATACTCTTGCAGCTGCAATTGTACTGGAATTGTGGAAAAAAGTTGCATTGTGGGTAAAAAGAAACCATGGCAACATGTTTCCTAAATTTGCACTTTGCACACTGCACTTAAATAAGCCATTGTGCATAGTCATTGTGGGGATTATATAGGAGAAAAAAATGAAAATATACATTGATTTGGCCAAACAAGGTGGAAGGTAAAGTCCCTGAGCCATAAACAGCTTGAGAAACAGAAATGTATTGTTTTTGCTATGAAAAAGTAAAGCTGGGCGTTTCAGAACTTTGCTTTACTTTATTCTTGTTTTTACTCCTTTTGTTGTCCATAAAATTATACAAGCAGAATAGGGATGCACCGAATCCCCTATTTTGAATTCGGCCAAACCCCCAAATTCTTCCCGAAAGATTCGGCCGAACCAAATCCGAACCCAAATTTGCATATGCAAATTATGGGTGGGAAGGGGAAAACATTTTTTACTTTCTTGTTTTGTGCCAAAAAGTGACATGATTTCCCTCCCTGGCCCTAATTTTCATATGCAAATTTGGATTTGGTTTGTACCAGGCAGAAGGATTCGGCCAAATCCAATCCTGCTGAATCCCGAACTGAATCCTGGATTCGGTGCATCCCTAAAACAGAATAAATGTTACCCTAGCAAGAGTATGCCAGGAGCAGTCATTTTTAGCGACCCAGACCCAGCTCATCATACTGCCATATTAAAATGATAGCTTGCAGATCTGCAGAGAGAGCTTACAGTGGTGTGAATTTGTGGGATGTTAAAAATGCATGAATATCTCATTTTGTAAAAAAAAAGTTTCATTTGCAGGAAGTGATACAGAATAACCCCCATTTTATGTTTTTTAGGGGACCAGAAAAAAAATGGTGCAAATTCCAGGAAAATGTAAAATCAAGAAAATGTATTATGCATTATATATATATAGGTGGGACCAGAAAACAACAATGTAAAATGAGGGGAAACTTAAAATCAGGGGAAATGGGGGTTCTACTGTGTTCAGATGTCACTCGTAGTAGCCAGCATACACAACACAGAGCGCAAATACGGACTGATTCCTGAACACATACTCTGCAAAGGTGTCTGATGTGGGACTCCAGACACTCCTACTGCAACAGCAAAGGGCTCCTTGAGATACCGGGCCAAGGACAATATGGCAAACAAGCTTGTATCTTTCATATCCAAGAGCCTTCACTGCCTCCTTAACAAGCTGTGCCAGCTCCAGAGCTCTTTGGGGGCTCCCGGTAGCATCATACTCAACATGTTGGAGCTGTTTCTCAAGGACAGATTTAATGACCTTTGATACCTCTTCAGCAGAAAAGATTCTTCTTGGCACAGAATCCATGGTTCGTGCCTCTTCAGGACCCAGCCTTGTGCGACTTCTGTGTTTGCCTTTATCATGAGTATCATTCCTACTTCGGGCACAAGGCCTCTGAGCTTGCTGACTTCCTGTAGGTTTCATGGGGGTTTCTGGAAGATGTCTAATTGCTCCACTTTTGCTTCTTTGATGATGTGACTTTGCTTTTGGGAAGTTCCAATGTGAATTAACTGAATTTTGTCTGAGCTCCATTTTACACCTGGAAATGTAACAATACGCAATATAAATATACAAAAATTGTGTAATAATGAAAATAAAACTGCCTTTGGTTAACTAAAGATATTTCTGAAAGGTATTATTAGGGACCCCGCCTGCACTTACAGAAACATGCAATACAAGGTACACACAAGCTACAGATGCTATTTTAGATCTGTGTGTTTCCCACCTGCAGTTAGGACGAAATTTGTGGCTAAAGATACTGCTCTAGATTCACTTTTTTACACAATGTAATGTCTGAAACTCTTAATACGGGTACACGTGAACACTGGGTCAAACATTGGAACAGTTCAATCCCAAAAAACTTTTGATTTAGATACATTCTGTATGCCTGCACATCAGTGAAGTCTACAAGATAAATCTAATCCAGGCAAGTCTGCTACACACAGCTACTGCTGAAATTTTTGAGTTTGTAATAGAGGGGCAACTCAGGGTCAGACTGGCCTGTTAGTGAATCTTCCCTGCCAAGGACAATTTCCATCAACCTTTTCTTTTTTTTCCACCGAAGGTCTGTATATCCCCTACTGAATATAGAACTGTCTACTTCTAATTGGTTCTCTGATGGTTCCTATGAAGATAAATCTGACACTGGGGCAACATATCATATGTCTTCACTGAAATACCATAGAAGTGGTATCACTATTACACTAAACTTAATTTGGGTAACCAATTTGGTTGAAATGTACAGTCAGTGCCTTGTTTGTGGAAACCCCTCGTAATCAGTTCAGGCGAAAAAATGTGAGCCCTATGGGCTTGTGTAGAAGGATAAGAATAAACCTGTAAATTTCAATTCAAATCCCCACAGATCTAATCAGTGCTCTTTTGCTATCTGTGTGTTGTCCAGATTCATAGTAGCCATACTAGCCAATGCTTTGGCCAAGTGGCTGATTACACCTCACAACAGTTCGACGAGGCAATTTTGAGAAACGAGTCGCCGCGTGTGAATAGGCGCATGCGACTTTAGTGCTAGCGGGTGCGAGATAACAGCAAACTATTCAGGGAGATTAGTCGCCCCAAAGAAGCGACGATTAGTCGCCAGTCGACTAATCTCCCTGAAATCGCTCAGTCTGTCCCAACTCTTAAGCTACACATACATTTGCATTATGAACTTTTTACCTGATCAGACGTGTATATCCTTGGAACACACAATCAAGATCAAGCCTGAATTAGAAATTCTTCAAGCCTTTGTAGTCTCTCCCCTTTTACACCTTCTCCTTTGTTGAAGTCTGCACTTGGTTCCTCCTTCTTTTCTTTTCTCTTCTTAGTTCTTACTGGGTACCTGTATCACAAAGTTCCTTTCAGCTTTCTTGCTCTTCCAGTCATTTTTACTCCATTTCTCCATCTGTGTATCTGTCTTGTTGCATCTGCTCGCCTTTCTGAATACAAGCTCTTTTTCTCTTTGCATTTCTCTCAACCCCCTTTGCTTTGTCTGTAGCCAGCTATTGTACCAATAAACCTGAAAAAGCCTGCCGATTCTGCATGCTAACACAACACAGTACAGTCACCATGGAAGCCAGTCCCATAACTTGTCTCTTATTGTCACCAAAATCCATCCTTTCTTTGAGTTTGGATAAACTAGAGCCCCCAATCATTCTCTGCATTTGGATAAGACAAAGGTTTTTTTCAGTATTTTATATAAGTGGTATGAAAGAAAGTGGGGTTATACTTGCTTGACTACTTTAAAAAAAACCAAAAAAAAAAAAACCTGCTGTTTTGTAAACATCACCCTCTGAATTTGGTGAATTCTCAAAATTTCCAATAAATATTTTGATCCCTAATGAAATCCAATTGTATCGTTTGTGTCTTTGTCTGATGTAATTGTCTGCACGACACCTAAGCTCAAAGGCTTTTCAATGTTATTTTGGTTTAAGCCCCAAAGCTCAGATACCGATACATTAAGACACTATTGTATTAGTCATTCAGCAGTTGTTACAAGACTATTTAGGACATGCAATAAGCCTTATACATTTTGCCATAATATAGCAAATCCCAAATCTTTTGTCTTTTTAAGCAAAACCATAATCTCATTTGGGTATCAACATAGAATATAAAAGCGCAGTAGTACATTTATAAACATGAAAGAACAGTGATTAACACATATAGTACAGACACACTATTAATGGCGACTTTATTAACATGATCAAAATTTAATAAAGGGATGACACCGATATCTGTTCAGTTAGTAAGATATTTTGAGCATGGATACCTTGATTGAATGATTTGTGTAAATCTGAAGGCTGCTCACAAATAAAAGCTTGAAGCAATGGTTCAGTGTTCACGCCAAACAGAAGGCTCCTGCAATGCACCTACTGGTGCACAGGAACCCTAATGTTACTGCCACCTCTCAGCTTCTCCCCTTTGCAAACGCAATTAAACTTGAATTGTTGGGAGAACGTTGCATTGTGGGTAAAGAAACCATGGAGATTGTATCTGAAATTAGCACACTGCAGAGCGGTATATAAATAACCCCGAGTGCTGCACTGCTCTGTTACCTGTATATGACAGGGGGACACAAAATCACAGTTAGGGGCAGAATTACAAAATTCGTGTGAAGATATCGAAGTTCGATCGAATACCACCCGTGTATCAACGTTTGATACACATGGGGGTTAAAATAAAAGCTCCCCACCTGCAACCATTATGGTGTTGTGCAACTCTTTTCCATTTTGCTCCCCTTTATGAGCATCATATTGAATGAGTAATGATGCATTTTGCTGTTACTAATATGAATGACGTGTGCTGATGGTGTTCTGCATCACCTAGCAGGAATATCGTAGGAAAGGAGAGGAGGTGCAGAAATTCTACTTTTGTTCATAAAGGGGAACCATCATAAAGTCAGAGCAGTTGAAATCTGTCAGAAATGAAATTGTGTTGGTTGCAACAATAATGGTCGCTACTCAAATCTACAGCTCCTTTCACATTAAAGGAACAGTAATATCAACAAATGAAATTAAAGTAATGAAAATATCATGTGCTGGTAAAACTGATGTGTTTGCTTCAGAAACACTACTATAATTCCTATAAACAGGCTGCTGTGTAGCAATGGCGGGAGATTGAAAAAAAGACTATATGGCACAGGTTAAATAGTGGATAACAGATAACACCATTATGTTCTACAGAGCGCATCAACTGTGTAACCTGAGCCTTTTCTCCTTTGAATGGCTGCCCCCATTGCTACACAGCAGCTTATTTATATAAACAATAGTAGTGTTTCTGACGCAAACAGCAGTTTTGCCAGTGCCGGGCAACACCGCATTATATTTGTTTTACTTTAAACACTTTGCTTTTTTGAGGTTTCTGTTTCTTTAAGTAACAGAATTGACCAGGGAACAGTCAAGAAGAAGCTTTGTGCTCCAGTAAAATAAGCTTTTGTGTTCTGCCTGTGTTACCCAGGTCAAACAGCAGGTGGCTCTCAGGTTGAAACCTTATCATATACTGTAAATAAAGGCTGCTATATAATAAAATTGAAAATAATATATTAATAAATGCAATCTTTTGTCATGGTATCCCGTGAATCAGGGAAGTGATTCTGATGCTTCCACCCACATTCATCACTTAAAGAACACAGAGTCCCTGTCCAACTCCAGCATAAACTGTAAGTGTACAAACTGCTCTATACTGTACATGTGAACATTAACATTGAATAAACAACAGTAGTAAAGAGCATATAATAATAAGCCAAACATTTTCTATTTTTTCAGTTTTATTCAAGAACAGTATCAGTCCTGTCCAGCATCGCACTTACAGAGTGGGTCTGCGTTTGGCTTCCAGGACAGTGAATTCAAATTGTTCATTCCTTCTTTGTTCTAAAACATACATCAGTACAATCATGCCGTTATTTATTGATCCATAGTAGTGTAACAGTTGGTCAGAAACCTTACATAAATGACCTATATATTCAGTACCGCAGTGCTTCTACTTCACCAATCACAAATATGTTCTGCTTAGCTTATTTTAAGCACTATTAGGCACTGTCAGTGCAAAACTGCCCGAGGGTCAAAGTTTCACAAGACTTGACAAAGCAGTTACCATTTAACCCAACACAATCATTATTTGCACTTCTGAAAGAAAAGGATTCACGACACACCCACACAATGTGTTCTTCCACATTAAAATGCTACAGCGGCGCCATATAATATGGGGCAGGTACCTTAGAACTAGGGATGCACTGAATCCACTATTTTGGATTCAGCCGAACCCTTGAATCCATTGTGAATGATCGGCTGAACCGAATCCGAACCCTAATTTGCATATGCATATTAGTGAGAGGAAGGGTAAAAGCCAGCTGCACAAGAAATGCGCGGCAAAACATTTTTTTACTTCCTTGTTTTGTAACCAAAAGTCACATGATTTTAAGGATTCGGTTTGGCCAGGCACAAGGATTCGGCCGAATCAAATCCTGCTGAAAATGGCCGAATCCAGGCCAAATACCGAACTGAATCCTGGATCGGTGCATCCCTACTCACAGAACTTTGATGTGTTTCTAACTACTGCCAAAATATTAGTGTATATATTGATCACTTTCATATCTCATCAGTAGTGCCTTCTATACACATAGATAAAATATCATCCTGACACCGCTTTTAGTATTCCAATGGGGCAACTGAATGGTATAATCTAGACAATATGTGTTGGTTTCCAGAATAAATTATTGGTCACCTACTAACACTTTCTTCATATCCTTCTAGCTATGCAGAAGGTCGTGCACTGTTTGCCTTAGGTTCCCCCTAAGGTTAAGGAAGCCGGCAGAAGTTCTTCAAAGGAAAGAGATGACGATGTCCCTTTTTTGTGGTCGGTGAGAGCAGCACAGGAATCACGTTCACCATTTTGTTGTCACTTAAGTTCTAGCAGCATCAGGGATGGGTTTTCCAAGTAGGATTTCCATAGGTTAGAAAAACGGGACATGGTTGCTCCATCAATAATCCTGTGATCTGCTGACCAGCTGATGTTTATGATTTGAGCCTTCACTACCTGTCCTTTAGAATCAAACCTGGGAAGAACCTGTGTGCAAGGAGATGATGATTATAACAGTAAATTACAAAAAAATAATAGCACTTACAGTCATATTCTAAACAGTTCTGGGTTATGCCTTCCCCCATAGTGTCCAATTTAAAAAGGAAAACAACTCAATTTTGCTTTTACTCTAAAACAGTAACATGTACTTGGTAACTGATGTTAACTAAACTATAAGGGATGCTTGCCTTTAAAACCAGTGGTTTGATGTAGACAGATATAATCAGCAATTTATTTATTTATTTATTTATTTTAAGTTTGTGTTTTTTTCATGATTCATATTCCAATTTTAGTTGCAATCTGGTTCCAGTTTACCCTAGCAACCAGGCAGTAATGTAAATGAAAGGCTTGCAGATGAATTGGAGAGGTCTAAAAAGAAAGAGAAGTAATAAAAAGGGTAGGGATGCAGCGAATCCAGGATTCTGCCTTTTTCAGCAGGATTCGGCCAAATCCTTCTTCCCGGCTGAACCGAATCCTAATTTGCGTATGGCAAAAAAAAATTTTTCTCAAAATGCATCAGTTAATAGTGCTGCTCCAGCAGAATTCTGCATTGAAATCCATTTCTCAAAAGAGCAAACAGAATTTTTTATATTTCATTTTTAAATCGGACATGGGGCTCGACATATTGTCAATTTCCCAGCTACCCCAAGTCATGTGACTTGTGCTCTGATAAACTTCATTCACTCTTTACTGCAAGTTGGAGTGATATCACCCCCTCCTCCCCTCCAGCAGCCTAACAACAGAACAATGGGAAGGTAACCAGATAACAGCTCCCAAACACAAGATAACAGATCTAAGATCTAAGGTTTCCCACTTCAGTTACATTGAGAAGGAAAAACTAGGGATGCGCCAAATCCACTATTTTGGATTCGGCCAAACCCCCCGAATCCTCCCAGAAAGATTCGGCCGAATACCGAACAAAATCCGAAACCTAATTTGCATATGCAAATTATGGGTGGGAAGGGGAAAACATTTTTTAATTCCTTGTTTTGTGCGAAAAAGTCATGCGATTTCCCTCCCTGGCCCGAATTTGCAAATGCTAATTCTGTTCGGCCAGGTAGAAGGATTCGGACGAATCTGAATCCTGCTGAAAAAGGCTGAATCCTGAACCAAATCCTATTTGTTGCATCCCTAGGAAAAACAACAGCCTGCCAGAAAGCAGTTCCCTCCTAACGTGCTACCACAAGTCACATGACCAGGGGCAGCTAGACAAAATGTCTAGCCCCAGGTCAGATTTCAAAACTGAATATAAAAAAATCTGTTTGTGCTTTTGAGAAATGGATTTCAGTGCAGACGGCTACTGGACCAGCACCATTAACTGAAAAAAAACAGTATCTTGTACTTGACAGTATCTAGGATGTTGTTTACTAAACAATCATACTGTATTCAAACATTTGTAGTAGCCTTAAGGATTCATGATCTCAATTGCAGAAAGACCCCTTATGTGGTGAAGTTAGGGGCAGATTTACTAAATTCGTGTGAAGGATTCGAAATTTGATCGAATTTTCAAAAAGATTCAAATTCCCGTATACTTTTTTGGGCACTTCGACCATTGAATTAAAAAAAATTGATCGATTCCAAAGATTTGAATAAAAATCTATTCGATCATTCAATGGTCGAATTACTTGCCCTTTAAATTTTTATTCAAATCACTTGTTCGCCAGATTAAACCTGCCGAATTGCTGTATAACCCTATGGGAAGCTCCCATAGGGTTATTTCAGCATTTTTTTTGATCGTTAAAAATCGTTCTAATCGAATGATTTAATCGTTCGATCGAATTTTTCCTATTCAATCGTTCGAATTTCGCTAAAACCCTTCAAATTCCCTATCAGACCAAAATTCAATTAAAATTCGACCAATTAACCCTCGAATTCAACCAACAGTAAATCTGCCCCCTAGTGTCCCAAGCAAATTACAGACAACATATCTGTACAGGTATGGGGCCCTGTTATCCAAAATGCTGAGGACCTGGTGTTTTCTGGATAGCAGATATTTCCGAAATTTGGATCTTTATACCAAGATCATCTTAACATTAAATAAACCCAATAGGCTGGTTTTGCTTCCAATAAGGATTAATTGTATCTTAGTTGGGACCAAGTACAAGCTACTATTTTATTATTACAGAGAAAAGGGAAATCATTTTTTAAAATATAGATTATTTGGATAAAATGGAATCTATGAGAGACATCCTTCCTGTAATTTGGAGCTTTCTGGATAATAGATCCCTTACACATACTTGTTTTTTACAGTAACTAGCTAGGGATTTATGGCATTTCCTTGCAACTGGATAAAAGCTGTATGTTATGGAATTCTTTGAATATGGATAAAGCACTGGCTTTATCCAGATTTCTATCGCTTAGTCGGATATTATTACATAAATTGATGTGTATGACAGCAATGGTTTCAATGGGTACAACAAACGACCAATTTAATAGATTTATGGTAAAATTATTAAATAGCAAAAAGCAGCACCTGTAGAATACAGAACTAAAACAAACCTGCACTTTTCCAATGGCTCCTATTGCTACTTCAGGGGGTAATATTACAGGCTTGGCATAAGTGCCACCGATCTAGAAGGAAAGGCACAGATGTCAGTCTCTAGTAAAAATATTTCTTAAACACCGCCTGCTTTTTTTAATGCTGCTCACTCACCGATCCAATATTGGAAAGGGTAAAAGTCCCTCCAGTCAAGTCTGCTGCCCCCAGTTGTCCAGTGGACCCTAAAGACTGCATCCGGTTAAGCTCTGCAGCAATCTCAAAGATGCTCCGGACCTGGACATTCTTCACATTAGGGACAAGCAGGCCTTGTTGGGTGTCCATAGCAATTCCGATGTTATGAGCAGCCTGAGCAGAAGGGAGCAAAAAGAAAAAAAAAAGGTTGTTTACATGTTCTTTAGAAGCTATAACTGGTGCTCTTATATCAGGCTCTTTTGTGCTTAAGCAGTGGACACAAGTGGGTCATTTGCTAGAATTTTGTACCTTGTATGTAATGTTTTGGCAATTTTCATCCACAGAGGAGTTCAGGATCGGGAACTGCATCAGTCCGAGACTGGCTGCCTAAGAAAAGGATTCATACAACTTAAACATCAGGAATCATTAATAATACCATCATGATTGCCCAAAAATAAACCCCTTCTGGAGGGAAGTCTACACTTACAAGTCACAGTTGATGGTTTCACCAGTTAAATTCCACCCTACAATTCCTGCTGGGTTATTTACCAGAACTTGTAACATCTAGAACGGAGTTCACCCTTCTAACCTTTCTCCTATTTTAGCCAAGGAAAACAACAGCGATTACATGGAAGAGTTCCACTCCTCTGACACTTGTGTTTGGATAGAACTAGTGGACACTCCCTGCAGTGGGACAGGTTACAAATGCCATATCTGTACAGGTATGAGACCAGGGGCTGTCCTGACTTATTTACTGATATATGGACACTATTCCCAATAAGTAATAAAGGCACACAATTAAAATGTTTGCACTTGTAGTTACAGTGTCCCCCCTATGGAATTTTTAGAAGAGACACCAAGAGTCTACATGCAAGGCAAAATATATTTAACCTATATTTCCAAATGCTGCTGAACTACAAACTCCATTTTCTTTTTTTAGATACAGGGGCTGCATTTCCCAGAAAGTGTTAATGGATAACAACTTCTATTGTACATATTTTACAGGGACCAAAATGTTTCAGTCATTTAGGTTACTTCCTCCACCGGTGACACAGATGCATTCATATTATGGCATCCGAATGTCATCATTAACCCTTCTAGTGTTGTCAATGATGTTCTTTGCCCTACCTTTAAAAAGAATGGCATGAAGGACAGACGGACTCCACGAGATTCAGCCAAGGGTTTCAGCTCCTCTCTAAGCTGGGAAAGATTTGTCATGTCCACTTCATCACAGTACCCAAAATGAGGAATCTTTAATGCTGCTGACATAGTTTTCACCATGGCTTTGTGGAAACCTATTAGAAGATACAAGAAAGCAAGAAAAAAGTACAGCATGTACCGGTGAGTAAAATAAGGAACAGAAAACATTAGAACATGTAATAAATGAAGCAGTTTAATGTAAAGATGAAAGATAAAGTGAACTTCAAATTAGTAACTGGAGAGAAAAGGGATCAGCCTCCATGAAATCTAAATAATGGAAAAATATGTGGAAAAAGTTGTATATAGTATAATGCAAAATGCTACAGAGTTGTAAGGGAGGAGAGAAAACACATATGAAATGTACATATACAGAAATAAAAATATTTGCTTTAGGCATATAAAGTAGCAGATGTACCTTTTACAGGCTCTGTGACATCCTTTCCAGTAAATACAACTGGTTTGATTAAAGGAGCAGGAACGCTTGCAGCTTTGGCCTTTTCTTGTTGTCTGGAGGTCTCTAACTTTGGGGGTGGAGGAACGATTTCCATCTGAGGTGAAGGTGGCAGAATAGCCCCAGTCTGCTTGGCTAGAAAACCAAGAATGTCCTCCTTAAGGATACGACCATCCTTCCCACTGCCCACCACCTCACTGAGTTTAATCTGAAAAGGCAGAAAACTGAAGCAGACAATCTTATACAAAAATGTAACTACTACTCAGTACCCTCCTTTTAAAGGGGATTCACAAAATACTGTTATAGGAAATCTAGCTAAGGCAGCATACTTATTGGTGACTGTGCACTGCTTATGTGTCATTAGTCCTTTGTCTTATCTGCTCTTTCTGGCAGGTGAAGGACTCGTGGATTCAAAAAGAGCAGAGTAATGATTCTTTCCGTGGGAACACATGGGGGAGTCATTTGAACACAGCTGTGTACAGAGAAATCCCCAAATCTTATTCTGACCTATTATTCTGCTCTTCACTGCCCATCAAACAGAATGAAGACATGTTCTTCATTGGTAGTGTAGCATCACAAACTATAATGTTTAGCAAATATATGTATATGCCCTACATGTATGATTTTTGATGATCTTACATTATTCTCCATTGCTAGCCGTCGAACTGCTGGAGTTGCCAAAGTCTTATGTCCCTTTATCTCCTGATGTGTGTGCTCATCATGGGACACAGCTGGGGTTTCCACCACATCTTCTTCAGGGGCCACATCTGGAAAACAAAGAAAGATGAGAAGAATAAGAAAGAAGAGAAAGAGAGAAGACTGCAGACAGAAGACTGGACTGGGATTGTTTAGGAGGTTATTGTCCTTTGTGCGTGTGGGTGGTTGCCCTTCATTGGGTGCAGTACCGATGAATATACCATTTTTAAGATCTAGGGAAAGTGTGTATGTAACACTGTCCAGGTTTCTTTTTCAACCAGGATAGCAGCTCTGTTCCACATTTCAACTAAATAAGCTACCTTACCTTGCATGTGCCATAAATACCAATAGTATGCAACAAGCATACTAAACACTTGCAAAGAGGGAATCAGATTATGAAGAGTCTAACTCATTTTATCTGGCATTTAAAGTGATACTGACACATTCAAGAGTCTTACATGACTTTGTCAGTATCATTTTACATAGCTTTCTGGCATGAATCTAATGAGTTAAAAAAACATCATATATGTTCTTTTTAAATGGTTGTGTCAGCTAGAAAACTAAACAGTGGGTTTTGGTGGGGACACGCTGTTAGACATTTTGTTTACAGGCTTTTACATGATCTTAAAGTATACTTAAATACATGCTTACACTCTGCTTAGCTTGTGGTCATAATCAGGCCAGTTTGCTAAAATGATTTAATCTCCTTTCATTGCATTTCTTATCAGTTCCTTATCTTCCACTCTTCACGTTACTTTTCTGTACACAATACAAAACCTGCCAGCTACAGAACTATTAACCTTGCCCTTGCTACATTATACCGTGAGGCAGCGGTGTCCTAAAATGGCTGTGTTGGCTTTTGACTTATGGAAGTAGATATTAGATCCATAGAAGTAGAATAATGTAGGCTATTTAAATAAGGTTTTTGAAAAGAATAAACGTTACTCATTTTTTACCCACATTGAAGTCAGTTTAAGATCTGTGTTTAAGCCCTCGATAATAGTGACTTTGCTAGAAATTTTGCATATATCCGAATGAAAACAGCAGCACTCTGGTAGTGGTGAAAAAAGTGAAAAACTTTACCAAAATGCTTTAGGCAATGTTTCGGGCAACACAAGTCCTTTAAGAATGGCTTGAGATTCCTCCAAGCAGTGCTTTTGAAGGGTAAATATTGGGAGATGCACCTTTCCTTTCTATGTGATCAAATTTGTAATTGGGCCATCTATATAAGGCCAAATCTACCAAGATCTGCTCACTTGTCCTGCATCTTCGACCTGATTACATAGACCAGAGTCTTGCAGTGGGGCGGGTACTCGTGGGTTATCTGCAAAAAAAACGCGGTCCCCTGCAAGTTGCAGGCAGAAGTTCTGGGTGCGGGTATAGACACAGGTCTGGCCGCGGGTCTTCTCAATATCGATTTTTACCAATTTTCTCTGATCACGCCTACTTCTGATGATGTCAATTCTGGTTACAATGACTGCACTTCCCGATTCTTGATTGGCAGCCTGAAAGCACTTCCTGATTCTTAATGGTCAGCAGGTCGTAGGTCTGGGTTGCAGATATGGTACTTGCAGGTCGGGTAACGGGTCCAGGTGGGTAAGAATGCGGGTCGCCGGTCCAGGTTGCGGGTACGGGTCGCAAAAAATGAACTTGCGCAGGACTCTAACAGACTTAAAATTAATTCATATGAATCACTAGCTCAGGAATGTGAAAGACAGCAGAGAAACTCCCTCACACATACAGTGCCCATTATTACTAAACCCCAGTATTTGAAATAACCTTATCAAGATTCCATACTAATAAACATAATAGGTTTTACAAATCTCAAACCTTTTAAAGCATCTGTCTCAATGTCCACTAGAGGTTTCCCGACGTAAGCAGTGTCATCCACGTTGTAATGCAGCTTTTTGACAACACCATCATAGCGGCTGGTGATTGTAACAGAGGCCTTGTCACTTTGTACCTCACAGATACTGTCAAACTGAGACACAGAATCACCTTCTTTCACATACCTTAAAAAGGAGCAGAGCCAGAGAATTAAGACAGACACAAAAACAGTTCTCTGGTAGAGCAACAAATTATCCACATAATCTCTAAAAAAAAAAAAAAAGACACCAAACAGAGGAGATCTGGCAGTCTTAGCAAATAAGAGACAAATGTATAAGGAACAGCATAAACATTTGGGACTAAAACAAAAGGACTTCCTACCAGTCTTTCACTGTAACTTCTGTGATCCCTTCTCCAATGTCTGAAAGCTTGAACTGAACAATCTGGCCATTCAGAACTGGGAAAACAGAGGAATTTTGAGACAAATAGCCTAGTCATTCCAGTAAGAGAGCATTAAATGTAACATTAATTTCATTTTGCTGCTTTTTAATAGTGTAATATTTGACTCTAGGCTAATTCCCACTACTGTTTTCTACAAGACTGCAGTCTGACCAGTTGATGCTACAATAAATCAAGTATGGATTCACAAACAATGCAGCAGAACTTGTTCCTACAGACAGTTGCATGTGGGTTACCACAACAGAGACGTCGACCAACACTAGGTCATATGGGTGATAATGTGGGACTTTTAAAGTTGCTTGCTGCAATGTTGGTCCACCAGTCTGACCAGGAACCAGAGTCCATAAGACTCTAGCAAATGTCAAATCATACACAATCTACTGCACTGCAGTGTGAAACAACGGTTCTGAATAACACGTATAAATGTTGGTGGCAAAGCAATCCTATCTTTTTTTTTTTTTTTTTAAATGTTGGAATGTTTTGAGCAGCCTTAAAAGGAGAACTGAAGCCTAATTAAAGTAGCAGCTAGTTGTGCATTATGTTTTGTGCTTCTGTACCAGCCCAAGGCAACCACAGCCCTTTAGCAGTAAAGATCTGTGTCTCCAAAGATGCCCCAGTAGCTCCCCATCTTCGTTTATGCTGATTCACTGATTCACATGCTCTGTGCTGTGTCACTTACTGAGCTTAGGGACCCACTCACACTATACAGTACACATAGAATAGAAATATCACATCAGGCTGATAATGAATGAATACATATAATGACATGGCAGCACAGAAACCAGTGCAATTAGAACCAGAATTTAATAATCAGCCCTGTTGCATCAGTTTATATTACAGGCAAACCTCATTTTCTGCTTGATTTTCTGCCATGACCCCCAAGCTTAGCTTCTCAACAGCTGCTCAGAGCCCACTGAGCATGTCAGTGTCACAGACACTTTCCAAGATGGTGACCCCTTGTGAAAAGTTGGAAGCCCTGGATCATTGCTGCTATTGACAAGCTGAAACGTTAGGCTGATGCAGTAGTAGTAGATGCGGCATTTTTACCCATATTCATTTTTAGGGTTTAGTTCTCCTTTAAAAAACAGAGCTCCAAATTACAGGGAAACCATACACCCAAAGAGTTAGAAAAGATCTGGGTGTAGAGTGTTTGAAGGTGTGACATTACCGGCTATAATAAAATATAACAGATCTGTAACCCAAAAGTCATATTATTGCATATACCTGAGGCTATTCTTAAAGATCTGTGTGGTATCGGTTGTAGGCGCCCACATGGTGTCTTCTGTGGAAGAGAGGACCGAAGTATCTGAATTTGCCTGCAGGACCCCAGCTGACGTAAAGCAACCTAGATAATGAATATTCAAGACAGCAGTCACAGATGATCATTTAAGATGGATGAAATGCCCAAGTTGGGTCCCTCAAGTTGTTGTTAAAGTACCCAGCATGAGGAGCTGCTGCAAATACATTTGCAAAATGTATTCTGCTATACTTTACGGTCATTACAGTGACATAACAGCTGTGCATTAGAATATCTGCAACCACTGGCAGCTTCTTTCTGTGTTTTTTGTGCAGGAGTGCGAATGCGATGCCTGGAACCTCTCCAGCTGTCTTAACAAACCCACCTCTGTGCTAAATGCAAGTTGTGGCTATAAATGTACCAATAAAAGGCACACCGCTGTACGTCGGGTATAGCGTTCAAAACAACCGGAGAGCACCTTAGGAAGCACCTGGTAAATAAAATTCACAATAATGTCATTATGATTTCCCGTGTAACTCACCCAGCGGCCCAATGACCGGTTGCAGCTCCTTAAAGCTCTCACCGCTGCCATTTTACCGGAACGACCAGAACGCCCAATCAGCTGTACAGGTGTAGACAGTAACCAATCAGAAGCGACAAGCGGAACCCAGAATGTCAGCGTCAAGGAGAATAAGGTGGTAACGGGGTGTGTGGGGTCTGGTCCTATCACAGCGACGACAGGAAGACATTCGACCAATCAATAGGTCAGCCTGAGAGAATGGGCGGGGTTTACAATACAAGAGGCCGAACGAATAACTTATAATCATATAAATACATATCTGTGCTTAGGTAAAGACAGTTCTCCATTTCGTTTGGTTGGCTGTAACCCTTTGTATGGTAAAATAATCATGTTCCCGTGCATGGCATTCAAATGACGTGTTCACTCAGTTCCCCCGCCTCTATCCCTTCCCCGTTCAATTCCATTCTTGCCTACCGTACTAAGGCAGAAGTTAAAGCACAGACCGGAAGAGGCGGGCTGTGTGCGGGTGGAGCCTGGTGCCTGCTGGGAAGAAGTGCAGTCAGGAAAACTCAGTCATACAGCTCCGGTGGGCGCGGCAATTGTTGCCGGTTCTAGGGGTGTGAATACTGTCGTTTTAACTTTCCTGTTGAAATGAAATATATTGTAACAGGGGACACACAGTCTGCCTGTTTCCTGCTTCTTTTCAGCTGCCCTTGTAAGGGTTCTGCTTCTGGGAGATGTAGTTCTTCAAAAGTTGGAGGGTGACGAGCTGAACACTTCTGATTGAGCTTAGTGTCAGATATCGCTGACAAGATTACTCTCTTATCTCCTTTCATTCCAGATAGAATACATATGCTAAGAGACTGACTGGCCAGTCTGCCCAGAGACAAGGGAAGCATTGGGTTTATTTGGGCCTCCTGGAATATCAGGAATTGAAAAGGAAACAGTAAAATTAAGGAGGGCAGACAGGCTGCTGTTAGGATTGAGCAGCATGGGGATTGGTCATGCTAAAGGGGATCCCCAACCACAGTTTGCTTAGATAAATAAAATCTAATTCTAAGCACCTTTCTAATATACCTTTATTTCCAGTAGTTTGCAAGCTATATGATAATCTAATTGCAAGCATTGTCTGTTTTATCCCTCTTTCTGTTCTTTGCTTTTAAAACAAGGGGCCAGGAATCTGTTCTCCATCTCAGGATTCCCTCATACCATGTAACATCACTGACTTAAACTCACCTACAGAGTTTTCAGGGCAGGGATTATCAGGTTCTTGTAAATACAGTGTTTTAGATATGTATAAATATATCACAAAGTAGAAAAAAAAACGAATCACCTGTTAAATGATCTGGAAGCTCGACCCAAAAGCAGGTACAAGGGTAGTGGTAACACTAAATTCAAAGGCCAACTCAATACAATGTCCATGTATTGGTACACAAGTTACAAAGATACTATCGCTACACCGCTATTAGAGAAATGATGGAGGTTAAAAGTCCAACATCTTTTATAGAACAGTGTTGTCTTTATACACAGGTAACCAGCAAGCGCTGTAGTCAAAACAAAGTGTGTGTCAGAATGGCAGGGGAAGGGGAAACAGTGGATATAGATGGGAGCATCATGGAAGGGGTGAGTAATCTGCTTGTACTTGTGTGTGATACTAATAACACCATTTTGGATATGTAGCAGCGTCTAGAAATAACAATAAATTAGCTTTTTATCTGAAGTAAGAATTGTCTGTGCTTACTGGCAAGCAGCACTTCTTTATTGTATCTTAGTCATGTCAACAAAGTATGGAGTAAGCACTGCAGTTTATATAGGAAGGTACAGCTGTATGCCAGGGCAGGACTCGCAGTGTGGTGGGTTTTGTAAGTGCAGGCTGTCTTCTTTCAATGTATAATAGACTTTGTCTACATGCCAACTGGCTTAGCCTTCTGCTCTCCTTCTAGGGTGGTCAGATCCTTCGCATCTGCGCTGCTCTTGGCTGTCTGCTGGGTAAACGTTTACATGTTCATCAGATCCGAGCTGGTCGGAGTACACCGGGCTTAAGGTTAGTTTGCGTTTTACCTTATTCCGTGGAAGGTTGCCACCAGGCTGCAGTTGGGGAGGTACAGAAGGTACTGAATTCACAGACTGTGGCAGAGGGAGGCCCTAAGATTGTTTGCTTTGTGCTGGTCTGGGTGGAAATTGTTTGGACCGCTCTTGGGGCTTTGTCATAATTGAGGAGGAGGTAGGGCAGCTCAGATGTTTACCTGTGTTGGAGAATTTCTTTCCACTGGGGCTCCATTTTACTTGTTACAAAATGAGACTATATAAAAAAAATGTAAAATGCAGTACCAATGTAGAAAACAAATGTTGTAAACAGTCTTTCACCAATATTATAGCATGGCCCAGGTGCCTCAGTCCCTCAGCAAGGGGTGCAGAAAAACTGTATATGCTAACCATTGAAAACAAAAGGGCATTAGGCACTCAAAAAACTATGCAGGTCACCAAAAAATTAAGTTAAAAATTAATAAAAGCTTACTTGAGCAACAGTTTTATTGCCTTGTTTGTTTTGTACTCCAGGAGCACTTAATCATTGGCTAAATGTGATCAACCAGACTTACTATTTATACAAAAATCTACCAATGAACACATAGGGAAAAAAAGATAGAAAAAAAGAGAATATCCATTTTACTTGTTGTCAGGGCCCATGGCCCACATTCCAAGGGATCCATGTGACCTTTTGGCTAATAATTGGGGCCTGAAGGAAAGCAGGGTCCAGACTTGTAGTACTCGCATCCTCCTTCCTCAGCCTGCACCATCTCCCCTGTCTGTGCACAAGCCTCCAGCATCTGTCCTCTGCAACTCTAGCCTTCCAAAGTTCTGACTAATGCACACACAGGGTGCGAGGGTTACGGCACAGCAGTCTCATCATTTGGGTGTCTGGCATAATTAACTTCCAACACAACTCTTACAAAGCGTTCCCTCGCTATAAGATGAAGTAAAACAGGAAAAAAACAGGCAAAAATATCCCCAACAACCTAACTAAAGGTGCCTTTATGGACCACACAACATGTTTTGAGCTACATGGGCTCTTTCTCAAGTGCCAATGTAGCTCAGAACATGTTGTGTGGTCAATGAAGGCACTTTTAGCAGCAGTTCTTCTGCACTTGTGATATCTATTTCCCACCTTTACTATGTTTGGAATTCTGCTTTGGATGGGAGCAAGGGACACGATATTGAATGATCTACATTTAAAGTAAGGGCTTACACCAGCATCTACTTTGTTTCTTTCCGTTTCTCTTATATCAGTATTCACAATATTCAGTAGTGCTACATGCTCTCTCTCTGCTTTATCACCCTAGACCACAACATCTCTCTGGGCTGGAAACTGTCCGTGACTTATGTGGTGGAAAGCTGGAGAAAGCAGAAATTGGTTCCACTGAGATAGTATTTACTCCTGGGAAAATCAAAGGTGGAACATTAACTGCTGATCCAAAGACAGCCGGGTGAGCATGCTTGAGCAAATGTATTTTATGTTGTCTTGTAGAAAGGCGACTGCTTCAGTATGTTTTTACCTGAAACTTGAAGTAGAAAAAAATTAGAAACATACAAAGCGCCTTCAACCTTAAGTTAAAAAGCTTTTAGGAAATGCTTCCCAGGTACCATTATGACTTGCATAAATGTTGCTTTATAGTTTGGAACATCGGGCATGTCAAAACTGAGTGCCATAATAAATGTCTGAATTATGCGCAAGTTAAGGCAAGGCAACCATCTGCCTTTTCAAATTTCAGACCATATACTTCTTGGTGTTTTGAGCCAAAAATCCTCTAGATATGTCAAATACGCCTGCCAAGACCACAAAGAAAATAATGACACCCCAATATATCTAAATTTAGTCTAATATCTAAAATGCAGAATACCTTGTATTTTATATTATATACTATATATGTGTGTGTTTTTTTTTTTTTATAAATGCAGTCATGGGATCCATTATCCAGAGATCCATTATCCAGAGACCCATTATCCAGATAGCTCTGAATTACAGAAAGGCCATCTCACATAGACTCAATTTTAATCAAATAATTCAAAATTCTAAAACTGATTTGCTTTTTCTCTTTCATAATAAAACCATTCCTTGCACTTGATCCTAACTAAGATATTATGAATCCATATATAAGGCAAAACAATCCTATTGGTTTTATTTCATGTTTAAATTTTAGGATAGGAATCCAACATGGAAAGACCCCTTATCCAGAAAACCACAGGTCCCAAGCATTCTGTATAACAGGTCCCATACATGCATAACCCTTTATCACTCTTCCTCATATTTTATTCTTCTCCTACATTTCTGTCCCTAGGAGTGTGTGCTTGTTGCTGCAGGTCTCTCTGCCATGTGTACTCTTTGCCGAGTCTCCATCTGAACTGACCCTGAAAGGAGGAACTAATGCAGAGATGGCTCCACAGATCGACTACACAACAATGGTGATCAGTGGTTTGTAGTAATACACTAAAACATTGAAATACAAAACAGGCACATATAACAAAGCATCAATACCATGTGTACTCACATCTATACCACTGGTGCATGTGTGTGTGTGTGTATTTAATGTTTCCTCAATCTTTTTCCAAACTAGAAACATAATTGTTCAGTATTGATATAGGATATCCACTCATACAACTTGTACTTAAAAAATTCACTCAGTATTAAAATTGAATATCAATATTTGTTGTCATCTATATACGCACAGGGGTGCACAAAGGACAAGAAGCTATGGTTGTAAGGGCCTTTCATAGGCAGTAATGGAAATGTTTTTTTCCATCTGACAAGCCTTTTCTGCTTCAGAAATCTATTTTTAGCTGTTGTATTGTTTCTACTTCACTGTTGCATAGAGGTTGCTTTGCTGTTTACAAAGAAATAATGGTAAACCTAATAAAAGAGCGCTACTGTACACTCATATTGCATGTAACTTAACAATTGAAACACAGTAATACTAATGCATAATTAAACATATTCAGTGAACTGGGGACAAGGTAGGTTTGGCCCATTCTTCCTTTATCTGCGTCTAATGCACAGAACCTATGTAACCAAAATAATGATAATCAGGTAAATGTAGGTTCATTAGTTACGTGTTAAATGTCACCAGGCACAAGTCACGTATTGATCTTATTGTACTCGGTGGAAAATTCAACATTATATGCATCTGTACTGTAAATAAAAATAGTTTAGCATATATTTCCCAAAGTTTCAAATTAATACTGTCCTCTTCTGTTGCAGGTATTTAAGCCCATTGCAGAACATTTCTCCTTTAAGCTGAACTGTGACATAAAACGAAGGTAATCATGGTGGTGCTTGGCAATGTGTTTCTTTATTACATTGCAAACAATATGCAATGTGTCAATATGCACTGATAATTTTAAGCACATATGCCGAGTTATTATGTAATTGTTGAGTCATCATATGAACAAAGCCGGTTCATGGAAGACAGTGACCTACTGCCATGAAAGTAACCAACCTTGTTATAGACCTTCCAGATGACAAACCATTTATCTGTCACTCCTTCATGTGCGGCCAGCATTGTGCATATGCATAAGCTTTTATTAGGGGCAAGAAATGACATATTGCATGGACCAAGAGGTTCTTAGTTTCTCTTTTGTCTCTTCTAGGGGTTATTATCCTCATGGAGGTGGGGAGATACTTGTCAGGGTGTCCCCTGTTAAGCACTTAAGCCCAATAAATCTGGTTGATCGAGGCTCAGTTACTAAAATCTATGGCCGGGCCTTTGTAGCTGGGGTTTTGCCTTATAAGGTGAGTATGTAATTCATGCATTGTATTAATATTATGTAAGAGTTCTGTGATATGTATATGCAGTGAGATGGCAAGTGCACATCAAAGCAACATTTGAATTTCTTTAATATTAATACAATTATATGTAATTTTATATAGGAGCAGAAATAATATTGTAACCTGGGAACACTTGATTCTAAGATACGAGTGATGGAACTGTTAGTTACATATGTAGTGGCCAGATGAGAATAATTAATGAGAATAATAATTTTATTTGTCAAAATACTTGCTCAAATTGGAACAAATCCAACCTTTGAGGCCATGTGACTTCAACATTGGACAACTAATTTTTTATTTATATTATTTTTGGTCATATTTAAATATTTAGAGGTTAGGCTTCAGTTCAATATTCAGCTGAATAAAACATTATAGATTTCATAAACAGAAGAACAGACTGAGAGCAGAATTCTCCCAGTGAAGGCAGATATGACCAATTAAACGTCCTCAAAGACAGCACACATTGAAACAACTGTAGAAAAAGTAAGGGGAAGCCCACACAAAAATGCACTCATGGAAAAAATTTTAAAGGAATATGGCGTGATAAAAAACTTTACTCTGAATGTATAATCAGGCAATATATATATATATATATATATGTATGTGTATATGCACACATGTGTATATATATATATATATATATATATATGTATGTGTATATGTACACATGTATATATATATATATATGTATATATATAATATATATATATATATATATATTGCATTTATTAAGATAAAACCAATTCCAAATAGTTACTCACAATTATAAGACGGGTAGTAAGCATATAGGTATTCATAAAATAGGCTCCACATATCTATATTGAAAAGTTGTCCAATCTAGTCATAGTACCTTCCTGATTGTTGATTAAAGTATTGAAAAATATTTTTAAAAGGCTACATACACCTTACGCCAACAGGTTTCATAAGAATTTCTCCAATTCTTCATGGATGAGGTGCACAGGCAGCTGCCTTCTATGTTTAAAGCCTCAACAGGAACATAGTGTGGTATCATAGTGCTTCTTGATGACGCCATCAATAGATTTCTATTAGACATATTTGGACATGATGTACCAGTGGTGACAAGTTAATGATGGCAGCATAAACGGTTTTAGGTATTTCTTTGCTGGCAGCAAATACTCTAACCCTTTTTACAAGTCTAGCAAACACTGATAGCATATTTGCCTATCTGCTGTTTCCATTTCTGCTGTGGAATGTGGGATAATAAAACCCAAAACAACATTATTCCTAATGAAAGGAAAATGATTACTAGCACATAGGTGAAGCCAGTTTAAATTTCTTGAGATATTACATAAAATGAGGTGGTTGTACCACACTTGTTTCCTTACAGGTCTCAGTAGGGTTAAGTGAACATGGCTGCAATTTTTAGATAGCCATAATACACATTGCTGCTGGCCTTAACATATTTTATAAAATACATGTACATATGTATTATAAGTATCATTATTGTTGTACGAAGACGTCATATTTTAATTATGCCTTTCTTGATAACAATGACATTTAATCTCATATTATCTTCAAATATTGCATTAGTAACCTGCAGTCTGATAACAGAACATTTCAAAACTTTACTACATGGATGAAGAATTGTATGTGCAATAACCAAATACTACCATGTATAAATATCAGTCTTGTTTATATTTTAACACATTTCACCTTATATGGCTGATTTAAATCTTGTTTAATTGTTTTTTTCCCAGATGGCAAAGGACATGGCTTCAGCAGCAGTCAGGTGTATTCGCAGGGAACTCAGAGACCTACATGTAAATATTCACGCTGTACAGGAACCTAAAGATTCAGCTGTTGCAAATGGCAGTGGCATCATGTAAGTTGTTGTGTGGTTTCGTGACCATGCTCTTGCTGGCAACATACATGTAAATCAGTATCGCAACTAGTATGAAGCTTAATAGAGCATATAACCAGTTGATATACTCTACAGTCAAAGTATCCAGACAAGCCTTTTAATTATTGAAACTGTTCTTTTAAGCCTGACAGGTTTGTAACACAATTTAAGTTCACTGCCATGTAACTCTGAGAAGAGTTAATTGGTTTTTATAATAATGGCAGTTGCCCTTTAACTTTTAAGGGGCAGTGTATAAAAAGGCTTTACGTTTGCCTAGGTACAGTGGCCCATAGAAATTAATCAGCAGGTATAAATTACTGGTCATCTGTTTAAAAGTATCTTAAAGGACCAGTAACAACCTAAAATGTTATTGTTTTAAAGTAATAAAAATATAATTTAGTGTTGCCCTGCGCTAGTACAACTGTTGAGCTTGCTTCAGAAACACTACTATTGTTTATATAAATAAGTTGCTGTGTAGCAATGGGGGCAGCCCTTCAAAGGAGAAAAGGCTCAAGTTACACAGCAGATAGCAGATAAGCTCTGTAGAACATAATGTTATCTGTTATCCATTACTTATCCTGTGCCATATAGTCTTTTTTCAATTTCCGCTATTGCTGCTCAGCAGCTTGTTTATGTGAACTATAATATTGTTTCTGAAGCAAATAGATCAGTTTTACCAGTGCAGGGCAGGGGATTTTTTGGTGTTACTGTTCCTTTAATGGTTGCTACTGGATACTTCATTTCAGCAAACTTTTGTTACTTTTTTTGACAATGCTTAAAGCTGTGTGATGTTAAACATGTAATATTCTGTCTTCTAATAGCATTGTTGCAGAGACATCCACTGGCTGTTTATTTGCTGGGTCTGCTCTAGGCAAAAAAGGTAACCTTTCGCTTCATGTATATATGTACTGTTTTTTCTATTAACTGTTTTTTCTAATAAAAAGGTATAGCATATTAGAGGAGGAAAGAAGAACTCTGTAAATTGTTCTAATTTGAAACATTAATTGATATGTTATTTATGGCCCTTCTGAGCACAATCCCTGAGTTTCATGAATGGCAGATGTTGATAGAATAGCTGCTAATGTTTCACAGATGCTGCTGAGAAATGTATCAACTAGCTAAAAATAAAAAATGTAAAGCAACCAAAAAAATGTTTATGTTTAATGTTCTGTCCTCAAACAACTGAACTGAAAAAGTGTTTGAAAGGTGAACAACCCCTTTAATCTCTTTGCTGTTAGGGGTTACTTCTGATCGAGTAGGAATTGAGGCTGCTGAGATTCTTCTTCGGAACCTGCGCCATGGAGGCTGTGTGGATGAGTACCTTCAGGATCAGGTAAAAGAAGTGGTGAATAGAGCTGTATTTGTATACAGCTATGGAATCCGTTATCCAGAAAGCTCCAAATTATGGGAAGGCCCATAATTCCAGCAATCCATTTTAATCTAATCAAATAAGTCAACATTTTAAAACATATTTTCTTTTTTCTCTGTAATTATAAAACAGTACTTTTTACTTGATCCCAACTAAGGTATAATTAATCCCTGTTGGGTCAAAACAATTTTATTGGGTTTAATTACATAGAGATCCAAATTATGTAAAGACCCCTTATGCAGAAAATCCTCAGTCATTCTGGACAACAGTTGCAATCACAAACACCACTTTATATACACAAACTTGGCGGGAACCCAGTGTGATGCGCAGAGTGTGGTGACATCATCATTGTGCATAAACAAAAGGAAACAAAAGTGTATATACAGACGGGTACATTCCAAGATGCAAATTAGCATGGGACGTAAGGATCAAACTAGTGACTGTAGTACATATGTTTAACCCCAAACATCATGTTTAATAAAAACAATCAATTTTCGGGCAAAGCATTGAAAATAAATAAGTGCACCAAAACATCAAAATCACACATTTAGAAACAAAAAGAACACACAAAGAAACAAGATAAATGTGGTAATATATATATATTTATACATTAGATTAGTAACTATGTATGAGTAAAAACTGACAAGTAGGAGATGGGACAGTATAGTTCAGGGGTGTCCAATCTGCGGCCCGAGAGCTGCATACACCCAGGATGGATGTGAATGTGGCT
>CM044437.1:103425223-103463351 GCA_024363595.1 Xenopus borealis
CTATGTTTGAGCACTGGACTAATTACAATTTAATTGTCAGGGAGAATAGAAAAAGCAAAGAAGTTCCTGGAAAATCTCCCCCCACCCCCACCATGTATTCCTCCTGTCCTCTTTGCTCTGATTGAGCTAGGAATCTGAACTTCATAGGCTCTAAAAAAAAGCTAGTCAGACAGTTTTGTTTGGGCAGTTTGGCCAATATTAACTACACTGTCCAACCATTGGGATACGTATGCCAGGTAAGGGGGCAGTTTTAAAAGATCTTCAGTTTCTGAAGTTTGGATCATACTGCTTTTCACTCAACAACAGCAACTCCTTCAAGTCTCATAACCTCCTCCTCTACTGACATCCACTTATCTGTCAGGAGGATGACTGCCAGCAGGGTCAAGGTTAAATGACGCCAACAAATATAATTAAAGTCAATAGTTAGTATAACATGGCATTAGTTTCCAGTATGAGTTTAAATTGTGTTAAGCCCTGGAAAATGGTTAAAAATAACTACTCATTATTAGAGATAAATAAAGTCAAATTGTTTCCTGTATTATAATGATAATATAGCTGATTTTTGTTGTGAGAGTAGTGTTTGGAAGTCTTGTAGTTGTTGTGTAAGCTCCAGCAGGCTCTTCCTACTTGAGTAATTCTGACATTACCACATCAAACCCATGTCACAAGAGAACAGTTAGCAGGGATTAGTACTTGAATGTATACACACAATCTTATCTTACATGGTCAGGTCCTCAAGCAATGTGTGCCTGGTTACTATGGAAAGGTGGGGCTAAACTTCACCTTAAATACCTTCAAGTATTTTCAATAGAATATTCTGCATAGATGTATTAGTATGAAGGAAAAGGTGTTATTTTAGGGACATCCAACTATTTCCTCATGACCAAGGTCAAGCTGATATTTGGCCTTCTTTTATACTTTTGAAGCTCCTTTTCCTTACCCTTATCAATTGCCTTGGCTATTGTGTTCTTCATAGACTGCAAAAATCTAACTATTTACGGGTGAAAAAACTGAGGACTTGTTGTCTATGGACAGACCAAATTTCATTAAAAATATGGACTTTTATAGTCACCACTCCTGTACTTGTGGCTAATGCCACATCAGGCTGTTTCTCCCTGTTTCTCCCTGGCTATTATTGAACCCAGGACTGCAGTTCTAACCAGTGTATCACTGTGCTGCCCAATATAGCTGTCCACTAGTGATGAGCACATTTTTGTGGATTTGTAACTAACTGTGGCTGCCTTGATTGCAGTAAAAACACTGCAACCTGCTTTGAGTCTTACACAAGAAAACAGCTGTATAAATAGTTCCCCTTTCCATTTTGGTTTCATTTTGATGAGTTAAGTCCTGTGATTGTGTCTTGTCTTGTAACGCAAAGTAGGAATGAAGGGAACAGGTGCCTGTGAGTGATTTATACTGTGCTTCCATACTTACAGCACAGCCACAACGACACATTTACTATATACTAAGCCATGCAATTAGAAAAAAAACATAATACTAGTGGGCTTGTTTACATTCATGAGCTGTTACAATGAATATACATTCAGATGGTAAACTCCATTTTATTTTTTAAAGCAAACAAGTTGAAGTTCTAGAGCAAAGGTAGAATCATCAGGGAACTGGGATGTGTCAAAGGGAAACAGGAAACCGTTCCTGTGAGATATCACACTGAGCGAGCTGTTGAGATACAATCAGTGCAAATTACTGGGCAATCACAGGACAAGAGAGAAGGCTTGCTTGGTGACACGGATCACTAGTGTGTGACTTTGTCTCTCATTGTGTAGAGTGTGAGCAGATGTGCTCTGCTGAGGAAGCTGAAGGTAAAGTTTCTGTGCAGTTCGCTTGGCTTGTGTGTGTTGCTTGGAGATCACCCAGGGAAATAAATGGGTGTGCTTGGGGTGGGGGAATGCTTAGTTGCTCATAAGTCTTCCTTGCATGCTGTGCCTTGGAAACCGCTTGGGATTTCCAGTTTGCATATGAGTGCTCATTCACTTGGTTAGACTTTTTTCTGTTTGTATAATGTATGGGACTGCTTTTTTTTCAGCATTTGATTGTCCTGTGAATAAAGTGGTAATAAACAGTTCTGCTTGGTTTGCTTTATCTTTGTTATAAGACAACATTAACTTGTATATGATTTTAAAATAAACTTTTATGTCTACGCTAATGGTAAAATAGTTGTTTACTTATATGTTTTTGTAACGTTTTAGTACCGTTAAAAGGCAAGTCAACCCCCAAAATTGCTTAATAAAAGAAAACATAATTCTAAGCAACTTACCAATATACATTTATTGAAATTTGTCTGTGCTTTTAAACTTATTTGTATAAACAATTGCTATTGAAAGCAGCATTTGCTTAACTCCTGGTTGTTACTTTTCAAACAATGTTGCAGTTTCTCAGAAGAGACAGGTCAGTTAATTGGCTTAAGACCAAGTTGGCAACTTATTGGCCCGTGTGTGGGGCCATCCGAAGGGGCTTCCCCGGTCGATATCTGGACGAAAGTCAGCCAGATCTCGATCGGCAGGTTAAAAAAAATGCCCGTATAACCTACATTATGATCCGATCGTTGGGCCGTGGCATCCTTGCAGGTAGATCTAGACAAAGTGCGTATCAGATGAGACTCAGTATTGCTAAATGGGTGTTTATGTACTTTGCATGTAAAAATATGCAAACCACATTCACCCTGTATGTACAATTATTTAAACTACCTCTTCCTGTAATGGGACTAAATGGAGCAAATTCTTCAAATGGAGAAGATCCTGCAAGTACAAGAAAAAGCAATCTTTTGAGCTGTATTAAAAATGGTATATATTAGTTGGATAAGGCCCCACCTAGAATATGTTGTGCAGTTTTGGTTTCCAGGATATTACTGAATTATAAATAGTCCAAATAAGGATAACTAAAGCTGACCAGAGAAGCAAAGATACTATCATATGAAACAAAGATTTTGTACAATTTCCTCCACCATGTGTGGATTGTCCTTACAATTTCAGTTGGTCGTTCAGTTGATCAGACAGGTTAAAAGATTTTTATCTACTACAGCAGGGGGTCCCCAACATTCAGTCCACGGACATACCTGAACTGGGCCTCTAAGCCAAATCTGGATTTGACACAGACGCTCCGAATTTAATGCGGACTCACCGATTTTGCAGTGGAGGCACCAAATTTGACGTGGAGGCACCAAATTTGACACTGTGAGGTCCCAATTTGATGCGGGGCTCACAGAATTTGATGCTGGAATGCCCAAAACTGACGCTGTGATCGCAGTTGATGCACTCCGGTTCTGGTTCTGCCTTTATACCTGTCCCTGGGGCAAATAAGGTTGGGGACCCCTGTGCTACAGAATATCTCTGCATGTATTTTCTATCTAATGATATCAGTAGGAGATTGTAACCACTATTTGTTGGACATAACCTTCGTACGATTTCTGCCTGTCAATTAATGGCCTCAGCATTGTGGGATTTGTTCTCTTTACTACTTTATATTAATCTTAATGGTTAGTTGCAGGTCGGAAGATTGGAACGGTTATTAATCTGCACGTCTATGGCCAGCTTAGCTGGTAAAGGGTACATCCCAATTGTTAAGAAAAGCACAAGTTGGGGTTGTTTATGCTAGAGAAGAGATGCTTAAGGGGAGATATGATAACTATGTATAAATTTATAGGCAAATATTTAATAAACTCTTTAAGGCTTTACTTGCCTTTAGCTAATTTCAGCAGACACAAGAGCATCTATTCCAATTAGAAGAAAGGAGGCTTCATCATAGTATTTGAAAAGTTTTTTCTTACAGTGAGAACTGTGTGGTTGCGGAATTAAGTGTTGTGCTGGCAAATACATTTGATTCAGGCATCAGGACTTCATTGGCGCGATCTTCAGCCACTTCAGTAATATTGGTGCATGCACAGTTGGAGCAATTCTCTGTTTCGCAACAACTGCGCATGCACCAAAACAAATATTGCGAGGCACCAGTCTCATTCCGAAGATTACCGAAGCAGCTGAAGATGGCGCCCGTCAAGTCCGATGCCTGAATCTGCACAGAGGGATAAGTAAAACGTTAGGGGCATTTGCCTGGGGTAACACTTAGGATCGGGGGAGGAGGGAGAGGGATTTATGTAGGGTAGGTGGTTAGGGTTTTTTTAACTTTAGGGTTGGATTCTCCTTTAAGAGAAGGCATACCTCTGCTCCCTTACTTTATATTGCATGCCAGTGTAGAAGTATGTCAGTATTGTACATTTAAATGATTTGTGTTCCTCTGTACTGCAATGCTGCTGGGCTGAAATTAACTGTGAGTTTGTACACTTACAGTGCATGAAGTGCCTCTGTATGTATGGTTTCCTGTGTAGAGGAGTGTACATACTGTAATAACTCTGTACTTGAAGTGCTACTTACTGTACAGAAAAAAGATGTGCATCTCTATACCCAGTGCTTTTGTGCAGAAATGACGTGAACCTCTACTGTTTAAAAATAAATTGTCCATTTCTATTCTCATTGCTGCTATGCAGATGTGAAATGTGTACCTCTTTACTTACAGCCCTTTAACACACACTTTACTGGGCATTTGAGAATAGGAGCAAATAATGCGTCATTCACATAATTTTCTTTTTTTCCTGTGTTTACAGTCCTTTAGCTTATCTAGGAAGAAGATTGTTCATTATACAAGCTTTGAACAGAGAAAAAGATCAAATGCAGGTTTCCTGATCAGTGCATATGCGGTGAGTGTTTGATATCCTCTGGCCAGTAAAATATAATACTGCTTACTTTGGCACTGTTCAAATAATTCAGCCCTTACTTCCAAGCATACATGTTAACTGCAGTATCTAGATATGGTGCTGAACCTATTGCAAAACTACAACTCCCATAATTCTATGGCCTGTAATATAGGGCTTGACCCTGTTCAAAGAATTTTAGTACAGTAAAACTATGAGGTCCCTGAGATTATGAGTGTTCTGATCCCCTTTGCTTTTACTATGTGGATCTGATACTCTCTTTGTGTTTTGTGGCCTCATTCCTCCTTGTTAATATTTTACAGCAGGACAGAAATAGAGCAGGTCTCATATATCTCAGTCGAGGAGCTTATCAAGTGTCTCACTAATAGAACATGTTGTGCATCAGACCAAGTGACATGGCACAGTGCACTGGGGTCATACAGACAGGACTGTGATCATAAAGAATGCAAGAAATAAAATCTGCAGGGACATGCATCTGCATAATTCACTACTGTGCTATGTTTATATGCAAACCCCATTATAATGCCTCAGCAATGCATTTGCCACTTTCAATTCACAGCTATTAATTAAAGGAGACATTTTGTGTAAAAAATAAGAACGTACCAGTGTGTTATACTCATTTAGATATAGAAGAATTGTGCTTAAAAAAGTAGTGTTTCAGGTAGGGATGCCTCAAATCCAGGATTCGGTTCAGGATTCGGCCCTTTCCAGCAGGATTCAGATTTGGCCGATTACTTGTGCCTGACTGAACCAAATCCGAATCATAGTTTACATATGCAAATTGGGGGTGGCAAGGGAAACCACGTAACTTTTTCACAAAACACAGAAGTAAAAAATTATTTTTTCTACTTTTTACCTTTCTGTCACTAATTTGCATATGCAATTTAGGATTCTGATGCAGTTTGGTATTTGGCCGAATCCCAGATAGGATTAGGCACATCCCTAGTTTCAGGCTAATTTATTGAATATTTCTGCAAAAAACCCTAATATTCCCTCCCTGAATTCCCAGGCTGTGCAGGTTAGCTGGCGGCACTCAGCTCACTACACTGTAAGGACAGAAACCAATAAGTAGCTAGCAGGAACCTGATAGGGAACTGAAGTCTGTCTTTATGACTGCAGGGCTGTGATTGGCTGCCCCCCTCCTACTGTGCTTCTGGCAGAGACAGTTAGAACATGCCCACCCCTCATTTGAAACAGGGACCAGAGAACATCTATAGGGAGCTCTAATAAAGGGACTATTTTTAAGCATAATATTAATTTTAGCACCATGTAAAAGCAACACCATATATTACTCATAAATGCTTACATTTTTTTCCTTTATCCAATATGTCTCCTTTAAAATAATTTCTGCACAAGTATGTAGATGCACATTATATAGTATTCAATCTGGTTTTCAGATCATATCACCTAAATAAGGACTACCTGTGACACATAAGGGACATTGTTAGTTTTAGTACAGTGCAGGGTGTTCTACTGGCAAATGAAATGTGAAGCCACATTACGCACAATGCCTGCTTTGTATTAGTACACTACTTAGGCTGGGAAACTCTGCTCCAGCCATTCTCTGCTTTGTTCTGCTTTACTGTTGGCTGCCTACTTGCATACAGTCCCCTGAGATATGGGGATTCTTTTAATCCAGTTATCTATCCCAAGAGAAATTAAATCCTCCACCAAGCATTCTTGCAACCTTGTCTACTTCCATAGCAAAACAGTTTTGTGTGAGGTGGAGAGGGCATTTGTCCTCTGCGTAAGTATCATAGGGGCCCCTTAGGATAGATAAAAGTACAAGGGCCACACTGATAGTGTAAATATTCTTGCAATTAATATTTACAGCATATGCAACTGAGATCTGAACCCTTTGCCCTCCATTTGTTGTTGAACTTGAACACTAGCTAAAGGCTGCTGGGAGTTGTATTGTAACAACATCTGTAAAGTGAAGATTTGCATCTTGACTTTGCTCAGAGACAATGCTCAGGTGCAGTATACACTCCCACACCCTCTCACAGAGAAGAAAACACACAAGTGGATTTTGTACTAAGGCACTTTTTTTTTCAACCATTGCCATACAGAAAATTACCAGCAGGTGTCACACATGTTCCTTAAAAATGTAATACAGTACTAGAATATGTCATTAATGATGCATGTGAGTTGTGTTTTGTTCTCTGAGAGTTAAGGATTTCTACACATATTAGAAAAGATGCAGCAGGTCCTTGTCCAACAGATGGAACTGCACAGCTGGAACGGAATATTTGCACTAATAAATCCTTTTTTTGTGTTTGTATTTTACATAGAAGAGGGAGCTATCATATTGCTTGTCTAGACCTGGACATTCACTGACTACTGTAGCTACAATATCTCAAATAGTCAGTATAGATTGTATAGTTTCATCTTCTGACTGTAGTGGATATCTGAGCAGAAAGGACAATATGGCAACTCTTTTAGAAGCAGAAAAGCTATTTCCTTTACCCATAACATACTATAACTGCACATTTGACTATTGTGTTTTAAAAGACTACGGAAATAGGTTTCCCCTGTGTACAAGTTACTATCTGAATCTATGTTTGCTGCAGAATACTGTATAAAATAATCTTTCATCCGGTCCTCTTTGAGTTATTTGTACTTTCCTTGGGCTGAAAAACATGAGCACGATTTTGTGCAGGTAAGTGCCTGTATGCAGAAAGGAATGAAACATTAATGTGTGTTTCCACACTTTAATTTTAGGTTATCTATTTAAAGAAGTCTCCAGAGGAGGTATATAGAGCTCTGCTTAGTGGGACTAATGCTCAGTATCTTCCTTTCAGGTGAGAAATGCATTTGTTTGCAAGTCCTTTTTGCTAAAATGGTTACGTTAACAATAGGGACAGCACGGGGGAGAATAACAAAGGTGGATTTTCAGTGAAGACCATATCTTTATCTGACTGGAAATGGGGAGGGAGGGAGGGAAAGAATAACATCTTTCACATAATTATGTGAAAAAGGTTTCAAGAGAATGCAGGTAAACAAGCTGTAATTAAAAGTGAGGCAGATGCACCAGTGACAGTGGAAAGCCATACAATTTTTAGTTTTATTTGTTTTTTTGTTAGTTGTATGCTTTTTTTTATTTAGAAGGGGGGTTGTGGGTCCACACCTAACGCCAAAAAAGGTTTTTGTTTTTTCTTTAAATTATAATCATAAAATTGATAAGCCACCATACCACTCCAAGGTAAACCCTGCATGGTGGTCCCTACCTTATTCACCTCTAATCTTAGTATAAACTGTATTTTACCTCTCTGCTCAATAGCATTGCTTTGCGTGAATGTCTCCTGTGCCTAGGGTTGCCACCTGGCCAGTATTTTACCGGCCTGGCCGGTATTTTTGATGTTTTATCCCAATGTTATTAATAGGAAAAAAAGATAAATAAAGAGATGGCAACCCTACCTGTGCCTTGGTTTCAAACTGTGAGCTAAAGCCTCCCCCACCGACTGCTCATGTGGCTTTTAAGAGAGAGAGACTGCCCAAACCACGCCCATATTTGAGAAAATGTGACAGTGGAGTGCAATTAAAATCAACATGGAATGTTGTGAATAATTGCTTGTGGGTGTGTATGTGTGTATTTTTAAAAGTGAGTTTGTGTAGTGGTGAAAAAATTTTTTTGGGGGGATGTGAAAAAAATATGGTGTGAAGTGTAATGGGTGTAATATGTATATATATGTTTGGGGGTGTTACCTAGTGGAAAGTTCAACAAATGTAGTGAATAACTCATATGCTGGGTCTTAACTTAGCTGGGTATAGTTGCACAATAGTGTGTGTGTGCTGGAAATAAATGTAAGTGTGTTATAATGTAAATAGATGTGTAAAAGGAAACTAATTGGGAGGGAATGTGATTGGTGTAATTTGTATATGAGAAGTGTCTCATGGGTCATTGGTTTTTCACGGCTATATCCTCACTCTGCCACTGGCATTTGCAGCTTTTAAGAGGTAGTGGTTGCACAAACCAAAGCACATTTTTAAAACGTATGGGACCACCTTAAGTCTGAAGTTGTGGGTATTATTGTGCAGCAAACCACATGAAGCTCAGCCAAAGCTTCCAGCAATACAAAAAGGGGGGTGGGGGGGGATTGTGGGTGCACACCTAAGGCCAAATTTCAAAATATTTAACCCTGTATAAATAATTCAATAATAGCTAGTGCATGTATTTTTATTACTTAGCAATAAAAATATCTTTCTCCTGTAGAGATGCTTCATTTGGGAGCTGCACATATAACCTTACCATACTGGATTGTTTGCAGGGAATCCGAAAGGTAAGTCAGGAATAGAAGCCTTACAAGGGGTTTTGTTGAAAGATGCTTAACTGTAAAATCTAGAAAGTTTCAATATGTAAAATGAATACAGTTGATATTTACATCATTTAAGTCAGCCTAATAAGGCTATGGACACACAGGCTGACAAGAGTCAGAGCCTTCAGCCTGTGTGCCCAAAAGTGCACAGATGTGGAGTCTCTGATTGGCCACAGCATACCCTGAATGTGCGGGATCCAGTGTGTTTTATAGCCATGTTTGACATTTTGAGAATTATTTTAAATCACTTCACATTGTAGATAAAATATATAATTGTACTGACTTTATGGCACACATTATACAAACTGCCCCCTACCAAAAATTCAGATTTAGTGGGATTAAGCATGCTGAGCTGTGCTTTGTAAAATGATGCAGAAGTTTTGAAAGATGAATTAAAGATTATGTAAACAAATTATTTAAAGCATTTTAATGTTCTGGTCTTGTTGGCCATACTTGCTAATGCCATACTTGCTGTTATCTTCACCATAAAAAATGCTAATATATCTCTGAGCCATATTTGCAGGCAGCTATTTGCTTTAATGGTGACAGTTGGCAGAGAAAATAATTTGACAGTGTGAATTGTTATAAATAAGAGAAAAAAAAACGGGTACCTTGTATTCCCCATATGATATGAATTAAGCACTTCCTTTGAAAAGAGATGTTCTCTCAAGGACTTAAATCAATTAATTAGCCTCAAATTAAATTAATCATCATTACACCAATTAATTACCATTCATTTAATTCATGTAACTGAATTATGTATTCTTAATAAACTTCACCTATGATGAATATATAATGAATTCATTTTTAAATAAATTACTTAAATAAATAAATAATTATATCAATCGATTGTTGAGTCTAGGGGTTTGTGTTTTTTGTGTGAAAATAGAACTATACAACAGATAGTGAAGTTAACAATTGAGACCACAGTCCCTGAAACTCTTGACTTCTCCAGCTTGTGGTGTCCCAAAGGTAGAAAAGACTGACATAGATCTTAAAGGAACAGTAACATCAAAAAATAAAAGTGTTTTAAAGTAATGACAATATAATGTAGTGTTGCCCTGCTCTGGTAAAACTGTTGTTGAAACACTACTATAGTTTATATAAATAAGCTGCTGTGTAGCAATGGGGGCAGCCATTCAAATGAGAAAAAGCTCAAGTTACACAGCAGATAGCAGATAAGCTCTGTCTGTCTAATGGTGTTATCTGTTATCCATTAGTTAACCTGTGCCATATAGCCACTTTTCAATTTCCGCCATTGCTCTACAGCAGCTTGATTATATGAACTATAGTAGTGTTTCTGAAGTAAACAGATCAGTTTTACTAGCGCAGGGCAACAGTACATGATATTATCATTACTTTAAAACCCTTACATTTTTTGGTGTTACTGTTCCTTTAAAGGACAACTCCACCTTCTATTAATTTCCTTTTCCTAAAAGTTTTAAATTGAATGAATTTGAGTATGAAATTTTAAAAGTCTTTTAATTTATTACCTCATACAGCGGCAGTCACTTTATTTGGATAAATTCTCCATTTTAATTAAGTCTAATTATTAGCAGATAATTTCCCCTTTTCCTCTCATGGTTGTCTGGCCACATACAGGAACATTTTTCAGGATACCCAACCAGTTGGATATTTAAAATAACAAGAATTCAGCTGACTGGCCCTTCTGTGGGCAGCTGCATGTCGGATAACAATCCCAAAATTGGTCTCCCTGGTTTTCCAATTTGGCCAATCAGTGGTGCCAGGATTCCCTCTAAGTTTAAAAAATAAACTGGTGGTTGGGTAGGGAGGGCACATAGGATTAAACACATCAGTCAGTAAACTGTATGAAAATTGGGACCAGCTTGAAATAGCATCCAAAATATAATGTACCCTAACCCTAGTAGTACTTTTTTTCTGTCTTTTTCTGTTTCAGGCTCTACACTTTGGCTTCTTTAACTTTGAAAATTTTGATGTAGATGAATATGAACATTATGAGGTGAGTTTATTTTAGGGATGCGCCGAATCCAGAATTCAGTTCAGGATTCGGACAAGATTTGGCCTTTTTCATCAGGATTTGGTTTCTGCCAAATCCTAATGCTCGACCGAATCAGATTAGAATCCAAAAAATCAGGTGACTTTTCATCACACCAACATGGGTGTCAAAAATTGGGATGCCCGTTGGAAGGCAATGTTGAAGATTTACTTAAAGGAGAACTAAACCCTTGCCCCCTCCATTCACCTACACTGCCACCCCAAGCTCCCACATCATGTATTCTTGTCAGAAGTATCCCCGTATCCTGGCCTGGTATAATCTGCAGAGCTGTGCAGCAGATTTCAAAGCTGCCATCTTCTATGTGCTTCTGACCCTCTTCTGTTGAGTGGCCCCATGAATCTTGGAGGAGCATGCACAGTTCAATCTATGTCCTGAATCAGCATCTACTGCGCATGCTCCTGCAAGATCCATATTGGCAAGGTACGAAGGTAGTGCCACTTCTGACCTAATTGAAATATGGTGCAAATGTTGCAACTCTTTTTTATATTACCCATATGTGAGCCTGTTGCTTTATAATTCCTTCTTCTAGCAGACAAAAGTTACAGGGTTCCTCCTGTTTTTATTAATATAAAGGACACTGCACATTTTGTCATTGTGAATTTCCTTAAAGGGGTACTGTCACGGGAAAACACGTTTTTTCTAAATTTATCAGTTGAAATCCATTTTTCAAAAGAGCAAACACATTTTTTATATTTAATTTTGAAATCTGACATGGGGCCAGACATATTGTCAGTTTCCCAGCTGCCCCCAGTCATGTGACTTGGGCTCTGATAAACTTCAGTCACTCTTTACTGCTGCACTGCAAGTTGGAGTGATATCACCCCCTCCCCCAGTAGCATATCAAAAGAACAATGGGAAGGTAATCAGATAGCAGCTCCCTAACACAAGATAACAGCTCCCTGATAGATCTAAAGCTGACCATAGATGCAAAGATCCTATTGTACAAATCCTGTATTTGTACGATTTTTGGACTGTGTGTTGAGTGTCCCAAAATTTTCCATGCCATGGCGATCAGTTGTTCAGTTTATCATACAGGTTTGAAGATTGTTGGCTGCCGATGATATCTCTGCATGTATTGCCAATCTGACGATTTTCAGTGGGAAACTGTTACCAGCTTTGTCGGACATAAAGCCTGCCAGAAAGTAGTTCCATCCTAAAGTGCAGGCACAAGTCACGTGACTGGGGGCATCTGGGAAACCGACAATATTTCTGGCCCCATTTCAGATTTCAAAACTGAAAATAAAAAAACTGGTTTGCTCTTTTGAGAATTGGATTTCAGAGCAGAAGTCTGCTGGAGTAACACTATTAACTGATTGTTTTGGGGGGAAAAAAAAAAAAGTTTTCCCATGAGAGTATCCCTTTAAGCACAAAAAAAAAACTTGGCAAAGTTTAAGTGTTTTTTTCAGTTTGAAGGTTCAGATCTTTCAAAATGTTTAAATAACAGTGGCAAAACTGTTTGGAGGGGCCTGGCTTGCACAGGCAGCAACCCCGTGTCCACCTCCACCACCCCTCCTCCCAGGAGCACTCATCATTAAAAATGTTGATAGTTTTAATAAATAAGCAGGTTAATTTTGATTGTATTCAAATAGAAAAAAACTCTTAAATTCACCCATTTGAATTTTGATAAACAGGACTCCCATTGTTCACTTAGTTCCTATTGGTGGAGCTCTACTGAATTTTTTTCAGCCATTTAAAAAATCGGTACGTTTCCAGTATTTCTTTCACTTTAAAATGTTTGCCTACAGTGAGGAGAAAGAAAAAAACATTTCCCTTGGTTAAAAGTCGTTTTGTTTCTTGAATTGTATTAATTGTCACACTGTAAAATGTTCCAGCTTAATTCATTCTGAATGTCAATCATTGAATATGAGCTTCACTCTTTTTTGTGTCTAGGTTTATTATGTGTCAGTAGAGGAAGCAGGCTATATCTGATATCTTTCTTTTTGCAGAGGGTGGAGAATGGTGATTTTAATTGGATTGTCCCTGGCAAGTTTTTGGCATTCAGTGGGCCCCACCCAAAAAGTAAAATTGAAAACGGTAAGATGGTCAGTAGGTTTGTTTTTAATCCTCTGCAATTGATCATATCATAGAAGGATTTCCATGGGAGACTACAGAATCCAAGCTTATTATGCATGATATATAATTAAACATTTTTTCTAAAGCTTATAACCATGACTACCACCTCCCTATCCCAGGCTGGAGGTGAGCAGTAAACATTTGTAGTGATCCGTAGGCACCCAAGACAACCATTAAATGTGAAGGGGTGGTGGATTTTATCCACAAGACTGCCCATCACCTTGCCTCATACTCAGCTGGGTAAGAAATAACCCGAAATCATTAGTCAAGGAAGGCAGGGGTCAGTAACTTATGGATAAGGGGGTTATGTTTTAATGTAGGCTTGAGGTCATTTATTTTATTAGTAACCCCACCCTTACATGGAGGAGTGTCAAGGCTAATAAATAAACCCTCAAGGCTAAAGGACCTTGCCCTGTTGGTATGGCCAACAAACAGATGTTTTTGGTTTGGTCCATGGGAGCGGAAGAAAATGCTAAATATTCCCATCCAAACAGTGAATGTGTATCACTATAATGTACATTGTTCTGTCTAGTGATAGGTGAGTTTATTTACATATGCATGTCAGTGATTGTATTTATAAGGCAGCAATGTGCAGGTTATAATGTCTGTCTGTGCCTCTCTTGCTAAAATTCACATTTTCTCTTTCTCTGAAGGCTATCCACTTCATGCACCTGAAGCTTACTTCCCATACTTCAGAAAACACAATATCCGTGCTGTCATCCGACTGAACAAGAAAATTTATGATGCCAAACGATTCACTGATGCAGGATTTGATCATTATGACCTGTTTTTTGTGGACGGGAGCACTCCTAGTGATGGAATAGTGCGGAGATTCCTGAACCTATGTGAAAACACTGATGGAGCTATTGCTGTACACTGCAAAGGTATCTCTAATAAGAGAAATTATTAATGAAATATACATATATATATATCCCCATGTCTTTATTCTACTGTAGCAAATTTATCAGTGGCAGCATGCTATATAGCTAGAGCTGTGTGTTTGGATATTGACTGTACCAGAAGAATAGAGAGTCTTAAATGCTACTGTGAATAGGAATCTATATTCAGGAATACTTGAAACATGGTGTTTTCTGGATAAGGGGTTTTTCTTTTTTCATTTGGATCAGCATGTTTTAAGTCTACTAAAAAAAACCCCACAGAACTATATAGCCGCCAGTATGGATTTATGCGGATACAAAATGCAAGGGAAGCTGCATACTGTATGCAAGTTTAAGGCATTGCTAATGCATTTTCCTCAGCACTTTGATCAAGAAGCCATAGCAGTGTCCTCAAGGAGATGCTGCTTCCTCTTGTTATTTTAAAGGAAATAATTTCACTGGTATTAGTTGACACCAGAGACTCTTCAAGTAAATATTAAGAGCTCTGATGGAGAAATGAATGTGCACTTGGCATCCTCTATTGCTTGGAATAATCTGAATAGACAGGGGCTAATACCAAGGGGATTTTTATGCACACATACATTCTCCCCTGTTTACAAATTACAAACCACTGTGTTAAAGAGGAGGCCAAGACAAGTGAAAGCTCTTTGTAGTATGTAGTATGATGTATGAATCAACGCTTGTTAGAGCAAGAAAAATAAACTGTGACAATTAAATATATTATTATCATTCCTTTATAAGAATTTTTTTGTGATTGATTTATTCATATAACTGTTCTGATTAATATTTTGTACACCAGGCCACCATATTCTTCATTACATCATATACACTGACTATTGTTTGCTGTCTAAGCACAGTAATGTGTTCCTGAACTCTAATTAGCCCCTTCTGTATGGCACTTCCCAAAATTACTGGGCTGCATCCTTACCACAATAATGATGAAAATATTCCAGATATACTCCCTGTCTTCTGAACATCAGGGGAGGAAATCATACTGTGTAGTAAACTTCCTTGTTTTGAGATTCATTGTTTGCTCTTAAAACTTTCTTTTATGTTTGATGACATCCTCACTCCACTTCAGTCCACTCCAATGCTTTTTTCCCCATTTCACTCTGCTTACTGATACCAGCTGGCACTACAGACTTGATCATGAACCACACTTAAAGTTCTACTGACACTAAACTTTTTCTTTTCAAAATATTAATCTACATTAAAAGTTACTTATAGGTCATGTTGATCGTTTAACACTGATAGTTCTACTATTGTAAGTAATTCTTAGTTAAAGTTCCTAAACCTGACTGTTCTGCCAACCTGTCACTTCTCGGCCTGTCAGTTAGAGTTTCTAATACTAGCAACTGCTGCACAAATATGGCAGCCCCCTCATAGCGGAACATGGGGGTAAGAACAGGGTCGGACTGGGGTCCACCAGGGCTTCTGCCTCAGGGCCCCCCTCCGGATCCTAAGGGCTGCTGCCTCAGGGCCTCCTGTCCGGCAACCCGCCCCCTGTGCGCATGCGCACTCGCACATACTCGTCAGCGCACACACTGTTTTGTCTTGACAAAACGCTGCCACGCATGTGCGCGTGTGCACACGTGGGGGGGGAAGCGGGTTGCCGGACAGGACTCCCGTAGGCAATCCAGGTTCCGTATCTTGGCCGGTGGGGCCCACTAGAGCCAGGGGGCCCACCGGCCCACTCCAACCCTGGGTAAGAAAGGTAATGTAAAAGCATCTGGCAAATACTTGTATGGCAAAATTATAAATAGTATGCAAAGAAAATAGTATGATAGATATAAAAAAAGGTTATTTTCTGATGTCAGTAGCTCACATTATCACATTTTCATTTTAACATAATCTTAATAAGCGCAATGTGTGGCCAAGAGACAATATTGTCAGGCCACTCTTTTCATTTGAGTTGTCTTCAGATTGTTCACCAGAAATAAAGACTTTTTTCATTGCTTTCCGTCTTTTATTTTTTTTACTGTTTTTCCAAAATTGAACTTTAATGTTAATGTCTGTGATGTTTCAGTCTGGCAGCTCAGTAATTCAGGTGCAGATTCTGAACCGTTACAATTTGCTACATTAATTGTATCAACTAATGTATTAATGTAGACAGGGTCAGTGACTGCCCCCCCCCCCCCCCCCCCCCCGAGCTGCATAAGAATAAGCATAAGAATGTGAAAAATGGCATTTTACTAAGGATGCACTGAATCCACTATTTTGGATCTGGGCGAACCCCGAATCCTTTGCGAAAGATTTGTCCGAATACCGAATCTGAATTCTAATTTTCATATGCAAATTAGTGGTTGGAAGTGGGAAACATTTTTTACTTCCTTGTTTTGTGACAAAAAGTCACGGAATTTCCCTCCCTTCCCTTCCCTGCAAATAAGGATTCATATTCAGTTCTGTGAAATCTTGCTGAAAAGGGCCAAATCCTGGCTAAATCCTGGATTCGGTGCATCCCTACATTTTACACTTCAATATTAGAAAAATGGTCACACATAGATAACAGAAAGTAATTTTAAAAAATCTTTATTTCTGGCTAACAACTGAACTGAAAAAAGTGTTTGAAGATGAACAACCCCTTTAAGTTATTGAGATCCTAATTACATTAAGGTCCCTTATCTGGAGAACTCCAGGTCCCAATCATTCTGCATAATAGATCCTTTATCTCTACTTGCCATTTTTTCCGTAATGTTTCTGATTTTTGTTAATGACAATTAACAAAGATTACTTACAACAGTATACTACTTAGTTTTTTAGCATTGCATGTACATTTAAAATAGTTTTATTAGTTAATAGTGATTATGCAGATGCTCCTCTGCTGAGGAAACAGCCACACACTCCAAATAAATTCACCCATTGTACACACAAGGCAAATTATTATGATACATTTTGTAATATGTCTTTCTCTGACTTACTGAACTTACTAAGCCTTTGAACTAAAGGTAGCAATCCGGGTTGATTCCTGGGTTATCCAAGCAATCACATCACAGATCAAATATCTCAGCAGCAACAGAGATGTAGCTTGTCAGTTCCAGGTTTCACTATGCCCCTTACATGTGCCTATGGGAGACATAAGGAATTTCTCTCCAGAGCATTTGTGATGCCATTCCTGCCATTCCTGAAGAGACCATGCATGCAGTGATGTTTGAGACGTATGTTCAAATTGCTTTGAATCTCACTTTGATTGATCTGCAAGCTGGGCTTTGACAATTAATTAGCAGAGCAGTTGGGCATTCACCTCAAAAATCACTGTACACCCCACTTTAGGAATCATTCTGCTTATAATAAGACAAGGGTGGCTGTACAACCTGCTCTCTGATTAAATAGGTGGCACTTTGTTCAGCGTTCATCCTTTGTCATCTATTCAATCAGAAAGTAGTTTTCATTTGACCAGGGGAAGTCCAATTAATCTGTTAGAGGGACAAGATCTATGAAAATTACGCTTCTGGAGGAAAAGCAAAACATAGATATATTTGTCAGGTATTGGTGAAATAGATATTGAGTAAACAGGATGTCAGCCATCATGGAAAGCTATTTCGCTGCTTACTTTTTTCTTGATGCTTCCCAGTTGTGCTCACTGCTGTCTGTTTTTGTGTTTTCTCTTAGCTGGCCTGGGAAGAACAGGAACCCTGATTGCTTGTTACATTATGAAGCACTACAGATTTACACACTCTGAAACCATTGCATGGATCCGAATTTGCAGGCCTGGTTCTATCATCGGACCCCAGCAGCACTTTTTGGAAGAGTAAGTAGGTTTGCTTTTGTCAAAATGCTCACAATCAGGGTTTTTTTTTATTTAAGGGGTTATTTATAAAAGGTTGAGTTGACTTTTACACAAAAAATTAGAGTTTTCAAGGGTATTTTTCAGTCAGAAATGTTGTTGTTAAAAAAAATAATCAAATCTTTCGAGCTCATTTTGTTCCCTCAGAAAACATGATTCATTTGAGTTTTCAGGTTCTTCAACCCAAATTCACTGATTTGAGTTTTTTTCTTAAATCAGTTGTGAGTTAATTTGAGGTATAAAAAACCTTTACAAACCTGTAAAACTCTACCTTTTATAAATAACCACCTAACCATTGATAGGAATGGATTTGCTAGGGAACTAAGTCCTAACAACTAGGAGTTAGGCTAATGCTGCTTTAGATAGCAATTGTTTTTACAAATAACTTTAAAAATACTGAACATGTTCAATACAATTATATTTGAAAGTTGCTTAAAATTGTTTACTTTTATTCTTTTATTTGAATTGTAAATGTAAAGTAATACATTACAAACAATTTAAATATTGTTTAAAAATTTAATTAAGATTTGAGGAGATGCCACTGCTGGAACTGACAAGGGCAGTACAAATTCTGTGGCTTAGGTGGGGAGGATATGCACAACTCATATACATGGTAGGAAATGTAGGCTTTACATGTTAAAGGGATACTGTCAAACTGGGAAAAAATGTTTTTGTCAAAATGCATCAGTTAAAAGTGCTGCTCCACCAGACTTCTGCACTGAATCCATTTCTCAAAAGAAAAAACATATTTTTTTATATTTCATTTTGAAATCAGACATGGGGCTAGACATATTGTCAATTTCCAAGCTGCCCCATGTCATGTGACCTGTGCTCTGATAAACTTCAGTCACTCTTTACTGCTGTACTGTAGTTGGAGTGATATCACCCCCTCCCTAGCAGCCTAACAACAGAACAATTGGAAGTTAAACAGATATCAGTTCCCTAACGCAAGATAACAGCTGCCTGGTAGATCTAAGAACTCAATAGTGAAAACACATGTCCCACTGCGTTCCATTCAGTTACATTGAGAAGGAAAAATAAGAGCCTTTCTCATTATAACATGGGGAAGGCAGTTCGGATTGTTGCCCAGAAGAAGAGGCGATTAGTAGTAGATAAGTAGTAGAAATAACAGCCTACCAGAAAGTAGTTCCATCCAAGTGCTGGCACAAGTCACATGACCAGGGGCAGCTGGGAAACTGACAATATGTCTAGCCCCATGTCAGCTTTCAAAATGAAAAATAAAAAAATCTGTTTGCTCTTTTGAGAAATGGGTTTCAGTGCAGAAGTCTGCTTGAGCAGCACTATTAACTGATGCTTTTTGAAAAAACACGTTTTCCCATGACAGTAGCCCTTTTAGAGAATTGTAGTCTTGGCTGGAGGAGAGCTGATCCTTGCTACATTGTTTTCATAGTACATTTTCAGGACCAGCCGTGCAGGTAATAAAAAAAGGACAGGTCGATACTGCTTTCAATATTAATTACATTCATAAATCTTAGCAAATTCACTGAAAGTATACAGTGGACATGGGCATGTTGGTTAGAGCAGCATTGCCCATAGTCTGGCACTGTGAGTGTCGTGTGGGAAACCTTCATGTCCATGGCACTGGGGTATGTTAAGAGGACCTTAAATTATTTAATGTAGAAATGTGATGTGAAAGTAATGGGCAAAAGCCTGTCGTCTGGCCCTGGCCTAAGAAACACTATCCAGCCCAGACATCTGCTTGTACCCCCTGCATGAAGCAGAGCCTGTGTTTGGTCTAAAACTTTGATTTGACTGGCTTTCCAAATGACTTTTTTTGCAAGGAGGATGAATATATTAGAATACATAGAAATACTATTAGTTATAAATGGCCCCAAAAAAAAAAGTGTACAGGCATAACCACACAATTCTATTCTCATATGTGTCCTGGCGATAGCTTGTAAAGAAGCTACCGTAAAATTACTTTAGCATTGGTTTTCCTTTTACTAGAGATAATTTTGCAGGGAGAGGCATTTTGTGACCCTTTTAGATATGCTTGTTACTTTCAACAGTGCTCAGAGGGTTATAATAAACCTTTGGTTGTGACACGGTTATTGATTTCTTTATCTTTAACCCATGGCAGTTCAGGTTAAAAGATAATTGGTTTTAAGCACATTTTTATCTTGGAAGAATATACTCAGCACAGTTAGATGTATGTTCAGTACATTTTCTGTTAAGTTAATGGATTGTGCATTCCAGGCAAAACCTTTTCAACCTCAGACATATTTATTTGAAAGTGCACTCTGTACATTACAATCATGTCTCCGTCGGAGTGCCTAATAAAAAGTGTTACATGGTCAGATTGCTTGATTGCACCTGCTGTGCCAAGTATAATTCCAGGACAATGGATTGATCTAGCACAGGCTGTAGCAAGGAGCACATTCAGAGCATCAGAGATAGAAGCTGCATGGCTTCATTTCAATTAAAAAGCTATAACTAGATAAAAGAAGGCCTTGGACAGAGAAAAGTGACACTTTGCTGTGGTTTCTAAAACATCACTTTGGTGTTGTTGGAGAGTAACTTGTTTGCAGTTTTTACACTGATGCTTTAATTTTTTTGTTTAATACCTTGCTCCCCTTAAAGAAATTGCTGCTCACTATATCATTTGAAATCTGGCAAGATCATTTAGAAGACAAAGCAAGTTGTAAGCAAAATTGAAGCTTTTGGTAATCTTATTTGGATTCGTTTCTCTAATTTCTTAATTTGAGTTAATTTCTCACATTTAATATTTTGATATTGTAATAAATAAGTATACATGTGTGGTTAGCCACAGTAGATTCACTTTACAACCAAATTAGAATTTTGATAAGTAGGCCTATCAACCCTGTTGCGCCTGTAGCCCGGGGGGGGGGGTGAGATACAGCCCAGCATAAGCTGAAACCTACATATGTCTAATTGAGTAGACCTGCATCCGAACCTATAACCGATATTTTTACTTGCTTTATCCACATATGTTTAGACCTGTGACATCTTGATCCACCTACTTGCCCCTGTACCCACATCCACCAATTATTTTTGCAGCCTGCCTCTCTGCATTTTTCCAGCTAACCCATAGGTAACCAGCTGCTGAAAGACTCTGTCTTTTTGCAGCTTCAGCAATTCCCTAGTGGTCAGATGTTGAATGGTGCAGCTGTGATAAAGAACAATTCCCTTCCACTCATCCCACTCTTATTGTATTGACATATTATCTGTCAACCTGTCATGGGAAAACATGTTTTTCAAAACATTTTTCAAAAGAGCAAACAGATTTTTTTATATTCAATTCTGAAATCTGACATGGGGCTAGACATTGTCAGTTTCCCAGCTGCCCCAGTCATGTGCCTTGTGCTCTGACAAACTTCAGTCACTCTTTACCGTTGTACTGCAAGTTGTAGTGATATCTCCCTCCTCCCTTCCACCCCAGCAGCCTAACAAAAGAACAATGGGAAAGTAACTAGATAGCAGCTCCCTAACACAAGATAACAGCTCCCTAACACAAGATAACAGCTCCCTGATAGATCAACACTCAATAGTAAAAGCCAAGTCCCACTGAGACTGATTCAGTTACATTAGGGCAGGGGCACACAGGGAGATTCTGGGAGATTTAGTCGCCTCTTCTTTTGGGCGACAATGTCCGGCTGCTAAAATGAAAAATCGCCTGCAGCAATGCACTTGCGGCGCTTTGATTTCCCGAAGACGCCGGAAGTTGCCTCATGAAGAAACTTCTGGCGACTTCGGAAATTGAAGTTCTGCGAGTGCCATTGTGCTGGAGTTTTCTCATTATAGCAGGTTGAAGGCAGTTCGGATTGTTGCCCAGAAGAAGAGGTAATTAGTCGCCAGGTGACTAAATCTCCTTGAATCTGGCTGTTTGTCTTTAGTAGAAATAACAGCCTGCCAGAAAGTAGTTCCATCAAAGTGCAGGCACAAGTCATATGACTGGGGGTAGCTGGGAAACTGACAATATGTCTAGCCCCATGTCAGATTTCAGAATTTAATATAAAAAATCTGTTTGCTCTTTTGACAATTGGATTTCAGTGCAGAATTCTGCTGGAGCAGCACTATTAACTGGTGTGTTTTGAGAAAAACATCTTCCCATGACAGTATCATGGGATTCTGGGAATACAATCTAGCATTGTTTTATATATGTAAGTAACTTGCAATTTGATGTTATATTTAGGAAGCAGACCTGGCTATGGCTTCAGGGTGACCTTCATAGAAGTAATCAGAAACAGATACAGTTTGAGGACCGGGCTGTTACTCGGATTTTGACTGACTTCGAAGAGTTATCTGTGTCTGGGAGGTTCTCTAGCAATAATATTTATGAACGAGACAGAGAGGTCAGTTTGAACATACCCTGCCATTTTAATTTTCAGATGTGTTTATGTGCAAATCTAGTGGCTAAAATCTTCATGCGCAATAAAGAATCTGCAAAAGTTGTGTGAGTTAAAAACATGAAAAGTCCTAAAACTGGCAAAACAATATGATGCATTCTGTCCTTCCATGTCCTCATTATTATTGGTATTTTTATAGTGCCAAAATATTCCATAGTGCTGCACATTTGAAGCACTACATAAAAAATAATAACTCAGGAGGCCTGCTCATTTGTTTCTTTAGATGCCCTACTGCCTTTTTCTTGTTCAGTTTTTAAGTTGATTATTAACCACCTATTATTCATCCTGATCTTTAGCAGAATAACTCTGAAGATGAACTGGATCACAGCAATGGGTTAACCCAAGGAGACAAACTCCGTGCCTTAAAGAGCAGAAGACATCCACGATCTGCAACTACTGGAGCACTGCGGTAAGTATTTCACTTACAGCTACATCATCTGTGGAATGTTTTTCTTTCTGTAAAACAAGTTGTGGCAACTGAACATTTAAGCAACTGAATTCAAAACTTACCGTTAGAATATTGTATTTGCAACTCCCCAAAGTGCACCTTTGGGAGACTTGTGATTTGCTTTTATATTAAATGGATATCCATTCATAGATTTTAAGTCATACGAAATAGATATCCAAGTAGCAGATCTTTGTATGTAATATTTTTCTTTTACTAATTCCGTTCTCCATATTTTAGGCTGGATGACATGAAACTACACACAAGATCTACATCACAGCCTTTCAGGTGATTTGTGTGCATTTTTGGATTTTATCATAATACTGCTTTGACACTGTTACAAACAGCACAATGTCAATGGAACTTAAAAGTACTTGCATTTAAACCTCACTGCTCAAAAAATGTTATACATTTTTATTTCACATACTTTGTATCTCTGGAAAAAGCATTAGTTATACCTTAGTATTACAAGACAGCCACTGTAATTTACATGTATATAATAATTCCTGTTTAGTAATAATAGACTTCAAATATCCCAAAAATGTGCCGTGCAGGGTCCTTGCTTCTAACAGCACACAGGGTTCCATGTCCCCTCTGAAGTCTTCCAGAGTCACATCATCTACATCAGCCGTTGGAAGGAGGGTTGCACAGAGTCCGAGATCAACCAATAGCAAAGGTGCAGGGTAAGTATCTTATTGAGTGACTATAAAGTAGACATTATATCAATGGGTTCAGAATAACACTAACATTAGAAGAACAGTGTCAGTTTTGTAGAAGTATCACCCATCAATATGAATAAATCAACTGGGTAAACAGTAGGGGCTTTTCAATATATTGCATTAGAAGTTTGTTTGTAAACTGGTTGCTGCTACCAAACTCATGTGAGGTAAGTAAAGAGTAGTTTCTACAAGCTGGTCAGCCAACTAACTGGGAATCCTGGTATCTGCTACAGTTGTAAACATCTTGGAGGTTATGGTTCACCGAAATTTTAAACTCCCTGCTACCTTGGAAGATATACTGCACTGGAAATATTAAGTTCCAAAGTTGCAAATAATGAACATATTATGTTTTTTTTTACTAGTCTGCTCGGTGCTTCCAAAGTTGTTTCTTCGTTACAGTATTGTGTTCAAATATATTAATCTCATCATTTTCAGCATCTGCTGCTCTCTACATATTGCAGGTTTATACACTTTCTGCAACATTATTCTCCTTTAGAAATTTTCAACAAATGGAAGCACAGCAACATTAAATTCTATTCCCACAACCTATCCCTCTATCTCCTGCTGTGAATGAATGAGACATGTCTATAAACCCTGGTTCCTGCCACATATCCGCTCAGTTTCTCCCATTCTGCTGTTTTTTCTTTGTTCATAACCATTTGCTCCTTGACCCCTTCTAACCTTATTCAGATTGTGCCCTTTCTCTTGCTTCTCATCTCTTTCTTCTATTAAATTAACAAATAAAGGTTAAGCCATGCTCTAATTCTTCCCACCCACTGTCTTAATCTGGAATACACTAGTATCATAACTATATTTACTATAGAGCTGTTTTATAACAATGCTATTTTAGCTATAGCTAACTCTTTCAGGAATATACTTGTATCTTATAACTATATTTACTATATATCTATATTATAACAAAGCTAAATTAACTATAGCTAACTCTCTCAAGACCAGTCTCTACTCTCTTAAGCTGGCCATACACTATAAGATCCGCTCGCTTGGCGACATCACCAAACAAGCGGTTTGTCCACTAACAGCAGGACTATATTGGTGTAATCCGAACATTCGGCCCTAGGCAACCAGTAACAATGGGCTCCGAGTCCGACAGGTCAGTCATCCGAAAAATGAAACCTTCCCGATCAATATCGCCCCCATACACGGGCAGATAAGCTGCCAAATTGGTCTAAAAGACCAATATCAGCAGCTTTATCTGCCCGTGTATGGCCAGTTTTAAATATTCATCTGATGCTCTTGTTAAAGAATATAATGATATAATTCCTAGTCCAGTACACCATTACATCTCCAGCATATCCTCAATATAAATATGATCCCCTATTCCATGTGAACTAATTTTAAAGCTAATATGGAGAAAATCCTGTGCACAAACTGACTTAATCGAATATAACATTAAAGGAAAACTATACCCCCCAAACAATGTATGCAAACATATGTAAAACCTTGCTTCATGTAAATAAACCATTTTCATGATAATACCTTTTAGTAGCATGTGCCATTGGGTAATCATAAATAGAAAATTGCCATTTTAAAAAATAAGGACAGCCTCCTGGGATCATATGATTCAACGGTGCACACAAACATACCAAACAAACTATAAAGTTAGGTCACATGAGCCAATTAACAGACAGAGTTGTGTCTTTTGCTTCCACACTTCTTCCTATTACAGTTAGAGATGAAATATTTCTGGTCAGGTGATCTATGAGGCAGCACACAGACCATCACCAAATGGTGGTTCAAGGCAAGAGATGTAAAAGGGCAATGTTTACTTAAATATATACCAGGTTGCTAAGATTCTTTAATATGTTACTATAATATGTTGCTCAAGTATTCCTTTTTGGGGTATAGTTTTCCTCAAAGCAAACGTGATTACTATAGTGTACATAACATTATACATAACATTATAGGATGGCCATTTTCTGTACTGAGTATTCTTCTGTGTCCCGCACTAGTGAGATTCACCCTGTTTTTACAGACCTCAGACCTCTTAAAAAACAATGTATATTCCATCCATAAACATGACTACACTTCTACACATATTCATTATTTTCTCAAGCCCCTTCTTCCTGTTCTGATTCCATGGTATTGTATTCTCTATCCGCAACTTGCTGCCTCAATTTATAGCCCATTTTTTAACATAAAAACTGTGCTACCATGATTTTTTCAACACTTACTAATTTATTTAAATCTTTATATCATGGTTTCCTTTAAATCTGTGGAATTATTATTTCTCTGAAAAAAATACATGCACTTTTTCTACATAAGCCTTCTACCTGTTTACACCATCTACTTCTGGTTCTGTCATGGACCTTTCTCTCTTGCTGCTCTTTACCTCTGGAATTCCTCCTTCCTCAATGTCTTCAAAACTTCAACACTGTAAAGCTGGCCATAGACATTAGGATTACGATCTTTCATGGAAAAGATCTTTCCAACAACAAGTGTTTCTTGTGGCCTCAGCCTAAGACATAGCAGTGTACTTGTTTTGGTACTGTTGAACTGGGACTGTTTCAGAAACTTGGAATACAATCTCTGTCCATGCATTCATTGATTTTCAGATATTAATGATATTAATGTGTGCTATAAGAGTTAGTCTTGTTGCAGACATATAGAAATTTGGTACAAATGGCATCTTGTAATTTTCCTTCCTGTCTAAGGAGATGACTTAAAGGAAAATGAAAGCCTAACTAAAGAAGTAGCTAGAAATGTACATTATATTTTGTGCTTCTGTACCAGCCCAAGGCAACCACAGCCCTTTAGCAGGGAAGATCTGTGTCTCCAAAATTGCCCCAGTAGCTCCTCATTTTATTTTCTGCTGATTCACTGATTCACATGCTCTGTGCTGCTGAGCTTAGGGACCCACTCACAATATAAAGTGCATGTAAAATAGATATGTCACACTATAAGGCTGATTAGTAATTAATACAAATAATTATGACATTGCAGCACAGAAACCAGTGTAACTAGCATCAGAATTTAATAATCAGCCCTGTAGCATCAGCTTATATTACAGGCCAACATCATTTTCTGCTTGATAATTTGTGGCGGACCCAAAGCTTAGCTTCGAAACAGCTGCTCAGAGCCCACCGAGTGTCACATACACTTTCCAAGATGTTGACCCCCAGTGACAAGTTTGAAGTCCTGAATCATTGCTGCTGTTGACAAGCTGAAACTTTAGGCTGGTGCAGTAAGTTCAGTATATATAATATGGCATTTTAAGACATTTAAATTTTTAGGGTTTAGTTTTAACTGGTCATCACCAACAACAATGTTGTTTCCCTTTGCCTTTGTGTCACATATCTCCAAAGGTCATTGGTTTATCAGTAGCCATTAAAGGCAACTTTAAAGGAGATCTAAAGCCCCAAAATTAATTGGTAAAAACTTATTCAGACTGATCTTCTGAGCACTTTTGAAATTTGCATTCACATTACTTTCTATTTTAACTGGTTTCTGAGATATTAGCAGTTTTATACTGCTGGGCTATACTGCAGGCTTCAGCCCAGCAGCTCTCTTGGAAGGCCCAGCAGGTCAGTTACCCTTACTATCTGTGCACTTTGTGGATTCTGTTAACCCATGAGTTGCCATCTCTCAGTTGAACCAAAGGCCTGGTTTTAGCAGTTTAAAAAAGCAAATATCCTAAAAACCAATAAAAAATCGAAGATTACTGTAAATTTCAAAAGTGCTCAGTTTTTGGATTTCAAATCTCTTAAGTCAAGAAGTAGCCATACTGAATTTGGGTGGATTTCCAGCTGTAACTTCAAACTGTCATGTTTGACAAACACATTTCCTTACTCCGTAAAACGGGGTTGTGTGCTTACTCCGTGAAAACTATTATCCATGCTGTAACCCATAGCAACTATTTAGCCACAAACTGTAAATAATGCAATTGTGTTAGTTTCATCAGATCTTAATTATTTTTGACTTGCTATTGTATCTACACAGGACTAAACTTATACATCGTTTACAATAATCCTTCTGACTTGTGTGCTATAATTTTGGCATTGAAGTAGTTAATGTTCACTGAATGTCTGCGTGGGATAATAATGTATCTCTGCATGTGACAGTATTATTATGTCATTGAACTAATGGCTTTCAGAAGTGTCTTCTGCCAATGCAGTGTAATTTGGATACTTTAGTCTCCTTTATTCTTCATGTAAATATATTTGTTTTAACGTTGCCTTGAAAAATACAGTGGTACATTTTATAGTGCATAGAAACTGGTGTTTTGATGGTCTGATTTTTTTTTTTTAAACCATTGTTAGAAATTTCCAGAATTTGACATAATCACTTGGGTCGTAGCCAAGCCAGTCATAACATAATCTGCATCTGGAAGTCACCGCATTCATTCCCGTATTTAATCATGCAGGATATGCTATTTGCATCTGTAAGGGTCAGATGGAGTTTCTTAGAAACTGTTCACTTACAGTACAGGCTAAAGTTGGCCACATAGGCAAAGATCTACCTGCAATATCAGACGAACGAGCGGACATCCCCATCTCCCGACCTGCCACTAACTCTCAGTTTAAATAAAGCAGTAAAAGAACAGATCAGCCGATTTTCTGCTCCTACAGCAATTGTACAGGTTCAGAATGGTGGACCCTGGACTCTTGTGGGCCCTGCTGGCCCAGAGCCACACCCACAAATTTCTTTGTGCCACAACCTCCCTTTGTCAGGGGTCGCAGCAAAAACTTAATGTACGTGCACAGCTCTGCGCGTTGCCTCAGCAAGGGAGGCCGGAGTGGGGCCCTGGAACAGCAGACCCGGTGGGCCCCAGGTCTCCCGGTCCAACCCTACAATCCTATAATCGAAAGTTTATGTCTGTCAAAGCTGGTGACATTCTCCCACTGAAAATAGTCAGATTAGCAATACACGCAGAGATATGATCAGCAGCCAACAGAAATCTTTTAACCCGTCTGATCCGCTGAACGACAGATCGGCATGGCACGTCAAATGTCGGGACACTCCACACACGGCCCAAATATTATACGAATAATTATACGAGGATTATTAATATACGAGGATTTGTACAATCTAATCTTTTCATCTATGGCCAGCTTTAGGTATATCTGTTACACTAGATATTTTGGCTCTTCTGCCTGAAATGTGTCCTGATGCAGTCAGAATTTACGCATTGAAATTATTTTTTCTAAAGCATTCAGGAACATATTAAGAATTATATTCACATATATACAGTCAAAGATGCTTCATTATTAATTGAACATATTGTTACTGTTTAGCACTGCACACAGCATGATAATTGAAAGGGCCTCAGAAACGTGCATGTACTACAGCCATGCAAAGATTACTTCCTTTATATGTTGCTTTGTTCTTAATTGGGACTATTGTTACTGCTAATCCTTTATAGCACTTTATAATATAGGATTGTAAGTCCCTGCCCATGGGATCTAGACATTAATGCCTTTTAATCCTTTACAAGATGCTTGATGAAGGGATTGCTGAAGATTTAGAGTAATTTGTGTTAGACTTTATTATAAAATTGTCACACCAGAACAATGTATAAAATAAAAACTGTCCTCACTATTAACTGCGATGCTATAGGGACAGTGGCTTTTGGTTTTAGAACAGTCCAGTCAGAGCTACCAAATGTATCTTGAAAATGAACATTATCCACACAACTCACACATGCGTTCACTTCAAATTCCTTAAGGGAATTTACTCAATTCTTGAAGCCATAAGAGCATAGATTTCCAATTTTTGGAGCTTCCTCTCTGGCAAGTGTCAAGGGCAGTGATCCCTAAACAGTAGCTTATGAGCAACATGTTGCTCTCCAACCCCTTGGATGTTGCTCCCATTTGCCTCAAAGCAGGTGCTAATTTTTGAATTCCAGGCTTGGAGGCAAGCTTTGGTTGTATAAAGACCAGGTGCATTGCCAAACAGAGCCTCCACGTAGGTTGACAATTAAAAGCTACTAAAAGCCCTTATTTGCCACCCCAGGAACATTTTTCATGCTAGTGTTGCTCTCATTTTACTTCTGAATGTTGCTCACGGGTTCAAAAGGTTGGGGATCCCTGGTCTAGGGAGACTCAGTCAGAAGCCAATGAGGAGAATGCCTATATGCTCATCTAGATATTCCCATAACCCAAGCATGAAAGGCAAATCAACTAGAGCAGGAGTGGCCATACTTTCCTATTGTGAGGTCTACTTTTAGCGACAATGTCCTATTATGATCTACATCCATAAAAGCATTGTTAATATTCTGTTCCATGGAAAAGATTACTTAAATATTGATTTAAGAGAAAATGTTTATTGCTTTCTATACTTTCTTATGAAACCTTCACATAATAAATAGCTGTATGAATAGCATGAAACTGAAGGGTGATTTATATTGACTGATCCCAATCTACCTTTTGGGCACCCCTGAAATAGAGCTTGGTGTTAGCACTGCTTCCTGTTCTGTTGGGACTGTGATTGAATGGCTGAGACATCAATATACTGCATATACCTTTAAGCCTGTTGACCTTTAAAGCTTTGACCAAGGTTTGACCTCCAATGCGGACTTCAATTAATTGAAAGCCAGAAGCCACTGCATTAGTGTGAGCTTTACTTTTCACTGCTTTTATTGTGTCTTTTATTAATAATTAATATGATGTGAATGTCCTTTGATGGGACACCAATGGAAATTCATGGGGCTTTAGGGTGGGCAGGTACAACTAGGGCCCCAACTTTTAAAATAAAAAACTCTTCAGGTACAACTAGGGCCCCAACATTTAAAATAAAATTAGCCAGTAACGCTTTATAATGTCCAGTTTCTATGGCAAATATAGTTAAGTTAAAATGAAAGTGAAGAAGAATATAATCAATTGATATTGTGATAAATAGTAAAGCTGATGTTGATTTCTATTTTAAAACGGCACCTTTATAATGCTTGAGATCTGGGCTTCTCTGTATATGGGGTCTTTCCACAAATGAGACCTTCATAGCTTAAGTCCACTAAACAAAATAAACTAAACTAAATAAACATTAATTGAACCTATAGATTTTTTTGCTTCCAATAAGGATTAACTATATCTTAGTTGCCATCAAGTATTGTTTTGTTACTACAAAGAAAAAGGGAATGATTTTTAATAATCTAATTAAAATGGAGTCTACGGGAGATGGCCTTCGTGTAATTCAGAGCTTTCTATACCTGTACCAAGAAAATATGGTATTATTACAGTATTACAGTAAAACCCCCATCTTACATTTTTTAGGAGACTAGAAAAAATGGTGTAAAATCCAGTAAAATGTGAAATCAGGGAACGCATTATATATTGGTGGGACCACAAAAAAAAAAACATTTAAAATAAGGAAAAACTTTAAATCAGGGTATATAAAATTGAGGTTTCACTATATATATATATATATATATATGCAAAAGATAACATATGAGGCAACAGCAGCTTGCAAACCGCTGTGTTACAGCAATAGCCATATTGTTCACTTGCATTTGTATTTTGTTTAATGGACACATATTGCATAGTCTTTGCCACCCGCTTTTTTGTGCATGTTGCTGAATCATATTGTTGCACTGCATGCTGGACAACTAGAACACTCATTGTATAGCATTGTCTCTTCATGAATATGCAAAGTACAAACTGTATCCTCTGCATCTAACCACCTTAGGAAAACACTTCTATATGGAAACACACCTATTTGTCTGTGTTTGTCTAGCGTATACACTTTGTTATCAAATTTGTGTGCTATTTCTTCCCTCGTGTTTTCTCCTCCCAGTTTCTCAGCAAATATGCGGTTTGCTGGCTCCCTTGGAAATCTGAATTCAGCTTTGGAAGAGATAGAGACCACGCGTCGCCCTTATACTAACCGAGCCATCAGCTCCCAGGCGGTACCCTCCAACCAGTACCACTCCCACTCTCGTGTCCGAAGTCAAGGCGAGCTAAACAACAATCGCAACCAGAATGTTCCCAGCACACCTAGTGATATGTATGGATCGTTCCGACCCTCATACACAGGCCTCGCTTCCAGCCCACGATTCCTGAGCCGTTCTATCCCTGTAAGTGCCCTGACAGTGCTTAACCCACAAAAAGGCTTACAGAAAACATCACTCCAAATACAGTTGTAACCTCAAAGCCTTTATCTTTGCTTCATTCACCGTTAATGGGTCTCTCTGAACTCTCTTAACACATTGTATGCTTCTTCCTGCAAGTTTCCATTTCTAGACCACTGTTCCAATCATGATATAATTTATTATTGTTATTATTATTATTTATTATTAAAGTGGTATAATCATCACTTTAAAACATTATGTTTAGTCTGTGTGTGCCATTCTACCTTCCTTAGCTTTCATATTCTTCCAGATAGATTTTTGGCCTGGATGTTTTTATTTGTCCCTTATCAAACAGTGCCACAGATTTTATGTATGACTATGAACAGAGCCATTGTACAACATTCACCTATTTATTCTTGTGTCCTCTTTTTGTCAAGTGTGACATTGGCCCTGTTCTTGGAATCTCCTTCTAAAAGATTAAACACTAAATTAACCAGTAGCTTGTGATTGGTATGAGATCTTGGAGTAACCTTGTGTTACTCAGCAATAAAAGTAATATATAATGGCCCTTCATAAGAAAAAGCTACATGATATAAACTATTAGCTTGTAATGAAATCTATGATAACATCTAGCCTAACATCCTACAAGATCTGTCCTATGCAATATCCATTCTAACATATAACTAGAACATCTATCTAACATTTCCCCATGCATTTGCTTATAAGCCATTATAATTCTAAGTTTCTGTAGTTGGCTCTATTCTGTGCCTAACCTTTCCCTGTGCTTCCTAAAATTGTTTTCCGTATTTTCGTATCTGTTTCCTATATTACTTTCATTGGCATTTTATATGTGCCTGTACAGCTATTTCTGTTGACTACTATCACAACTGCTGTTTCCTGTATAACTGCTTCCCAGAAACCCTTCAGCCGATCTACTCTCTTATTTTATGAAAAGATAGATGGAAAAACTTGCCAACATCTCTTTCTCTCTGTGGCATCTATAATCTCTCTTGCATATATATAATCACTCGGTTGCTTTGCTATAACTTTGTGATGCTTTATAATCCAACCCACCATCAACTCCCTTATTCTTTGTCTGGGGAGGGTGCAGCATCCAAGATGGGAGTGGCACCGTATTTCTCCAAGATCTGCAGGATCCCGACTGGACAGTTGTGTTCTAACTCCTCCTTTAGCATCTTACCATTTGATTGTTATGCTTTTTCCTAAACATTATTTCTGTTTATAACTGTCTTTTGCTCTAGTTTAATTACCTTACTGAAACAAATTCTATTCTGTTGCTGTATACAGCCACTGTCCTCTATGTTTTATGAAATCTCTTCATTAGCAATTCTTAACCTTTAGGTTCCAGAAGTCACATTACCCTGGATGGGTCATGGTGATCCCTTGTAGTAGTCTATTTGTACAATAGACTTTAAGTTAACTCCAATTTTATTATTATAGTTGCTTTGTATTATTTGGCTTTATGTTGAGACCCTTTCCTGTTCATATTCCAGTTTCTCATTAAAACCGCTGCCAGGGACCCTAGCAACCAAATAGCTGCTAAAATGTCAAAGCTGCTGAACATAAAGTTAAATAATTTAAAAACCACAAATATTGAAAACTGAAGGCCAAATGCAAATTGTCTCATGATATTACTCTCTGCAACGTACTAAAAATTCATTTGAAAGCAAACAACCCCTTCATAGATGGAAAGGTACAATCATTGTTGGGGAGGGAAGCTAAATTGTTTCCAGTAATTTTAGTCACATAACTCCTACCCTTGCTTGGCACATCTACAAAATATGCACCAGCCCTGTATACTTCCCTGTGAGAGCTACATTGCCATATTGCCTGCACCCACCTTCAGCAGAGCTAAGGAATGCCGGGGATACTAGAAAAAAATGAGAGGAACCCAGTTCAGGATAGTGAGTAATTGATTATAATCATTGCCAGCTCCTACCCCACATAATCCTTAACTGATAAAACCCTAAAAATGTATTTTGGTCCCTTTAAAAAAAAAAAAAAAAAGTTAGAAAATATTGTGGCATAACTTTTCTAGCCACATCTCCTCACAAACAAAGTCAAGTTACTTTTCTCTTTTATTTCTTTGGCCTTTGCAGGAAATTATGGCTACACACTCTCTCTCTTTGAAACAACCGTTGCAATTACATTTGGCTTTTTTTTCTTTTCCAGTCCCTTCAGTCTGAGTATGCCCAGATCTGAATGTCCAGTTAACCCTTTCTTGGCAACAGATTCTCAGTCGTGGAGAAGCAGAGGGCAGACAAAGAGAAGAACATCCATCTCCACATAACCTCATCTCCTCACTTACCGGGTCTTGATTCCTGATATCTAAACACTACTGACTTACACCCTGACTGATGTCATTTTATTTTTTAATATCCTGGACTTTACCAAAGTTGCCACGGATTTCTTCTTTTTTTTTTAAAGAATTGGTATTTTATACTGAAATTATTTTTCTAGAAATATATTTTGGTGTTACACGAATGAGCTAATATAGTTAGTATTTTGGTATGTTCTAGGATAAATTAAGTACTGTATATGTGTTAAAATCTTTCAGAATATATTTTCATGATAGGAATGTTTAGTAATCAAAAGCAATATATATATATATTTTTTTTCTGTTTAGCTTAATATTTTTATAACAGTATTTGCAGTGCATTTTTTGGATGAAGATAATTTTGGAACATTAAATCAAGCACTTCAGTATTCAGAGTAGGTGAAGCTAGGTGTGAAATGTAGGTTGTCGTGCAGTACTTAATAGTTCAGTAGTTTATTTAGTAACTATTAATCTGGCATATGCTTGGATTAAGTGGGCCACACCAGTACCAAATTAGACATCAGGAATACTGTAGAACCCTTTCTACTAGCAGAATATTATAAATATCATATCCCAGTCTTCCTCTGTCATTTTAAAACAGATCAATTTTGATTCAGCTGCCAGGTTCTGTTTGATCAGAAAAGCTTATCTCCTAATTGAGAATAAGAAAAATGTATCTGACTGTTTTATCTCTTGAAACATATGGGAAAGAACTGGAACTGAATTAAGAGAAACGTTCTTTCTTCTCAAATTGAATGTCTCCCATAAGTTTTCATGTGACAGACCATAAAACAATAGTTTCTCATGGAACTGAATCTGGCCCAGTGGCACTTTCAGTTACTCCTACATGGCCTCTTAAAACTCAGTAGGGTGTGCTACTCTTGACCAGACTATTTCTGCATGAATGATATCTTAAAGGGACCTGTAATATCTTCTCTATTTATGCAAACCCTGTGGTTGTGACACCTTCCACTGACTTACAAGAGGTGGCTCCAGCACCCATCAGGTTAATTTTTTAGAACAGAAACTAACATCCGTATATTTATAGTATTATTACTTGCTATGCTCATGGAATAAGCTATTAGTAATATTACATTTCCTATATATGTGCAATTAAGGAAACACTTTTTTAATAAGCATGCAGTAGGGATACCAGCAGGTAGACTGATCTGCCAGACTGTTATAATCATCGCTCATTGCACAGGGGATTATTAGTATTGCATTTTCTAAACAAGAACAGCAGTTAATAATGAATTTGTATGATTTTATTACTAAAAATGAATTCTAATATAGGAGTGATTTTGTTTTTTTACATTGGATAGTAATGCAGTGCTGTTTCTATGCAATGACCTTCACAGTATATATATTAAATATATCTTTGTAATATGATCTGTGGTGGGATTTGTGGAATTTTCATCAGCTTCATATAGTATGCCAAATTCTTCCCGTGCAGGCCAGCGATCTGTATTTTTATAGTCTCTGGAATTAAGGCCAAAACTAACAGGCTAACACCTGCTGGTTTGAGAAGTGAAGACAATTTGAAATAAAAAATGAGAAAGCTTGGCATCATGGTATAAATAACCAACCATGAACTGCTCCTCAGTCTTTACCAGATAGGAAGCCTGGCCATCAATGAGCCATATCTTTTGGCTTTCACTGGAAAAATTGCTATTCTGTCTATGTATATTGTCTTTCTTCTCCATTGATAACACTGGCATCAAGTGTTTAAAAGGCAGGTGGCAACCTTCCTCATTGGAGAATGTTTTAACCCAGTAGCTCAGAACATAGAGTATCCCATTCCTTTATTAAGATTAGTACAATATGGGATATTTCATGGATATGATCATGTGCAAATGTAAGGTAAGTAATTACAGTATGTGATGAAAGTATGTTCCTGGTCCTGCTTGAACTTGGCATAGGACTTGGTTATAGATGAGAATGTAAGTGCTGACTTGCTTGCACTAAAAGTCTTATTGAAACCTAATAAAACTCCATTCTTTCAAAATAATATCATATCTTGTGTTTAAGAAGTTTTGCATTGTATATAGTTTTTGGTGTTTAGTGGAGTCTTTTCTTTGTATTGCGTTTTACCATTTATCAATATGAATGAAAACATAAGCTTCTGTGGCAGGTAATGACCATTATGGTTGGCACATTTCTATAAACTGAATTACAAAAAATAGTATCCTTTTTACATTATGCATGTTTATTAAATTATATTATGGAAGGGTAAAATAGAAAATGTTGTCTCCAATGTTTGAACCCATTTAAATTAACCTCTCACGAGACGCCCCTGTTCTTGCTCCAAGATCAATACAATTTCTGAACCTAGGGGTACTGTTTAATTCTTTGCCAAAATCAAGCAGAGTTGACAGTTTGTGTGGATTGCATTGAGCTGCCCTTTTTTGAGCCCCCCAGGGCACATAGAAATGTTTTCTTTGCTTGAAGATCAAAAGTAAGTGTTTTGGCTCTGAGAATGGGCATGAGTTCAGTGAGATTCTATCTCACAGCTGTAGCCTTTCTTGTCACATGGTAATGGTAATATATGTATCATGGTGGTGGTTGTTAAAGCAGATCACTGAAATGGAGTTTAGCACAGAGCTCTGAAATGCAGTTCTTTAAGGAGAACTATTGCGAAAATGAACATTTTATATTATCTTCAGCATACTGAAATAAGAAACTTTCTAAAAATAATGAATTAAAAATTCTGCACCATTTTTGAAAAACCAAGTTAAATGTTTCTCCTCATTCCCTCTTCATTCAGGAGTTGGATGTGAGATAAATTAGCAATACATCTTATAGGGGGGTCATTTTCCTAGAAGATGTATTAGCTCTCACTCTATTAAAATCACCATAAATCCTGTATCTCTACATGCAGAATTTGTGCAAAAGGCTGTTGTTTTGTTTGTACTGGAATCAGTTATTTGAATGAGCTCTCATTTAATTAATTGACTAACCATTCTTATTGATGAGGCAACCTTTTACGCTGGATAAATATTCAGTTTATTTTCTGCAATATGCTTTTTCTACAATACAGATTTTGATTCTCAATTACTGAAAAACACTAAAATTAGCAAATAGCCAATTTTGCCAGAAAGAAATACGTTTGAAAGGGCAGAGTTAATAAAAGTGCAATAAACTGATATTGGAGTGACACATTTGGAACTGAATCTGACTTAATCGAATTCAATTAGAGGAGAAAAAAATGTTCTCCTAATTTAGTTCCAGTATCAATAGCGTTTCCATGTGAAAGATACATTTTTCTCATCGAATTGAATCTGGCTGTATGGGGAAAATCTGGAACGGAATTCGGAAATAAGCTTTTCTCAGACTGAAACTTAATTTAGTCTGTATTGGAGTTAAAGGAATGACAAATTCACAAAAGCCTGCGTTTCATGAATATGGCAGTTTTGTAAAATTTAAGTAACAAATAAAAAACAACAAATACAAAAAGTATTGTAGAATTGATACCTATATTGGCTAACAATAAAAATACATTGCAAGCTTTCGGAGCACCAAGGCCCCTTCGTCAGGCAAAATACAAATAAGGCTAGAAGGGCACAGCAAAAATACTATTAGATCAGTGAAATGTATTCATGGGTAATAAATTAGGAAGTTACAAATAGATAGAGATCAATTGTAGAGATAATACAATGAATTAGGGTGGGTTGTAAATAGTCCAGGAGTCTGGATTCAGTCAGGTCACATAGTGTGACAAGAAACCTGACCCTAAATTAAGGCCCTGTCTTAATGTGTTAAATAACTCCATACATTTGAATTCATAGATCTCCCTTTCCCGTTCAGTTTTAAAGTTCCCTTTTAGAATTAAAACCTGCATATCCTGAAAACAATATTGTCAAGATCACAATGTTGCCTTTGCAATAGATTTCACTCAAAAGAGAACCTATGGACAACCATCAGGTGATGTTATTGCTTGGTAATATTAATTTCATCCATTATCTAAATGCTGTGCTTGAGTGTCACCTGTCAGGTGAGTGGATAAATATAGAGAAGCACCAGTTTAGATTTGGTAGCTTAGAAGCTTTGCCCTCTACAGTAATGCTTTCATACTGTTTCATGATTTTACATCCTATGTCTACAGAATGAACAAGAGCAAAGTAATGGCCCATAAGACACAAATACAGCATCATGGGATCATCAACCTGGAACGTCAAGGGCCTGCACACATAGGGGCAAATTTACTATTCCCCCCAAAAAAATTCGAATTCCCTCGACATTCGATTAGCATTCGATTTTCGAATGCTAATCGAATAGTTTTAGGCTACCCTTTTATTTGATCACTCGAAGATTGAATAATGATCATTCGACCATTCGAATGAATTAATCGATCATTCGAATGATTCGGACGATTCGAACGATCGAAG
>CM044437.1:103467009-103482375 GCA_024363595.1 Xenopus borealis
GTATTATAAGGATAGGTATTAAACCCCAAGCTGAGTGCTTTTATAGAGGTCATAGAATTCCGAGGTGACTTCTACTATCCTCATATTTTACAATAGGGGGGTGCATTATTTTTTTATAATTCATGATTCAGCAATGTCTTGTGGCAGAAATAATATCACTAAGCACCAATTAGAAGGATATCATTGACAGGTATTATAAACTTTGGAGTTAAGTTGTTTTAAAAGTTGATTTTCTCCAAGTACTACTTGGAGCAATTTGAAATTGATATAAATAATTTTGGCTGACAAATTCAGAAAGATTGGTGGACTGTGTTTACTTTACTTGGATATGTTGGGGCTATTCACCAAAGGGAAGGCGGTGTGCAAATTGTCAAAAAACAAAGCAATCTGCTAACTTTGTTTCACAATATATACTGACTACCAGCTCTAGAGAATTGCCACCCTGTACATAGGCAGTACAGGTATGGGACCTGTTATCCAGAATACTCAAGACCTGGGGTTTTCCAGATAACAGATCTTTTTGTAATTTGGATCTTTGGAACTTAAGTCTACTAGAAAATAATGTAAACATTAAATAAACCCAATAGGCTGGTTCTGCTTCGATTAAGGATTAATTATATCTTAGTTTCAATCAAGTGCAAGGTACTGTTTTATTATTACAGAGAAAAAAGGGAATCATTTTTAAAAACCTGGATTATTTGGATAAAATGTCTACAGAAAATCCTGTAATTTGGAACTGGATAATGGGCTTCTGAATAACAGATCCCTTCCCAGTGACATTGTAAATGACTCCTTATGTGTTGTCACCATGGTATTCTTTTGCTTCATGGGCAAGGAGGGAAATTATCAAAATTTTCCCCTAAGTGCTTTAATGGCAATTGCCTGAGATCAACACTGTACTTGCTCGACACATTAAAATGAGCATGTGTAAGGAGACACAATCATATTAAATCAATCAGATACAATTTACAAAAGTATTCTAACTCAATTGAGATGCCATTGTTATGGGGAAAAAACAACTGCAGAAGGAATGATAGACAATCTTATTATACAGCATTTACAGTCAATTTTATTACAAGACAATGAGTAATTTAAAACCCACTTGAGATCATAACAGCTCTTAAGCAGCCTGAAGGACCATGAATACCAAAGTACATTTCTTCTTGCAGAATTATATATAATATATATATGAGTGCAGCAGTAAACAGTACACATCTTGAATGTTGCATTATAGGTAAGCATGTGCTTATATCTTGAATACTTGAATCAATGTAAGTAGCAAAAAAGCATTTCATTTCATTTACACCAAGGGAGCAAGTCACAAAACCTTTAATTTAACCTATTGTGTCATGAAGATGCATTTATAAGATTAAAATTAAATAGAGTGGGGAACTAAAAAGGTAAGTGAAGCACATAAAGTAAATACATTTTACTGACGCAATAAATTTTCCATCATCTATCTATTATCTATCTATCTGTCTATTTATCGATCATCTATTATCAATCTATCTATGTCTGCCTGTCTTTCTATCCTTACTGCAGCTCAACAATGAGATTAAATAAACTGTAACTAAACCCAGTTCTAACATCTAGCTATATTGCTACTTATTGTAGAAATATTGTTCTACAGGTATGGGACCTGCTATCCAATATGCTCATAACCTGGGGTTTTCTTAATAACAGATCTTTCTGTAAATTGGATCTTCCTACATTAAGGGGCCCATTTATCAAACCTCAAATTTATTTGGACAAGTTTTTAAAGGGAAAAACTTGAAGTTTTAGTAGAAAACAATTAAATTTTTAGAAGTTTATTAAACCCCAAAGCTGCTAAAAATCCAAATTTGAAAATACTCCATCTTAAACCTGTCGAGGTCATGTAGAAGTCAATGGCAGATCCTGAAGCTGTTTCTTGACATTGTGATCTGCTCTGGTTTTCGTCCTATGATCCAATAAATACGAGTTTTCACAGCGGCAATTTGATTAAGTCTAGTTTTTGGAGCATTGATCATATGATCCGGATTGACACTAGATTTTATCGCAATGTTTTTTTGCTCCGACTTCTTTAAGAAGAATTATTGAGAAATGAGTGCAATTCGTGGATGGGAGTTTGATTTGGTCAACTTTGTTTTGGTAAATACCCCCCTACGTCTACTAAAAAAATAATAAAAATGAGCTGCCAATAAGTATTAGTTATATTTTAGTTGAGATTATATTTCCTTGCAAAAGGAAATAATTTTTAAAAATGCTAATTATTTGGATAAAATGGAGTCTATCCTAGATGGCCTTCCTTTAATTTGAAGCTTTCTAGATAACAGGTTTCTAGATAATGGATCTCATGTATAGCAAATGAACATACGACTTGTCCCAAATCCATGTGTGACCCTTAAGAGACCAGTAAAATATTTGCTTTTACTGTACTCTTTTACTATAGCAAAATACACTGAGGAATACACTTTAATCTGCATTGTTTTTTGCATGCCAAAAAAAATTGTCTTTACTGTTAAATTTTTCTAATTAATCTATTTTAAGGTTTTCAAGGATAAAGGTATAAATGGAAGAAAGGGGTTATTGCTTATTCGATTTTTATGAATATGTTTGTGAATTATAGACTAAGCGAGCTCCTTTTTCACAGGTGTTTGTTAAGGTGTTTATCCTACAGCTCATATAATTATAAGCGCTTATATACTAGCATAATTATATACGTGTAAGAGAGTCTGTATTCCATGAACAGCTAAAACCCAGCAGCCCACACACCCCTCCCTAATATTTCCAATAACACAATCATCTTAAAAAAAGGACCACAATGCTGAGCAGAAAAATATAAACAGGGTACAAAGAATTCACAGCTGCAATTGTAGCCTTTTTTGCTGCTATTAATTGCTGCTTTATCCTACAGATACCTGGATGTGGCTGTTTGATTTCCATACACAGGTTCATTTATACCATGCTAATTTTGAGAGGTTTCATAGGTGATCCACAGAGATTGTTTATACAGCAAAGCATTTTCCCTGTGTTCTGGAGTAACGTGTTGTCCATTTTGACCCGGCTGAATCCAATTTAAGGCATGTACTGCTGATATTGCCTGCAGCTAAAAACCTTTTCCTCTCTCTTGACTTTTTAGAGCCAGTGGGAAGTTTAAGATACAGAGGCTCTGTTATGTTTAAAGTCATGTTGATGAATATTTATGCTCTCCATATCCTAGTCTATACAGAAAAGAACATAACAAAGATAATGATATAGCTTTTCTGTAGCTTCCCTGTTAGAACCTGCTGAATACAATTACTGTTATTTTTCCAAGTTTAATGTATTGTTATATTCACGAAAACCGAGATTAGAGAGAGAGGGAGAGAATAAGAGTCCTGTCACTGCTGTGTCATCTCCACCCACCCTCTCAATCTCATATTCGCTTTCTTTCTTTCTGGCTGCTTCACTCTCTTGCTTCTCTCACACATACATCTTAACTCTGTACTATTTACCTTTTCTTCATTTGGAGATGGTACACAAACTCAGGACAAGATGACCAATATGACGTCTGGCCACTGCGAGGGTCATGTGGGTACAAAGGTGCTGGTGGCTACTGTATATTCCTTGTTTTCTGTGTCTGGCACTTTGGCCAATGTCCTGGTCATTTATCTGGTCTGCTCTTTCAAGAAACTTAAAACAACGAGCAATGCCTTCATTGTCAATGGTTGTGTGTCTGATCTTCTAGTGTGCGCTTTCTGGATGCCACAAGAAGTCATCTTGCTATCAACAGGTCGGGTTGAGAATCACGCATACAGAGTCTTCATGGAGGGTGTATTTTTCCTTTGGATGACGGTGTCTCTGCTCTCCCATGCTCTCATTGCCCTGAATCGTTTTGTGATGATCACCAAACTGCCTACTGTTTACCACACAGTCTATCAAAAGCGCAATACAGAATGGATGATCGCTATGGCTTGGGTGCTGCCACTGGCTTTTCTTCTGCCTTGGTTATTTGGTCAGAGGCCACTTGAGATTTCTCTCTCATGTCCACAGCTACGGCTTTATGTGTTTTTGGGGCAAGAGGTTCCCATTTCCAGTACATACACAGCTATTCTTTCTGCTGTCACTGTGTTGAGCCAGACTGCCATTGTCCTCCACTGTTATTTTCGTATCTTTAGAAAAGTTCAGATCAGTTTGAAGAGGGTAAGTGTCCTTAATTTCCAAGTGGTGCACAACCTACCCTGCTCCTGCCCTCGTAAGGACAAACGCTTGGGGCTGTATGTACTGATTGTATGTTGTGTATTTGCACTGACCACAGAGCCTTTTGCTTGGTCAGTCTTGTATGGCCTGTTCCAACCTCTGCCAAGAACTTTGATAACTGGAAGCTGGCTTCTGTTCTGCCTCCTTTTTGTGCTCAATCCTTTCATTTACACCTGGAAGAATGAAGAGTTCAGAAGATCCTTCAGAGCTATCGTAGGGGGTGAATTATGGAAAAACACAGCCATTGCTGCTGATCCAGCTGTTCAGACCATTTCCCAAAATGAACCATAAGAAAAATAGATGCAACAGTTAGTTCTCTTTTCCTCTGCATCTACTAGACAGTATCTCCAGAGAGCCTTGTACTCAGAAATCGAAGCGGATTCTTGACTGTGTGTTCAGACTCCTCACATTTGTATTGATGGTTTCCATGGAAACCTTTTACATTCAGCATCCTCATCTCCACAGGCTAGAAAAACGAGACCATTGCTGTGATCTGTGAATGATGCGACAAAGGTGTGTGTACACGCACACAGAAACATACCGTTGTTATCAGGACACAATTTATGCAGAAGTGACTGGAATCTTGATATTTGCATCTATTTTTAGAATAAATATACAGGTCTCCTGAATGGTGAGTGCTTTTATTTTATCAAACCCAGCAACAATTCCTTAGAATTAAAACTTGTTATTTCCTGATTGCTTTTCACATTTCTAGAATTAAACTAAACAGAGAGGTCTCTTTGCAGCATTGCAACCTAATAACTGAAGGTAACAGATGGTGCTTCACCGAAGGTAAGGACTCCAAGCGGAAAGCATGTCCTCCTTTAACTCTGATATAACTCAAAGTAATTATTAGAAGTCACGACAGAAGGAAAAAAAATATTAACAATATGCAACGCTGACATAATCACTGACATTACTCCACAAAAAAAATCTAACAAGTTATTATTTCTACATTTATATATGTTGGTCTATTTGGCACATTTTACAATTCTCCTTAGTTTTTTGGACAATCCTTGAGGTTGTCTTTTGTGTGGCTTTGCCTCTGGAAATTAACATGGTTTTTAAAACTGACCAATTCCATGGAAGCATTTAAAGGAGAACTAAAGCAAAAAAAGTATGTGATGTTGGCCAGGGGGACTTCAGTTCTTTAGTAATGAAGCTATGTTACATCTCTGAAATCTTTGGTAGCTCCTCTTCTTCATTTCTGATGTTTCACAGTACATGCTCTAGGCTGCTGTCAGTTACCTGAGCTAAGGGACCCCCTCACTATTTACAGTATATAAAGTTGTGCTCGTAAGTTTACATACCCTGGCAGACTTTATGATTTCTTAACCATTTTTCAGAGGTTGGCTGAAGCCATTTATTGTCAAACAACTGTGTTTACTCTTTTTAAATCATAATCACTACATAAACTACCCAAATGACCAAAAATGTACATACCCCAGTTATTTATACTGTGTATTGCCCCCTTTAACATCAGTGACAGCTTGAAGTCTTTTGTGGTAGTTGTGGATGAGGTTCTACTTAGACAGTAAAGCTGCCCATTCTTCCTGGCAAAAAGCCTCCAGTTCCTGTAAGTTCTTGGGCTGTCTTGTATGAACTGCATGTTTGAGGTCTCCCCAGAGTGGCTCAATGATATTGAAGTCAGGAGACTGAGATGGCCACTCCAGAACCTTCACTTTATTTTGCTGTAGCCAATGACAGGTCGTCTTGGCCTTGTTCAAATTTATGTGTTGCCTTTCATGACCCTACCACCATTGCTATTTACAACAGTTGTGTGTGTCCTGTGCCTCCAACTGCAAAAAACTTGATGTACTATTTTTACTTGATGTATATTTTACTAAAAAAATTCAAGATGATAAAGTATAAAATACCAATACCTAGATTTAAAAAAAAAAAAATTGGAAGCCAGGTCAGAAATCCATGACTTTTGTGAAAGGACTCAAACTGCAGGCATGTGCTATTAAAAAGCTTGTTATATCCCTATACATTACACAATGTCGCACAGTATCCTCTGTGTAAATAAACATCATGTAATATGAACAACAAACAAATCTACATTAGGGTGATCTGTGTAACATAATGGCACAAGGCAACATCAGGTTCCTGACAAAGGAGAGAGAGTAAATGGATCATGAACCCAAAATGGTTACTAACTGCTATCTTATAACTTTAGTATGTTATAAACTGGCTACTTTTCAGCCAGTCTTCATTTTTTCTTTTTTTACAGTTTTAAAATTATTTGCCTTCTTCTTCTGACTCTTTGCAGCTTTCAAATGGGGGTCACTGATCCCATCTAAAAACAAATTCTCTGTAAGGCTACACATATATTGTTATTGCTACATTTTAGTTTACATTTTTATATTCAGACCGCTCCTATTGATTAGGGATGCAGCGAATCCAGGATATGGTTTTGGATTCAGCCAGGATTCTGCCTTTTTCAGCAGGATTTGGATTCAGCCGAATCCTTCTGCCCAGACTAACCGAATCCAAACCCTAATTTACACATGCAAATTAGGTGCGGGGAGGGAAATTGCATGACTTTTTGTCACAAAACAAGGAAATGAAAAATGTTTTCCCCTTCCCACCCCTAATTTGCATATGCAAATAGGCATATGCAAATTAGGGGTTGGTTCGGTATTCGGCCAAATCTTTCTCGAAGGAGTCGGGGGTTCAGCCGAATCCAAAATAGTGGATTCGGTGCATCCCTACTATTTACATTCCAGTCTCTCATTCAAAGCAATTCATGGTTGCTAAGATAATTTGGATCCTAGCAATCAGATTGCTGAAATTGTAAACGGAAGAGCTGCTGAATAAAAAGCTAAATAACAAAAAAATGAAAGTAACGCTAGTGAAAAGTTGCCAGCAATTTTCACCCAGGATGAAACTTTGCATATCAGTGAATTAGAGTATTGGTAGTGAATTAGAGTAGTGGTAGTGAATTAGAGTAGTGGCAGTGAATTAGAGTAGTGGCAGTGAATTAGAGTAGTGGTAGGGAATTTGCACCTGGCAGAGAGGTGCAAGGTGTGCGAGGCAGTCACTGGCGAAAATTCGCTCGTTAGTGAATCTGCCCCTTAATCTTGGCTTTTCAACAGCTGTCCAGAGCCACTGAGCATGTGCGTGTCACTAACACTCATATCACGGCCTTGAAAGATTCAAGATGGGACTTTGGAGTGAAGAAATGTAAAGTCCTGGTTCATTACTCTTTCTGCTGATACAGTGAGTTAGTTCAGGTCAGATATCTGTTATGCAGAAACCCGTTATCCAGAGAGCTCAGAAATTTAGGGTGGCCATCTCCCATAGACCTAGACTAAATTTTATCCAAATAATCAAAAATTAATTCCCTTTTCTCTGTAATAATAAAACAGTAGTAGTAGCTCCAAACGAAGATATAATTAGTCCTTATTGGAAGCAAACCCTCCTATTGGGTTTATTTAATGTTTATATGATTTTCTAGTAGACTAAAGTTATGAATACTAAAATAACGGAAAGATCTGTTATCCTGGAAAACCCCAGGCCCCAAGCATCCTGGATAACAGGTCCCATACCTGTTTAAAAAAAAAAAGAGTATTTCCAGCAATATTTATGTGTAGGATTTACTGGAGTAAATTAACCAGAACAGTGATTTCAGGGAGGTCAGAACATTTGCCTAAGGTTACAAACAGTTTGTCATAATTAGCTAGACTCTCATAAAACATTTTGTCATTTATGAGCTTGATGTTTACCTCTGTAATACATATGCTTTCTACCATGGATCAGTGGCAGGGAAATTAAACTCAATTAACACTGAATATCTGTCATATCCACAGGGTTCCCGGCTGATTACAAATCAGTTTATATATATTCTGCACAGTTGAATGGAAATCATTTGTGGTTTGGAGCATGCTCAGTTACGGGGGATTATGTTACTTATTTAGAACAGAAATGATAGGTGCATACCGTTATTTAAAACAAAATAATTACTGACAAGATGGAACCAAACATGTTTCCTAAGTGTAGATCATTAACCAAATGGAATGCAAACAGTTCCATGTTACATAGCATCCTTTCCTTTTTAAATTGTTTTTTAAGTGGAAGTTTTAGCATAAACATTTAGACATGAATCAGTAAATCAATATTGTTCATGTCAAATATTTAGCATCATTATCACATTGCAGAAAGATGCACAGACAAAAACCCAAATCAGGAAGAGCACCAGTTGGATACTGGATTCTAAATGTATTAATGTTAGAACTGTGGTTATTATTAATCGCATTTGATACATCATTCTCAGTTGACAGTTACATGTGATTATTAAAACATTTCATGGATAAGTGTAATTAGTGTTGAAGGAATATGATAAATGGTTTTACCCGCACTTTGTTGCTGTATATTTAGGAAACATAGCCAGAGTACTGTCAGCAGATGAATTAAAGTGTGCCAACCTGAAACATCTCAACTACAGACATTGTAGTATATTGGAGATAGGTTTCTTTTTCATTAAAGAGAGTAAACATTGGATTTTATTTTTTTACCTTTACTTGCCCTTTAAACATGATTTCCCTTTTCTCTGTAATAATAAAACAGTACCTTGTACTTGACCCACTCTTATAATTATTCCTTATTGGAAGCAAAACCAGCCTATTGGGTTTATTTAACGTTTCCATGATTTTCTAGTAGACTTAAGGTATGAAGATCCAAATTGCACAAAGATCTGTTATCCAGAAAGCCCCAGGTCTCAAGCATTCTGGATAACATGTCCCATCCCTGCATAACAGTAGAAATGCAGTATGATCCAGCACATATAGGGGCTCATTTATCAATACTGGGCAAATTTGCCCATGGGCAGTTTCCTATAGCAACCAATCAGTGATGAGCTTTTTAAAGCCAGCTGCAAGTAGAACAATGAAAGCAGCAATATGATTGGTTGCTACTGGTTACTGCCCATGTGCATATTTGCCCAGTGTTGATAAATGACCCCCACCCATGAAGCATTGCTACCCTATCAAGAGTAGTAATGCTTCATGGGACAAAAACATATTCAATTTATTTAGGCAACTAAGGGGGGGGGGCTTCCCAACACTCCAGTTAAACATCTATGATTTATCCTTTTGTTTTACATCCCCTCAATGTGCAGGCAGCTTTGAGACTATGTAATAAAAGGCTTTATATGTTGTCTGAGTGAAGATTTATATATTGTCTATACTTTTGGGAGGTTTGTATATCCATAATTTGTGAATTATACTGTATATTATAAGGGGAGGTTTGTGTATGGAGTGCATCTGAAAGAGCTTTTGTATTGCGTTATGAATACCTGGAAAGTGGAAATGCTGCTTGCAGCTGATGGAAGCTTGGTCTGTGAAAAAGCAGTTTACAGCTGGAACAAAGTGTTCAGTGTAGTTCTAAGGAGTACAATGCGGGGGCACGCCAATGAAATAAATGCATGTAGTGTGCTTTCAGCTTCATTTTAACACATTGTGCTTCTAACAATGTGACAGCCATCAAAGCTGTGTCACTTAATAAGAGCTACATATATGCAGAATACAAATAGCCATTCCTCAGTCTGACCATATAATTAGGCGTCTTTATTTATTTCTGTATTATGTTGCAGTTTTAGTCATATCTGAAGCATTGCATACAGCTACCGTTACCTGTCCTGAAGTTAAGTGAATCACAAGCCTCCAATCTAATTTGGAGCTTACATACAACTGACAACCCCCTTTTTTTTGTCAAAATCTGCAAAAATTATAATTTCTCCACTGGAAGGTGTATGGAACACAGGGGAGGGAGATGGACTCCACACAATACAATAACAAAGTAGTGCAAACTATGCCTGTGGTTAGGTTTTGCAGTCACTATTAATCAATGTCAATATTAATGGTTAATTATTAATTAGCCAAGGGAATTTGCTGGCACACAGTAGGCTATCCTATGGTTGAGAGAAGCAGACGCTGTGACTGCAGGAGGGACTAATTCATATAAATTTCAATAAATATTGGTAAAACAAGTCAACCTCTAGACCAGGGGTCCCCAACCTTTTTTAACCGTGAGCCACATTCAATTTTAAAAATAGTTGGGGAGCAACACAAGCATGAAAAAGTCCCTTGGGTTGCTAAATAAGGGCTGTGATTGGTCATTTGGTGGCCCCTATGTGGACTGGCAGCCTACAAGAGGCTCTACTTGACACTATACTTAGTTTTTATGCAATTAAAACTTGCTTTCAAGCTTGGGATTCAAAAATAAGCACCTGCATTGAAGACCCTGAGAGCAACATCAAAGGGGTTATAGAGCAACATGTTTCTCACGAGCTACTGGTTGGGGATCACTGCTCTAGACATTTTGGGGGACTGAAACATAATTTTGCAGCCAACAGCTGCCGTTGGCCACAACATTTGCAATATTGGCTCCTCCAGCATACACTAGCTTAGAGCTCATCCACATCTACCAGGTTAGGCTTTTCCACGCCACTTAGGGTTGCCACCTTTTCTTCAAAAAAATACCGGCCTTCCTATATATTTAGCTTTTTTTCCTATTAATAACATTTGGATCAACCATCAAAAATACCGGCCAGGCCGGTAAAATACCGGCCAGGTGGCAACCCTAACGCCACTCCTGCTGGCACTTGAATCACTTCCCCGTGTCCTGGAGGATCAATTCTTTCTCCATCTACCACATACTGAGACCCCCAAAACGGGGCCTCTTGCCTTGATTTCTTTTGGAAGTAGTTCAGAGCAGGTGAAATGCTACATGGAGTCTGCCAGATGGTGGCTTTGGGAAATATCTTCTAGAATTATCTTTTATGATAACAGGTTTGGCATCTGTTAACTGGAAACCTATTATCCAGAAAGCTCAAATTACAGAAACGCCATCTCCCATAGATTCCATTTTATCCAAAAAAATCTAAAATCTTTAATCCAAAAATTTTAAAAACAATTTCCTTTTTTTCTGTGAAATAAAACAGGACCTTATACTTGATCCAAACTAGGATATTATTAAGCTTTCTTGGAGGCAAAACCAGCCTTTTGTGCTTATTTAAAGTTTAAAGGGTTTTCTAGTAGACTTAAGGTATAAAGATCCAAATTAAGGAAAGATCCGTTATCTAAAAAACCCCTGCACATAAAAGGCAAAGTTGAACTTTGTGGCAGAACTTAGTTAATGAGCAAAACAATTGTTGACAACATTGTGTGGATTTCATGCCTTCGATAGTGATGGGCAAATTTATTCACCTGGTGCGAATCCGCTGTGAATTCCCTCGATTCCCCACCGGCAAATAAATTCACGAAACGCCTGGAAAAAAACAGAAGACTGTGTCCAAAATGAGACGCCAGCGGCGAAGTGAAACTCCCCAGATTTGCCCATCACTAGCCTTCGACTGACAGTTAGGTTTAGGAGTGGACAAGGATTTCTGCACAGGACCGGATGTAGATTTCCAATAGACCCCACCGGTAATCTGCCTTGGTAAATATACCATATAGTTGTGTTTCTGGTTTCTTTATTGAAAATGTCATCAAAAACTCTACCAGTCCTGCCCATCTGTTCCACTTCCTGCTGCCTCCATTACCAAGGCTATGCAGGGAAGCAGGCAGACCTGATAGGGAACTGATGGCTTTGCCTATGTGACAGCAGGGCTATGATTGGCTATCTCCGTCCTACTGTGCTTCTGGCAGGGACCCTTAGGATACGCCCACTCTTCATTTGAAACAGGAACCAGAGGACATCTATAGAGAGCTACAATTAGGGGACCATTTTTGAAGACAATGTTAATTTACATCCAAAAGTTATATCAGCACCTTATAGTATAGATTAATGCCTACAATTTTTTTTTTTTTTTAAATGTATCCGATATATCTTTTGATAAGTATACCTGGAAATATATGTAGCTAAGGATTGTATTTGTAATTTGGATACCTTATGGGGGGTACATGCAAAATTCCCCTTTGATAATACCATTACAAAGATTGCAGTTCATGCAGAGGAATGCACCTTTTTTAATTGTACATGTTGTTTTTTTCTGTAACGTTCTTGGGTATAGAAATAAGACTCCCTGTGCTTTTTCCTGTTTTATATGAAAAAGGATGGAGATCCAGAAATAATTTCCCAAACTCATTGTAAAATCCAGGCAGAAAAAAGCCCCAGCGGCTCTATCCAAGAGGTGAATGCTTCCAATTTCTAATATAAGACTGAAGCTCACCTGACTTAGAAATTGACCAGGTCCGTCTCCTAAGGGTTTAGCATTGTCTGCAAATTGATTGAAACAGTGTAAATATTGATTGCACTCACTGTGTCCCAAATTAAAATGGGGAACCCATTTGTGTTCTCAAAGGTTATCAGGGAGGTATGATTTTTAACTTAACAGATCTTTACATTCTGCTGAAGTTCTTTTACCAGCCTATTGCTTTATGGCAAAATAAAACTGGGTGAAATATCTTTTCCATGACAAGCTGTGTGTGTGATTCTCCAAATCAGACACTGATCTGGATGGTCAGTGCAGTAGACAAAGGGTGAATTTATCTGCTGAGAATGGATTTTTTTCTGGCAAAACAGATCAAGTGGAGAATGGATTTTTTTCTGGCAAAACAGATCAAGTGGAGGAATACTAGGGTCAATTGATTTCTGGCTGGCCAACTGTGAATCTCACCATGCAACTATGAAAAATTAAAAAGTTTGCTCATCCCTACGAGTGGGACTTACTGTATAGTTTGGTGGCCAGTGAAATGTTAAAGCCTTTTTTTAAAAGGGAGTCATTTAAAAACATAAAATTGTAAAATTGCTCTGAAAAGCATACCATAAAGTACACAGATTCTGGCAGTATCCCTTAAAGGAACAGTAACACCAAAAAATGTAAGTGTTTTAAAGTAATTAAAATATTATGTACTGTTGCTTTGCACTGGTAAAACTGAGAGAGAGAGTAGCGAACTATATGTATGAGCTAACATATCAAAAAAGGTAAAATAATGCTGGCAAAGGTTAAACAGTGGAGAACAGATGACACCATTATGTTCTACAGAGTTTATCTGCTAATCTGCTGTGTAACCTGAATCTTTTCTCCTTTGAATGTCTGCCCTCATTGCTACACAGCAGCCAATTTATATAAACAATAGTAGTGTTTCTTAAGCAAACACAGCAGTTTTTCCAGTGCAGGGAAATACTGCATTGTTTTTTTATTGCTTTAAAACACTTTCATTTTGTGAGGTTACTGTTCCTTTAAAGGGCACACCTTTCCATTTCATATGCATTATTTTACCCTTTTTGAGATATTAGCTCATAGTTTTCTACTGGAAATATTCTAGTTTTCATGCAGTGTCTACCAAAAATCTCACACTCTTATCTGCTGTTCAAGATGTCTGTGTTACTGAAAGAAATATAGAATATGCTGAATGATAAGAACATAGAAACTGACACAAAAGCCCCTGATTCATAATGGAGTAAATGCACTAGGTATACAAGTGTAGGGATGTGAAAATTAGACACCCTCACATATTTCTGACAGGCACATCCCTAGTATTATGGACGCCTAATGGGTCCTAATGGGGACCTTTTGTGCTTATGCAACCCCTGTAGTTCTCACAGTGTGCACTAGATGGCACTGTGTAAAAGTATAAAGGAAAAGGTAACCATGTGATCTGGGCCTTTTTGTTGCAGTCAGCCCTGCAGGCTGAAAGGAGAAGAATACTCGTTAGATGAGTTAGACCCTGTCATAGATCACTCTAGGAGTGATAGGCAGTATATTTAGTTGAGCAGTTTAAGCTCCGACAGGAGAATTAGAGGGATTAAGATCCCGGGTATCAATAACCCAGATTCAGGGAATAAGTGGTTAAGATCAGGAAAATAGGAATATCCTGCCTGCATTTGAGATAAAGCTGTATCCTGTGTGTTACCTCTCTCCTCTATTCTCCGATCTGAGTCTATGCCCAAGGGGGTTGAATTATATTGGTATTGTGAGTACCTTGTTGTTTGTACATATTGTTTCACTGCAATCTCGCTTTATGATCTCAGCGAGGATATGTTCATTGTTCAATAAATATAGTTGTTCAAGCATCAAAGAAAACCGCTGGCGCCCAATTTGTGTGAAATAACACCCTGTTACAGTTATACTACACCTTTCCTCCACCTTGATGCGAGGGCTCATCCCTGAGAATAAGAGTTTCATTGGTGGTGTATACCCACAAAAAGTAGCTATAACTATCCCTGTCACAGCAGTTTACTATAGCGCTACACAAGTTTATTCCATGTTTCCTACTCCACACACACAATGAGGGTGAGCTACACATCCCCATACACAACAGTGCAAAAGGTCACAGCTATACAGTGGCAACATGAAAGTGAAACCAAAGAGGTGACTCACAGTAGTTCCGGCTCTATGATGAGTCTGGGAACCACCGTCTGCTTCTAAACAATTCTTAACAATTCTTCAAAACCCAAGGGAAGGGATTTATTTTCCTCTTCACTTAATTGTATTGCTCATATATTATTAGTACTGTAAAAAAAAACAAAGCCTGTACTCTCCCATAACTAAAGCAAGAGGAAAAACAGACGTAATTCTTATTATTGTCGCAAAACACTATTACAGCGACAATAAAGACATATTTCTTTACACATCAAGAGGTTAGAATGATGGGGCAGTGGTTAGCATTACTGTCGCACAGTACTGGAGCCTGACTTTGACTTCTCTTTACATGCTGGTATTTTTTTATAAATAATATTAAAGGAACATTTACAGCATAATGTACATTTTCTACTGATTTTAGCCTTGCCTAAGAAGCCTTGAAAGAAGGGAATCAGATGGCACTCACACATGCAAAATATACTAAATGTGTTAGGTTTATTTGGAATCTCAATAAATCTATGTGAGAGTGCCATCTGATTCCCTTCTTCTTTTGGCTGTAACTGGAACTTCTGAGCAACAGAGTCACCACACAGAATCTGGATTTTTGTAAAATTGATCATAAGCACACTTATTAGCTACCTTCGGACTCCCATGCAGTGGTATAACTGCAGTACAGCAGAGAGGCAGAGGGAGGCCCAGTGTGGACCCAGAGCCTCCCCTCCACTCACAGTCCTGCCTGAACCCACATACAGGGTTGGACTGGGCTTGACCTGTTCCCCCACCTGCCTGAAATTTCTTGCGATTCCTGACCTGCCGTGCTTAGAACGATAGGAGAA
>CM044437.1:103493550-103516665 GCA_024363595.1 Xenopus borealis
TTGAACATTCCTGATTTCTTTACTTCATTTCTCAAGAAGGGGCCCAGGTCTATTCTGCATTATCAAGGATCCCCTCTTTCCTATAGGCTGATAAATTTGTTAGGAATTGGATGGCTGAGAGAGTTTGGGGCAGTCTCATTGCTAAAGACTTCTTGCCCCAAACTCTCTCAATCATCTAGTTCGTAGAAAATTTGGCAGCCTATACCACACACCTCCTTTTATACCCCCTTTTAAATGAGGTATTTACATAATGATACTAACTGTCTGACTGTATGAATTAACAGCAGATAAAAGAAACACAGCACACAGGAATAAAATATATACAAGAAAATAAGATGTTAACAACCCAAACTAGTGCCAAATTAATTGATGGGGGCACTGGAGTGATGGCACAATCACTGACAGACACAAATTAAGTAAGGGGCTTGGGGGATGAATCAGTCCTTATCAAGTTATGTTTTTAGATGTAGGAGGGCATGAAAGACTGGAAGGCTGTAAATTTTTGTTATTAGTCTGCAGATGGGGTGATAATTTCAGGGGATTTCTATTATTGTCAGCACAAATATTGCACTGAAATCTCTAACCCATGATTATTATATCAAACAAAAATGTGCTGTAAAGCACAAATGACTCACACTTACTGACACTAAGCTGGGAATCAGAGAAGAGGTCTGCATTCGTAATCCAACAGCATTTCTGAGCAGAGGTCCCTCTATCACCATGTGAAGCCTTGACAGGTGGAAAGAGGAGATTGGGGCACCAGTGTTTTTTGCTTGATGACAGTGGTTGAAATGCCAATGTGACATATGTCTATGATTAAATCTGGCTCTTCTAGATAACAAATTAGCCAGATTTAGGTCCTGGCTGGTTTATATAGGCAAAGATTAGATAATCTCCATTCCAAACCTCATCTTAATGGATATTTAATGTACATGTTCATCTTAACACTTACATAAGAACACTCCGGATGTTACCTAAATGATCTAACCAGTACAAGATGACCTTGTCACACATAGTTACATATTACTTAAAGGAGAAAGAAAGTGTAAATCCAGTAACAGAACTAGGTGGGGGCGGGCCCTGGTGTGGGCGGGCCCTGGTGTGGGCCGTGCAGCCAGGCTCCCCCCCACCATCCTCATCCGTACGTAATCCTTATGGCGCTGCAGCCGGCTGCAGTGGGTGCAATCTGCTGGGGGGCCCTGCAGGGTTCGGGCCCTGGCTCAATTGCACCCCCTGGTCCCCTGGTAGTTACGCCCCTATGTAAATCACTGATGGGGAGTGAAATGTTACGCATCCCCAGTGATTGTATCCACTTACTTGATACCCTTGAGTTCTTCTTAGTGCGCATCAAGGAGCAATGCTGCTTTTTTCAATGCCTGAGGCAGACGCATGCACAGTGGATTAAAACAATTCAGGATTCAGAGGGTCCCTCCCTGGTGCTTGGGGTCAGTGCAGTTTTCTGCTAACAGGAACACCGGCCCTGGGTTTCAATAATCACTAGCATTGCCTAACATCAAACCCTTACACTTTCCTACTCCTTTAAGCAATAGGTATGAACCTTCACTGATAATGTCCATGGGGCTCACCTGCTACAACTTTTCCAGACCTGACAATTTTGTGTCTACTAGGCCAAATAAAAGCATGTTCTTGCTCCCAGTGGAGTAAAAATGTCCTGTGTGCCATTATGGATAACCAAGCAGTGGCCAGTGATTTTGCAAATGACCATTCTGAAGCAATAATTATCAAAGGCTGGATGTATGTGATTTTTTTTTTACTCTAATAAATTCAATCATACTCACAATTTGACTGGGAGGTTATTTATGAAAAAAATTGATTGTCTTAAATTTGATCAAATGGGAACGACTCGAAAATTCTATTTGTACTTGATTTGAATACGAATTAAGTTCCAATCAAATTTTCCTTCGAAAAAAACTTGAATGTCAGGAAGCCTATTGAAATCTTCAAATGGGTCAACTGACCTCTGTCACTGATTTAAATTAATTTGGCAGGTTTTAGGTGGCAAATATTCAAATTAGAACTGTTTCCTTGGTCGAGTTGTGATAAACCTCACAATCAAATTTACAATCGTAAAAAAAAATTAGAGAATTTGAATTTAAATTTACCATTGGAACCTTAACACATTCGCAAATGGTTGGATTTTTTCCTGAACGCTAAAATATTACACTGCTGTGCCCATCTTTACGGTTATTGCGAATTCGCATTGAGAATACATTTTCGCAAATGGCTTTGCAAATGAGGCTGGTGTTTGGGTGAGTGCGCCCACTGTGCAAGGTTGTTGTGAGTGAAAATAGCATTGACAGTAACTTCAATTTGCAATTTGCAAAACTGTTTTGCGAATAAATTCTCCGTCACCAAAGTTGTGGCGTAATTCAGACGCAGAGAGTGCACATAATATTCGCAATTTGCGATTTTTGCAATATTTAAAAAGCTCTTATAGACATTTACAGTGTGAAAAAAAATTGCAATTCTGTTTGCACACTCTTATTCAGCTTTCTAAATGTGCAGGGCAAAAGTTTATAAATGAGAACCAATCTGCCCTGTGTGAAATTTATAAATAAGCCCCACAGTCTTTAAATAACCTGCATCTTGGTCCCACAGCTGTTTTCCTGGCTCCTGGACTACGCTAGTTTGCTGGCACTGACCTTGCCTGTTTATTGGATTCCTCTTGTTGCCTCTTGCCCTGACCTTCTGGACTATGGATTCACAACATTTCTACTGTCCCTACTGTCTCACCAGTTTCGTGTCCTGCAGTGGGGCAGTGTAGGAAGTGCCACAGAAATCCTGGGGCCACAATAATAACAATTATTGTGAACATCAGCCTTGCAAAAAGTGCTTTACATTCAATTAACAGCCTAAACTGCAGGTCCACATTTGATTATGAACATAACAGGAAATAGAAGAGCTAAACATTGTTATTAACAGAGCAGAACATCTTGTTCTCAAATTTATGCCATGTTACGTATATATATTTTCTGGGTTGTTTGATGGTTTTACTGTCCTAACTTTATACTGGGACTCAATATTATGAGTATCAATGTATCTAGGTATGAAGAAGTTACATTTTGTTTCATTCTGAATGCAGAATTTTATCAATATAATGTTATTTTACCCCAGTTTGCATTAGATCAAATGAGAAGCCATAGCTACATTTAAAGCATCTGTTCAACTTTAAGCTAACTTTCAGTATGTTATAGAATAGCGTATTCTTCTCAATTGGCCTTCATTTAAATTTTTTAAAAGTAGCTCTTTTCTTCGCTTTAAAGCTTTCAAATGGGGGTCGTTAACCTCATCTTAAAAACAAATGCTCTTTAAGGCTCCAAATATATTGTTATTGCTACTTTTTATTACTCATCTTTCTATTCAGGCCTTTCCTATTCATATTCCAGTCTCTTATTCAAATTAATGCATGGCTGCCAGGTAATTTGGACCCTGGCAACAAGATTGCTGAAATTGCAAACTGGAGAACTGCAGAGTAACTCTAAATAATTCAAAAACCACATATTATAAAAAATGAAAACCAATGCAAATTGTCTCAGAATAGCTTTATCTAAAGTAGTTGCTTTGAGTTACTTTTGATAAATATACATAATCATGTCTCAGAATATCACTCTCTACATCACACTAATAGTTCATTTTCGCCTAGTTTCTCTAGCACTGTAAACAGTCAATCTGCAGGCCCCAGGATGGCAATATCTCTGTACTCTGAACTGATGTGGTTCTCACTGCAAACATCTGATACCCAGTGACTGACTAACAATGATCTACATCTTTCCTATACAACAATAACTTTAAATCATATGTTATCACATGGCATATTTGTCACACTTTTTTGTGGTTATAGAGTTAATGCCACCTTTAGTTGTGTAACCTCACTTGACATCGAAATGATTGTTTTCAATACACTCTTTTACCACTAGTGCACCAATAAGCTTGCACTTTATCCCCCCCTGGCCATTGGATGGATATTGCCTGTAGCAGATCATATAGTAACATACCCCAATCACACCCCTGGTGTAAAGGAAAAAGCAATATTTAGTGCAGCAAGGACAGCAATAAGTAAGAATTAATATTTAGTTGTTGCAGAAGTGTAATCTATCCCTAAATATCTGTCCAAAGGAATCCTAACATGTTTCTGAACTAAAACAGAGCTGGGCTTTTAATATATATCTACAGTATATGGCAGGTCAATTACTCCCACTCTGTATTCCCATTCTTTTACAGCAATACAAAAAGTAAAATGTTGTCATACTCCTCCAAAGGATTGCAAAATGTAATAAACTGAAGGATTTCATGTGGGCAATGTGGGAGACTTGTGGTTAATGTGGGTTAAGCAACATCCTATGACAATGTAGTTATTAGTGATAGGCGAATCTGCAGCGTTTCGCTTTCTCAGTAAATTCGCAAAATGGCGAAAGATTCGCAAAACGCCACCAACGCATCTCGTTTTAGACGTGGGCATTCGTTTTTGGACGCGGGCATTCATTTTTGGATGCCAGCACACATTGCTGACATCGAAAAAAAAACGGACGCCGGAGTACAAAATGAGATGCCGGTGCCAGGTGAATTTTTATTGGCGTTTCATTTATTCGCTGGCGGCGAATCCCAGGAATTCGCACCAGGCGAATAAATTCAACCATCACTAGCAAAGTTCCATATATAGTCACATATATAATGGGAAGGAATAGTATAGTGTTACTGCGTGATGTTTCTCACTTTTTTAAGTAAATAGCAGTATTTTACAGAGGGCTTCATTACCCACAATCAGTGCTCCCAATGATCGAGGCAAGACTGATCCAGCCATGGAACATTCCTATTACGGCATGATGAGATCCTTAAAGAAGAGTGAAACTGCACCGGAAAATGTTCCAATTCCAAATTTATCAATGTTTAAAATGGGAAATTGAATTGGTACCTCCATGTTTAGCACACAGTGGTCATGCCCCCCCCCATCACCTTCTCTATGACATGTGCAAATTAGGGTTCAGATGTGGTTACACATGCAGTGAAATCTTTGGTGAAGGACTCAAAAAAAAATGAAAGGGTTCCTCCCAAAACATTTTCCTTTCATTCAGCATCATGGGTGGAGAAGCACTTTAAGGATACAATTTATTCCGACTTCAGGTGCTATACAATTGAGATATGATACTTATTCTAAGTATGAAAAGTGCACCTCAGACTCCATGCACAAGAGCATGAAATACAACTGTACTGAGACATGACTGATGATCCCTGGGACACACATTAATGAGTCTGCAGCAGGTCTATGCATGGGGGACATTTGACATGTAAGACTTTGGTGGATGTAAGGAAGTCTTGGTCAGAAAGGAAGGCAAAATATTTTGGAGATACAGGGCAATATTTGAAAAAATGAAGTGGCGCTTACAAAAGGAAATACTTATATAGCTAATGCTCCAGTATAGGCATTGAAGTGAGGCTTTGCAAAATAAGGTACACAGGTCTTCTAAAAGTAGCCATACATGATCAGTTCTGCTGCTCCTCATAACTTCTTGCTGCTGCCGTGAGCCCAAATTAACACAAGTGACTAGAGTCTTTAGCCTAGTGTATAGTAAACAGATTTGATGTTTAAAGTCTGAAAGCTTTAGCTTCTAAGACAGACAAGAACCAAACAGACAACCATTATGTCTGCTTAGGGAAAGCCAATAGTAGCAAATTTGTCAGCATGCTGTGGATCCTCTAGTGGCCTAACAGAGGCAAATCCAAAAATCTACACAAAATACCACAATGCATGCTATTAAAAAGTAAAAAACAATTTATTAGTGCATAGTTAAAAAGTCAAGCAAAACCCCTTACGGAGCCTAACGCGTTTCATGCTTACCTAATTGCTAGGTAAGCATGAAATGCGTTAGGCTCTGTAAGGGGTTTTAAGAACCAAACAGAACCATGAGATAAGACAGAACCATGGAGTAGTTTGCAAGTATTTTCTGTTGCATTGCTAAAAATAATCTTTAATATTATCAGCTGTCTCTATGAATTGATTCTGCTGCCAAGAGTTGCAAGGAAATAAAAGCCCCTCTATGCAAACAAGTAGTTTGTCAAGTAGGGAACTTCCTGTTGCTGTACAGCATTGTCTTCTTGAGACTTCAATTAGAACTGACATTAGACTAGACTGTAATAAAACAATTATTGTTCTGACAAGACTTGAAAACACTTTCAACAAAATAAATAAAGGGAGCCACATGTACTTTTTTGTTAGGCACATAAAACTGTAACATCTTAAGCTGTATTTTTATTGAATCTTTAATGTACTGTATCGTACAGAATTGTGGAATATGTTGCTTTATGAGTACGAATGCTAATATCACAACGATTAGAATATGACATTACCTTGCTCATGGTATTCCCTAGACATGGGAAGCTTGTATTATATGTTGAATAACAGATCACATGGAGATGGAGAAATCTAACTTCCCCTTTTCTTTAAGATCATGTGATTTTTTAAAAATTTTGTATCATGGAGTGAACGGAATGTTTCCCACTGAATGTGGTAACATTTTCTTTGTCAAGCGTAATGCTTTGGTGTTTATTATAATCAAATGAAATATTTGGAATATACATTATACACCATCACTGCTTTGTTTTTCTGTTCTTTATGTGAATATTGGTGGGTATGTACAAAATAGTCTGTGCATAATAGATACATCCACTGCTTTATATGTAACACAGGTACACCTACTGCTTTGTGTATAATACATAAGTAGCACTACTCTGAAGATAATGCAGCTGTACATTCTCCTCTAAGCATAATACAGCCACAAATACCATTTAAAGGGGTAGTCTTTTTTAAGCAAACTTTTAGTATATTATAGAATGGTCTATTCTTAAAGGGATACTGTCATGGGAAAACATGTTTTTTACAAAATGCATCAGTTAATAGTGCTGCTCCAATAGACATCTGCACTGAAATCCATTTCTAAAAAGGGCAAACAGATTTTTTTTTTATATTCAATTTTGAAATCTGACATGGGGCTAGACATTTTCTCAATTTCCCAGCTGCCCCTGGTCATGTGACTTGTGGCAGTACGTTAGGAGGGAACTGCTTTCTGGCAGGCTGTTGTTTTTCCTTCTCAATGTAACTGAATAGCACGCAGTGGGACATGGGTTTTTACTACTGAATGCTGTTCTTAGATCTACCAGGCAGCTGTTATCTTGTGTTAGGGAGCCGTTATCTGGTTACCTTCCCATTGTTCTGTTGTTAGGTTGCTGGGGGGGAGGGAGGTGGTGATATCACTCCAACTTGCAGTACTGCAGTAAAGAGTGACTGAAGTTTATCAGAGCACAAGTCAAATGACTTGGGGCAGCTGGGAAACTGACAATATGTCTAGCCCCATGTCAGATTTCAAACTGTAAAAAAAAATGAATTTCAGTGCAGCGCTAATAACTGATACATGCTGGGGAAAAAAACTAATTTTCCCATGACAGTTTCCCTTTAACAACTTTTCATATGGTCTTAATTTGTATCTTATAATAGTTTCTGAATTATTTGCCTGACTTCTGCAGCCAAAGAAAATATTGCTCAGTGAGGCTTCAAATGTTAGACTTCATTGTTACTATTTGTCTTTTTATCCATGACCAACCTTCTTCATCTTTCCACCTACTTTTAGACCCAAAATCATACTGTTTTAGTATGTGTATGGGATCCCTTATCCAGAAACCTGTTATACAGAAAGCTCAGATTGACAGGAAGACCATCTCCCATAGACTCAATTTTATCCAAATAATTCTATCATTGAAAAATAATTTCCTTTTTCTTTGTACTTTGTACTTGATCTAAACTAAGATAAGTCCAGGCCTTGAGGATTATGGCTATCAGGTCCCATACTTGTACCTCTTGGTAAACTAAATGGGCCCCAGACTTGAGTAACTCCTGTACTCCCCTTATGGCAGCCCTGTGTGTATCTCTGATTCATAACGTTGTACCTGTGTGTGACTTTGATTCATGTAATTCTCTGAATGGCATGCTGTTAGTTTAAATAGGCAGTGTACTCCCTGTTCAAGGTAAGATTAATATACAGACTTGTGAGAAATATAGTTGTTTCTCATTGTTTAAATGAATAAATATTTATGTTTTTTTTTACCGTCCCTCAGTAGTGATGGACGAAAAAAAAAAAAGGCGAAAATGACGTGACGCGTGTCGGAAACGACGCGACGCGCCAAAGTTGACGTGACGCGCGTCAAAAATGTCCCGCGACTCGTTTCGCAAATTTTTCACGAAGCGCATCTCGGGAGATTCGCCCGTCACTATCCTTCAGCATTGTGCACACTACCTGTCCTGTTCAATCATATTTGTGCTAAAATGAGCATTATGTGCCACTGCCATTATATTTGATATAATTATTGGTCATTTTGTTTTATACCATTGACAGAGGTTGGTTGGACAGAAATTGGTTTGTGGTCACCAGTGTCGGACTGGGACACCAGGGACCCACCCAAGAACCTTAGACCAGGGGCCCACTCTCAGTACTAATATTCTTCATCTCCTCACTCAACCTCTATTCTCCTAGTTTGTTTACTTTACTTTATTCCATCTATTTAGCTTCTTTGTTCTCATAGAAATAGGGAATGAGCATGAAATAGGCCAAAAGTTTAGCAGCATGAGGGCCCACTGACACCTTGGCCCACCGGGAGTTTTCCTGGTATTCTGGTGGGCCAGTCCGACACTGGTGGTCACAAGCTCATGATACTCCTCTGAAGGAGACATTAATGCAGAACAAAAACCCAGGGAATGAGCTTCAGGTTCTGTTCACTGTTCACTCTAATACAGTTCATTTTCTATGTATGCAGATTAGTACAGGCTTTGTTTTTTTACAGTCACATATCAAAGTTGTGTTCATTTTAAACGTGCTGGTTGCATACAAAGACAGCACAATAGTTGTGGGGCCGATAAATGTTTCAGATAATTACTAAAATTACACTTCTGTACAGCAGAGGGCAGTAACGTGACTCCCAATGTCGTAAGTGTGACTTTCCCAAGTGGAATCTCCCTTCTCATCTGCTACCTTATAAAAGAAGGGTAGATGCTGTGTCTCAGTAGATTCAGGCATCACTGTTAGCTGAGCTCTCACTGGCTAGACAGAACATAACTAGGACTTACACCCAGACTTTTTATTTCATCTTGGAATCCGGGCACTAAGAAGAAGATTTTTTTCTGAACTGAGCAATTCATTAGGCTACAGCCACCTCTCACCCACACCAAGGATTCCAAATGGAGCCCATGATTGTCTTTGTAACGGCACTCTTCATTACAAGTAAGGGAAAGCATTTCTATTTAATTATTCTGGGTATTGTTGTCTGTTGGGTAACAGTGAAAGTATGTACTTAAGTTATTATAAGTATACATTTCATTAGAATAAACAATTTAGAAATGTTCAACATACAGAACATTATTTCACTTATCTGTAGATCACAACATATTATTCTGGTCTGCATTCTACATACAGGCTGTTATATTGCACTGTTATGTATTTTAGCTGTTTATTCACTATCTACTATGAACACATTCAGTTGTGGCAATGGCATAGTGTTGCATGTTAAAAAAATGCTGTCCTCTGAACAGAGGCACGTCTTTGTAGGCTGCTTCAAAAATTGCTGCTTCCAGCTTTAGAGTGTAATAGCAATGGATACAAACTCTGATGCAGCTTGCTAGATAGTTTGAATTTTTTCTAGGTTTTTGTGTTAAAGGAGAACTAAAGCATAACTAAAGAAGTAGGCTAGAAGTGCTTTACACTGTGTTTCGGGTTTCAGTTACCACCCGAAATAACCACAGCCCTTTAGCAGTAAAGATCTGTGTCTCTGAAGATGCCCCAGTAGCTCCCCATCTTCTTTTCTGCTGATTCACTGATTCACATGCTCTGTGCTGCTGTCACTTACTGAGGTTAGGGACCCACTCACAATATACAGTACACATAGAATAGAAATGTCACAGTATAAGGCTGATTAGTGATTAATATGGATAATTACTACATAGCAACACAGGAACCATTGCAACTAGCATCCACATTTAATAATCAGCCCTGTAGCATCAGCTTATATTACAGAAAAAACTAATTTTCTGCTGGATAATTAGTGACAACCCCTAAGCTTAGATTTTCAACAGCTGCTCGGAGCCCACTGAGCATGTGAGTGTCACAGACACTTTCCAAGATGGTGACCCCTGTGACAAGTTTGAAGTCCTGGATCATTGCTGCTATTGACAAGCTGAAACTTTAGGCTGGTGTAAATACAGTATATAAAATATGGCTTTTGCAGCCATATTCATTTTCAGGGTTTAGTTCTCCTATAAGAAATTTGCAGTTGTGATTTTCAAAAAATGCAAACTTACAATTCTTGTGTGAGTGAATACAGAAGCAATGGACAAAAGAAAGCAATTCTTTATCTTTGGATCTGAGTATTTGATATAGGGCAAGAGTACCTAGTGTTTAAGTTATTCCCTTTGTTTCCATGAAATTTACAGAATGAGGCCGTAGCCATTTAGATTTATACCTAGAGATGGGAGTTGCATTACTGGAAACTTTAGCAGAGACATTCATCGCTGACTTATAAAGCAGCTCCTCTGGTTACTAACGTATGGTACAGTTGAAGTCTTTGGAAAAAGTTGCATGTGCCGGAAGCTATATGGCAACTTACATATAATTGAATATTTGCAAAGAAAGATTGTCCTGTGGCTTCAACAATCTACATACTTCACTTTAATGTAATCTAAGTGGAGAAGGTGTAGGTATAATTTCCCTATATAATAAAAAATCAGTAGAGGGTTGATAAGGTATGATTAATGAGTAACTGAATAATAAATGAAGCTATATTTACACAAAATATAATGCTTATATAATGTTCCTGGTTTTTACTCTTGACCAATGACCATATAGCCAGAATGGGTTCTACATAAATGATTGGCGAGTTCCCTTATTGCCTTTTGTATTCATTTCTCATTTGGTGTAATTGCCTAGTAACAAAGTTTCCGATGTCATTGATTACATTTTATCCATTATAATCAGGTAAATGAGTGCAATACACCTCCCAGTATCCACCAATGGCAAACGTGGGAGCAATTAAAGAACTGTTATAAATGTTTCTAATTAGTCTTTATTGTTTTTTTCCTCTCCAAAAGCCTCCCAGGCTCATTTTCACATGTCTCTAGAACCCACGCAGAGGGAGATCTCTCTCCAGATTGGGGAGACCTTCCAATTCAAATGTGAAGCATTTGACTGTCCCAATCCCACCTTTACCTGGGCTAACCTGATGGATAAAACATTAAGTGGCACTGTAAGCACGGAAGGAAGCAAGTCTATCCTAACCATGCAGGTCAGCAACGATAGTGATGGCAGTTACGTTTGTAAAGTCTTCTGCAATCAACACAAAGAAGAAAAAAGTTTCACAATCAGCATCTACTGTAAGTCTGTACTATCATGCACAAACCATACATTGATTAGTGTCTAGTGATGGGTGAATAAATTTGCGAAATGTCAGCGAAAAATTGGCTGCCGAAAATTCGCTGGCATAAAAAAAAAAGAGTCACGCTCCGAAAACGATGCAACGCGTCCCAAATGACGCGACAAGTCAGAAACGACGCAATGCTCATCGAAATCGACGCGACGTGTGTCAAAAACGTGTTGCGACTGATTTCGATAATTTTTCGCCAAGTCGCGATTTTCCATGGAAATTCGCGAATTTTTCAACAAACAGGATAGACTATTAGTGTCTAATCATTTAAATGATTTTTTTATATACGTATTCAATATAATCACAATAAGCAACAATAAACAGTAAAAACATGTTCTGCATATATTGCTTTATTTTCTCAACACATTTACGGTTTAACAATGGTGAAACCATGTCAGTATTGCAGGAGCCAACTAAAGGTGTAGCAATAATGGCAGCAGACCCAGGGGTTGCTGCTGTGCTCAGAATACAGTTACCTGATTCACAGTGCTAATGTATCCATGGGAAACAGATAACCTTTCCTAATATTCGGGACCTGGGGGGCCATAAAGTTATCTTGCTGTTGGGCCCAGGAACTATGCGGGTTGTGGTTCAGCCGCAATACTGAAAGCGAATCACAAATCTTAACTATCAATCAGTTTGGAGAATGTGCTACACATATAGCTAGGGGTGAGAAAGTGTTCAGGCTCAGTGCTGAGCTCTGTTTCACACATATTTTGTGTTATTCTTCCATCTGTCTGTTACGTTTTGGCTGTAGTATTTCTGTGCATCATAAGAGGAAAGACTGGGGTATGTGGTTAAAAAAAAGTAGCTTGAGAAACAAGGACGGCTTTCTGTAAGCCTAAACCCTTAGTCAGCTTTGCACTGTAGGGTGTCTGGACATGAGATCAAGCAATGTAAATATTGGTGTGTTCAGCCAGCAGCCTTCAAACCTTTAGGGTAAGGCCACACGGGGAGTTTTCGGGGAGATATGTCGCCTGGCGACTTATCACCGCGACAAATCTCCCCGAATACCTTGGTAGCGCTGCGCACCCGCGACATGTAAAGTCGCCTGCGCTTATTCACACACAGCGGCGCTATTTTAAAAGTCGCTCAAAATTGCCTCGGGCAAAAATCTCGCCACTGCGTGTGAATAAGCGCAGGTGACTTTACGTGTCGCGGGTGCGCAGCGCTACCAATGTGTTCGGGGAGATTCGTCGCGGTGATAAGTCGCCAGGCGACAGATCTCCCCAAAAACTCCCCGTGTGGCCTTACCCTTAGGCTTCAGGTACATGGGAATATTCGGGGAGCTTAACAGATCTCCTCTTCTTCGGGGCAACAATCTCCCAGAACTGCCTTTCCTTGCCTTCCTGCAGGCTAAGATGAAAAATCACCAGTGGGATGGCACTCGTGGTGTTTCGTTTTCCAAATTCGCCTGAAATTGACTCACAAGGAAACTTAAGGCGAGTTTGGAAAATGAAGCACCGTGAGTACCATCCTGCTGCAGATTTTTCATTTTAGCCGGCGGAAAGGCAGGGAAAGGCAGTTCAGGAAGATTGTCACCCCTGAGAAGAGGATTTTCTGCATTAAGTTTTTTTTACTGAAATTTTGAACACAACTAGTGAAACACCGTTAAAGACATTACAAATCCCAATAAAATAGGGGTTATGTAATTAAAGGCACTAAGTTTCTCCAGGGGCAGTAACCCATAGAAAACAATCAGCAGCTAGCATTTACTAGTCACCTGTTTATATGCAAGCATCTTATTGGATGCCATGGGTTACTGCTTCTAGGCAAACTTAAGGGGTTATGTAATAAAAGGCACTAAGTTTGCCCAGGGGCAAAACCCCTTAGTAACCAATCAGCAGGTAGCACTTACTGGTCACCTGTTTAAAATCAAACACCTTATTGGTTGCTATGGGTTACTGCTCCTGGGCAAACTTACTGCCTTTTATTACATTTGGGGAAGTGCCTTATATTACATATGGGGGAAAATGTTATGCCATGAGTATGTATGACAAAGGGGCGCAGACTTGTATTGTCCTACAAGGGAACACTTTGTCACACTAGAAGGAGAGTGCTGTAGAGTACATATCTGTACAGTTATCAGCTCCACATGTCTAAGATCAAGGAAGCAGAGCTCAGTAGTTTGTTATTAGGGCTGGAAAACATTAAAGGGCAACTAAAGTCTAAAATAGAATAATGTTAGAAATGCTGTATTTACTAAACATAAACATGAACTTACTACACCAGAAGCCTAATAAGAAAAATGATTTATGTTTTCAATGTTGGCCACAGGGGGATTTTCATCTTTTAACGTTGTTAGACATCTCTGCAATATCATGACTCCGCACATGCTCAGTGTGGTCTGGGCTGCTTAGGGATCGTCATAAATGATCAAAACAGCACAAGTCAAATAATATCTGCCATAGAAGCCAATACAGCAAGACTGATTAATAATCAGAATATACAGACTGCACTGGGTCTGTGGATACAAATATCTACAAAGTCACTGGCTGTTTTACAGGAAAGCAGACATAGCAGCTGGAGTTCCAGGAAGTAATGTGAGGGGCTCCCCATTGCAAGTATGACTGTTTCCAGAAAGTATGCAGAGCAGTTAGGGACCGTCTGACAATTCTTATCTACAGCAGTAAATGAAGGGGGACTGCATACAGTCAGGTTTCTTATAAAAACGGCAGACATTTTTTAATTGAAGTATAATGGAGATAGATTTATTTTTCATTAAAGAAAGTAAAAATGGGATTTTATTTCTTTGCCTTTACATCCCCTTTAATCACATACATCCCTGAATAAGCGATTGCTGTAAATCTGGCCCAACAGAGACAATTATATAAGAGGTTTTATAAAATTATAGTATTGCTTCCATTGACATTGCAAAGATGCTTTTGACGTTTCATGGCAGTTTTATTTCAATGTTTCAGTATAACAAACTATTTAATGCTTTATTGCAGCTTTTCCAAGTGAACCCGTTCTATACATCTCATCCCTTGTGGCTGAAGTTCAGTCCAGTATCATCTGCACAGTCCCCCTTGTGTACCCCTCTGAAATGCTGAGTCTGAGGTTACTGAAGGACAGAGAAATGGTGGCAGAATATGACTCCTTTATGCAGATATATCAAGATGGAGGATTCCAGTTAAGAAATGTTAGCCTGTCATATGACTGGATACCTCATGTGGAAGATGAAGGCTCAGTAATTGAGTGTGAAGCAGACATGTCATTTGTCGATGAAGAAATCAAACCAATAATCAGAGCTACAAATGTGATTCTCAGTGTTGCCTGTAAGTAAGACCTCATCTGTCAGCTGCAAATCTTTATCTTTTGTGCATGTGGGTCAAATCCACTGACAGAAAATTCTTTCACCAGGCAGTTGAATCAAAGCAAAGTAGATTATTGTGTCCACAGCCTTATGTGTTTCATGTTACAAACACTTAGTCATCAACTCATGCTCCGAGATTTACCCAGTCTTGTGTGTTGTTAACATTGAGTCTGCCCTAGTTTTCCCCTACAGATATCTTTTATACATGATATCTTCATGGTTTTCACAATTATCCACATCATTTTAGTTGATTTCATTTGTCACCTGTAGACTTCTTGTTCATGGAAAATGAACACATCCCTCAATGGACAGGCCCCATCTGTTTTCAATGGGACTGAGCCATTTTTCTGAAGAATGCAAAATAGTGTGAAAAACACAGAGGCCTTCACTTGAAAAATTTCACTGCAATGTAACAAAAACATTTTAATTGGCTGCCATGGGCTTCTGGACTGGGGCTAACACTTGTATTCATATTACACATACCAGTAGTGGCCTTAGTGGTACCAGATACCACATATTCCTATGTTTTTCAACGGTTTGCATTAGGCACTATTGTGCAATAAGATCTTTGGAAGCTTGTGTCAAATTCTAATGAAGCATTTTGCAAATACTTACCATTGGGTGTTACATATATTTTAATATCCAGTGTGCAGTATCTATAGATGTGGCAGCAGCTTATTCTGTGAACCTTATAAAGTCTCTGAGAACTGAGATCTAACTTACTTTCTTTTTTCAGACCCTCCTTCAAATCCCAGTATTACTGTCCTACCATCCCAAAGCATTAAAGCTGGTGAAGATATATCTCTGGATTGCTCGTCTGAAAGTCGGCCCCAGGCAACTGTGAGGTGGGTGAAGGAGTCTGGGAATGTGGAGAATGAGTTACCATCAGAAAATGGTCACCTGGAATTAACTGGAGTACAGCCACAGGAATCTGGGAAGTACATCTGCTATGTAGAGAATGAAGCTGGGAGAAACTCTGCCTCTGTAGTGATCACTGTACAAGGTAATAACAGTTGCTACTGCTCCCTGAGTAAAATATGGTATTGGCCAGAATAACAGACTAAATTTTATTTTTATGTTATATTCCTTTCATGCTTAAAGGGCAAGGAAAGGCAACGAAATAAAATCCCATTTTTACTTTCTTTAGTGAAAAAGAAATCTATCTCCATTATACTTTAATTAAAAAATGTGTACCATTTTTATAAGAAACCTGACTGTATGCAGTGAAATTCTCCCCTGCCTTACTTACCAGCCATTCAGAACTCAAGCAGCTTTGTTTTTTGATCATTTATGATGATCCCTAAGAAGCTCAGACCACACTGAGCATGTGTATGTAATCTAGTCTTGCAAAGGTGTACAAGTTACAAGATGACAGCCCCCTGTGGCCAACTTTGAAAGCATAAATCATTTGTTTGATTAGGCTTGTGGTGCAGTAAGTTCATGTTTATGTTTAGTATACAAAATACAGCATTTCTAGCCTTATTCTATTTTACACTTTCCTTGCCCTTTAACCCTTTCATTAACTTTTAGTATGATGAAGAGAGTGATATTCTGCAACTGGTGTTCATTTTTTACTTGTGGGTCTTTAGTTTAGCTTTTTATTTAGCACCTGTTCAATTTGCAGTTTCAGCACTCTGGTTGCATTGACTTGAATAGGAAACTAGAATATGAATAGGAGAGGGTCTTAATAGGAAAAAGTAGTAATAAAAAGTAACAATAACAATACATTTGTAGCCTTGTAGAGTATTTTGTTTTTAAATGTTTTTTGAAAGCTGAAAAGAGGAAGAAGAAGATGGCAAATCATTCAAACATTATAAAAAAGAAATAATGGCAGCTAATTGGAAAGTTGCTTAGAATTAGCCATTTTATAACAAAAGTTAATGTAAAGCTGAACCACCTCTTTAAATGTATTGCTTTTTCACCAGTCTCACTCTTCTGCACATTAAATATAGTCAAAAGCCAGATTACATCATAAGCATTAACACAATAAATGTGCATGGCTGCAATACAAATGGAAAATACTAATAATATCCCTTTTGCAGAAAAGTTATTGTTATAACCATAAGAAGCTCCCTATGCATAGAACTGGTGGAAAAAATAATAATTTGTGGAGACATAAATAACACTTTCAGCACATCTAAAATAAAGGTGCAATAGCTGACTACACAGTACTTAAGTGTATTTAGAAGCACATGCAATTGACAAGCGTGTAAGTGCATACCTGTGTCCCAACTGAGTGCTACGATTATGCTAGAGCTTTGGGGAAATGGTGTACTTTGGGTAAAACACATGACAAATTGGTCTATTCTTTTGCTAATGTTAGTAAATGGGAACTACTCTCTTGGAATTCCTGTGTACCAAATCTATCTATCTATCTATCTATCCATATCTATCAATCCATCCATCCATCCTTCCGTCCATCTATCTATCATCTGTCTGTCTATCTATCTTTCTATCTACTATCTATCTATCTATCTATCTATCTACTATCTGTCTGTCTGTCTATCTATCTATCTATCTGTCTGTCTGTCTATCTATCTATCTATCTATCTACTATCTGTCTGTATGTCTGTCTGTCTGTCTGTCTATCTATCTATCTATCTATCTATCTATCTATCTATCTATCTAGTATCTGTCTGTCTGTCTGTCTGTCTGTCTGTCAATCTATCTATCTATCTATCTATCTATCTATCTATCTATCTATCTATCTACTATCTGTCTGTCTGTGTATCTATCTGTCTGTCTGTCTGTCTATCTACTATCTATCTGTCTATCTATCTATCTATCTATCTATCTATCTAGTATCTGTCTGTCTGTCTGTCTGTCAATCAATCTATCTATCTATCTATCTACTATCTGTCTGTCTGTCTGTCTGTCTGTCTATCTATCTCTCTATCATCAGCTATCTATATATCTATCTGTCTATCTGTCTATCTATCTATCTATCTATCTATCTATCTATCTATCTATCTATCTATCTAATCTATCTATCTATCTATCTATCTATCTATCTATCTATCTATCTATCTATCTATCTATCAGCTATCTATATAACTATATATACTATGTTTTAGATGCTTCCAAAGCAAAACAGTGCATATAACTCCCTCTAATAATTAAATTGAATTGTGGAAAAAATGTATAAACCCCATTTTATCACAATGTCTAGTACTGTACAATGAGAATGATCCACTGACATATATATATATCCACAATAAATAAAAATATATAACATGTCCATGTATTTTCATATGTTTATTATATCAAGAGGCGTTTTCATGTCACAAGCAGAATATGCACTTGAGGTTTATATTAGTATGTGTGTAACTGTGTATTTAGGAAAGCACTGCCCTGAGTGACCTCTTTGCAAGCAACAAATGAATTAATCATCCTGATTTTGATTTATATTCATTTATACGTGTCCATTTAAACTTAACAGTTACACCTAAAAACACAAGACTCACCATTACACCCTCTGAACTGGTGAGAGAAGGGGATCAAGTAATTATCCAATGTACGTCGGAAGCATTTCCTGCCCCCACATTGATCCTTAAGGAGAAGACAGAACACGGTGAAGTGGAGCTGGAAACTACAAGTGGGAAGCACATTATCACCTCTGCCACAGTGGAGCATTCAGGAACATATACCTGCAGATCCATGAACCCAGTTGGAGATGAAGTGGCAGAGATAATTCTGACTGTGCAAGGTAGGAGCTTAATTCCACCAATAAAAACTATTTATTAAAAAGCCAGCATCATAAAAAAATGTACATACATATATATATATGTGATATGATGATTCACTTGTGATAACTTTATTTTCCATGCAGTACCTCCACAAAATACCACCGTTCTTGTAATGCCAGCCAGAAATGTAATGAAAGGTGACACGGTGCTTATACGCCTGCTCTATTTTATTTCATAGGTGTGCCAAGTGAACCTGAGATCTCCATCCTACCAGCAACTACAGTGATTCAGGGGCAAGCAGTTACAATTAAATGTGTGGGGCATAGAGACGGAGATACTCTGGTGACTTTATGGAAAGTATCAGAAGAAACCCTTCAGCTGAGCAGAGATGGGATTGTGCATATTGAGAGAGCAGGTCCAATGGACGCAGCAGTGTACAAGTGCAAAACGTCAAATCAGTATGGAGAAAGAGAGGCAATGGAATCTCTCACTGTACATTGTAAGTTTTTTGTGATATTAGAGGATATTAGAGTACATGGCCAATGACACAAAGTATAGAGGTTATAGTATAATAAAGTAAAGCTATGCAAAGTACAACCTCCACTACTTCTCATATACATCCACATGAAATAAAAATATATAGCATGTCCATGCCACTATGAAGATTTTCATTCATCCAGGTCATGGTATATCTAGTATAGGGAATTCTAAAACAACTAGACTTTCTGAGTAATCATTGAAGACGTTTCACTACTCATCCAAGCAGCTGCTTCAGTTCAACATGCAATGTCCATGCATTTTCTTATGTTTCCTATAGCAAAAGTATTTTTCAGGTCAAGCAGAATAGGCACACACTTGCAGTTTATATTAGTATGTGTGTAACTGTGTATTTTGGAAAGCACTGCCCTTTTTGCAAGCAACAAATTCATTAAAAATCCTTACGTATTTGATTTCTATTCATTGATCTGTGTCCATTTAAACTTAACAGTTCCACCTAAAAACACAAGACTCACCATTACACCCTCCAAGCTGGTGAGAGAAGGGGATCAAGTAATTATCCAATGTACGTCAGAAGCATTTCCTGCCCCCACATTGATCCTTAAGGAAAAGACAGAACACAGTGAAGTGGAGCTGGAAACTACAGGTGGGAAGAACATTATCACCTCTGCCACAGTGGAGCATTCAGGAACATATACCTGCAGATCCATGAACCTAGTTGGAGATGAAGTGGCAGAGATAATTCTGACTGTGCAAGGTAGGAGCTCAACTATAGAAATAAAAACTATTCATTAAAAAGCAAGCAACATAAAAATATTTGCTTATATATATTATGTACAAGCCGATTCACTAGCAATCACTTTATTTCCCATGCAGTACCTCCACAAAACACCACGATTCTTGTAAAGCCATCCACAAATGTAACGGAAGGCGACAATGTGACCATCACCTGTGAGACACACAGCTCCCCACTTCCGACAATTCTACTGAAGAAGATGTGTGCTGGCAACACTACAATACAGCAAGCACAGAACGGCACCTTCACCTTACATAATGTCACGCGCAATGACACTGGAACCTATGTGCTCAGCATATATAATGAAGCAGGAAACATGACTGAGTTGATCCAGATCAATGTGCAAGGTATTTTACAATGTAAAAATGATGTTGCCCTGTCAGTGTCATGTCTAAAGGGACCCCATGGGTAGAAATAGCAGTATCTTTTACCAAAGAATACATATAAAAAACACTCACATGCAAGCTCTAAGAAAATGGGTAGAAAAGGAAACATTTACACCTTTACCTTTCCCAGGAGGGATAATGTTAAATTAGTTGTGGGTCTGTAGTGTCCATTATTAAGGGCATGGTTAAATATATGGTAAGAATATAAATATTTGGTTACCATATGAAGACATTTCTATGGCCTAAAAATCTGTAAAATACATTAGTTCTTCTAACATTCTGTGTCTACATCACAGAAGGTACTGACCAATCCTTTGTGCTTTGCTTTTCTTGCAGCTCGATATCAAAGCCCCCTATATAGCTTTGCAACACCAATCATAGCAACATCCTTATTTGCGGTCTCAGCAGCTGTCATCGGACTTATTGTTTATCATATGAAGCAAGCACGAATACAGGGGTCATACAGCCTGGTGGAAGCTCTGAGAAGTAGAGTTTGAGCTAAAATCCCAGGTAAAGGTTTTAGCTACCAATTGTAGCAACTACAGTAACACCATACTGTACTTCACAGTTTGCATCTGTAGCTGGATCCAAGGTCTAAGATGAAAACCTATTTCAGTTTTGAACATTCGGAATAAAAGAGAAAAGGTTTTCTGAAACAGTTAGACCACCCTGCTTCTGCTGAACAGTTCCCTATACCAAGTAAAAACATCTGCTGAGTAACTGAGTATAAACTGCCATTGCAAACAGAACATTTTTATTCACAATGGAATCAAGGCAATCATGTTGTGGGCCGCAGCAAAACTGATCTAAGTCGAAGGAAATCGAGAAGCAGCATTTCTAAAACTGGAAAGAAATAACTGTGTTAAAATCCCTTCGGTTTGCACTTAGTTTTAAAATGTAGATTTCTGTGTTGTATATATTTTTTTTTTGTTTGAGTGTTTGTAATGTACTTTCGGTATATTTATGTTTGTCGTACCTAAATGTGTTCTATTTCGTGCTCCGAATTTAAATCTCCAAACCCTCCTCTGTGATGGGGCGGCTATTAAAAGGGTCTTTTGTTGAGGTGGTGGAGGGGGGTGGCGGTGCAGTGTGAAAGGTTTTTAAATGAATAAAACAGAAATGATGTCACCACAGAGAGAAAGCGGCAGAGACTGTTGAAAAGGATCCTTGAGAGCAGTCCAGATTAGCATAATTGTGATACATTTCTGAGCTCTCCTGATGGCTTTGTGCTAGCTAACATAATGCACTAAGACGCACAAAGGATGCATTATCTTTCATCACAGTTATTGCAGATATGGGATCTATTATCTGGAAGGCCTGTTGTTTTTTTTTTTTTTTTTTTAAAGTGGCCATTCCATAATGTGGCTCCTCACACCTTAAGGCTACTAAAAACATTTAAACTAAACTGAAATGTAAGACTGTGTGTTTGAATAGAACTATTGTATTTTGATGGCTTCCAGATAATGGCTTTGCAGATCACAGGACCCAAATCTGTATATTGTACCTGATAATTATATAGTATGTGCCAGATCAGTTTGCCTCATATTAAAAGGGACAGTGTAGACATGGTACTAATTTCACAAATTCCTGGGCATAAACCTGGAAATACTGGGGCTAGCGAAAGTCTTCATCCAAAACTAGCCAGTGACAATACACAAATGCTGGGAAGCTGCTGTATGTGCTCACTTACCACTGAGAAACAATTATGATGACTTATAAATAGTGATGGGTGAATTTATTCGCCAGAGTTGCTCCTGCGAATAAATTCGCGAAAAATTCGCCGGCAGCCGTTTTTTGACGCCAGCGAATTTTACGCTAGCGACGTTGCGGCGTTACATGAATTTTTCACTGCAAAGTGAGACGCCCCAGATTTGCCCATCGCTGCTTACAAATGTTTGTGTGTATTTTATTCATTATTTATTAATCTGTTATAATCTGTTACAAACAGCTAAACTCTTCATTATTGTAAAGAAACTGCAGACGTTCCATAATCCAGTGAAATCAAGTCATCCTATTAGCTATAAAGATTTTATTGCAGCTTCTAATTAACTGTTGTTGGCCAGCAACAGATGTATTCTGTGTAAATGAGACTTTCAATATACAGGTGAAGATATGATATCGCATACCTTACCTAATTTAAAAAAGCACTCTCTGTTATGTGGCCAACAACCTATGGATTTGATTGGTCTTGTGCAAAAAGTAAAAAAAAAACAAGAGTCAAAAGTGCCTATTACAAAGTACAAATTCAAATATTTCACATCAGTCAATCTAAAGGATGTAAATAGTCTTGTTCTATGGTTGTATATATTTATGTTCCTTCCATTCAATAAATTTACGACACCAGAACTTTTATACCGAAATGGTTACACCTGACCATTATTGATACAGTTTGTAGGAGCTTCTATAAGAATGTATTTTTATAACATTATTTGAAAGGTAAGCACTACTGTTTATGATAGGGAAAATAGTGAATAGTTAATAAAATTTGTACATGTGGTATTTTATATTGTTCTAATGCTGGACATTGTTATAATAAATATGTTTCTATTTGTAATTTGCTTTTTTATCATTATTTTATGATAGACTGTGTATACAGGCATGGGATCTGTTATCCAGAAACCCGTTATCCAGAAAGTTCTGAATTTCGGAATGGCCATCTCCCATAGACTCTATTATAATGAAATAATCCAAAATTTTAAAAATGTATAAATAATAAAACAGTAGCTTGTACTTGATCTAAACAAAGATATAATTAATCCTTATTGGAAGCAGAACCAACCTATTTTGGTTTATTTAATGTTTCCATGATTTTCTAGTAGACTTGAGGTATGAAGATCCAAATTACAGAAAGATCTGTTATCTGGAAAGCCCCAGATCCCCTGAATTCTGGGTAAAAGGTCCCATACCTGTGTGTGTGTATATATATATATATATATATATATATATATATATATA
>CM044437.1:103519568-103550895 GCA_024363595.1 Xenopus borealis
TTTAAGTTCATACCCCCTTACCACGGCAGAAAGGAGTCTTTTAACGAAGGGTTTGTCTTTTGTACCCACTTGTCAATCCCGGAGTCTAGATGTAATGACAGATATATACAGGTTCCAGCGAACCCTCAAACTTAAGGAACATTTCAGAACTACAAAGAAAACAATGTCCGCGTTTAAAAAACCAAGCAATTTTGAGCCTGGCAACACTCCTAAATCTATTGGTGCGTATATCAGATTACTTATTGACGAGTCATATAAAATTGAAAGAAACCGCCAATCTCAATCGAATTTAACTAAAGATGAAAGGGAAGTACTAATTAGCTTATCTAATAACAACAACATTGTGATTAGACCGGCCGACAAAGGTGGTGCAGTGGTAATACAGGATTACCATCAGTATCGTACAGAGATTGAGAAACAACTCTCAGACACAACAGTGTACAAAAAACTGACCGGGGACCCCACTGCTATCTTTAAGACACGGATTGATACGATTATCCAACTTGGAGTCTCGATGGGTATACTTGATGATGAGACACAGCTCTACTTAACCCAAGATTTTCCAGTGTGCCCCGTGCTATACACACTTCCTAAAATCCACAAAGGCTTGAATCCTCCGCCAGGAAGACCCATAGTAAATGCTCGTGATTCATTATTACAGCCTATAGCCATCTATGTGGATTTTTATTTACAGCCATTGGTCCAAGAGACGAGTACCTACATTAAGGACACTGGGGACTTTTTGACTAAATTACATCAAGCTGGTCCATTACCGACCAATGTTAAACTTGCCACTCTTGATGTATCTTCATTGTACACTGTGATACCAACGGAGGAAGGTATCCAAGTTGTCAAAGAGAGTTTGCTGGAATATCCAAATACAAACAGGCCCCCGAGGGAATTCTTAATTCAATTACTCGAATTGTGCCTTACACTGAATTACTTTAAATTTGAAATGTCATACTTTCAACAAATTAGCGGCACCAGTATGGGGTCTAACGTTGCACCATCATTCGCTAACCTTTATATGGCTAATTATGAAAAGGTCTACATACTTTCCCGATATGGACATTGTATATACAGATTATTTCGCTTTATTGACGATTTATTCATACTGTGGGTGGGCTCCATTGAAAGCTTTTTACAAATGGTTACAGAACTGAACGAGCTGCCTACAACCATACGTTTTACAGCCAACATCAGCGAAACGGAAATTTCTTTTCTTGATGTCTCAATAAGTCTTTTTGACACGGTAATCCGAACGACGACATACACTAAAAACACGGATCGCAAAACACTTTACTCCATTACACTTCCTGTCATCCCCCACATATTACGAGAAGCACCCCATACTCACAGATGGTGCGGATGGTCAGGAATAATTCTGACTCGATAGCCCTTCAGGAACAATTGGATAACCTTATTGAGAAATTTTTACAAAGAGGTTACAAATTAAAGGATCTACTAGAGAGTAAACAAAAAGCTCTACAACGCACACAGAGTGAGCTCCTAATGAACCGGAAAGAAAATACCAATAACACTGATGATGACAGATTAACCTTCATTACAACTTATGCACCAGATAAAACCCCTTTGATTAAGGCTATCTTTGACCATTGGTCAGTCTTGGAAAGGGACAATACCTTACCTCCAATCTTCAGAACGCGACCAAGAATCGCATACAGAAGGGGAAGAAACTTAAGGGACATTTTGGTCAAAACAGATACGAAAAAATGCTATTCGACGGACAACGCAAAAACTTGGTTACAAACAGCGAAGATGGGATGTTATAAATGTCCCTCGTGTGTGACTTGCAATCATCTAATAACTGGATCATCGTTTAACCATCCACACACCGGCAGAAGAATCGATATTAAGTATAGGTTAACATGCACCTCTAAATTTTTGATATACTTCATTAAATGCCCGTGTGGCCTTTTTTATGTAGGCAAAACAGTGACAACATTGAGGGAAAGAATGGCGAATCATCGCTCTACTATCCGTACAGCTCTCGAAACCGGAAAAGCAGACACTCCGGTAGCCCAACATTTTCTGAGGTTTCGACACACACTTGCGAGCTTGAGATGCATGGTGATCGATCATGTACCCCCACTGGACAGAGGGGGCAACAGAGAAAAATTACTACTCCAATGTGAGCTTCGGTGGATCCACCGGTTAAACACCATCAGCCCTAATGGGCTAAATGAACTTGTGTCATATAATCCTTTTTTTCAGTAAAAGTTTTCCTCGAATCCTGTCAACTAACCTGGTGCAATGTTAATGGTTGTGCAATGATACAAAAACACTGGTGGTATGAATATATGAATATACATATTTTATCTGGTGGTGTTGGTATTCTTTATAATGCCTTTTTTATAATTTCGTTATTTCCTTTTTTTCTTTTTCTCCCCTTTTTTCTTTGTTTCAACTTTCTCACACTTGGGTCTAAGGGATTATAATAAGTTGTAAGTATTTTCACATTTTATAATATAATTGTTGTTAAAAAAAGGGGTACAACGCATAGTAATAGCTATGACATGGTTATAATAATACACTTTATTTACCAAGTGGGTAATACAGATCCTTGATGAGGGCAATGTGCAAAAATGAATTCCCTAATCGGCAATTAACTGTGTAAGCATCGAAGTCAGCCGCAATACAAAGTGAACAAGTGCACGAATTAACTGCTAATTGTCAGTCTACGCCTAACACCCGATGAGCGATCCCCGAATATGTAAACTCGGCAGCTTCTGACCAGGGTAATGTAACACCTTAAATTCATGAGACTTTGTTAGATTTACCATATTCGTTAAAATTGACAAGTTTGTAGTCATCTGTTAATGAACATAAAACTGTACAGTCGCGCTGAACCAAATACACGTTGGGAAGTGAGCGCTGCACTGTTAAGTTCCGTTCCGTAACTCCACACTAAGGTAATATTACGGCTTGCATCTAGGCGATGCGCCTTGGTTGTAACAGGGTTAATTACTGGTGTAGATAGCAGAATATGAGATCTAACATGGGGTTAGCCTCTGTTCAATGCGACAATGTTACAATTGTTTTAAATGGATACATTTTTAATACATGCAAGCGAAGAATGTAACAATATCTTTACAGTTTTTTGACACTATTGGTAGCACTGGGGTTTGACGGTGTGATATACTATATCATTTCTAGCACTGGGTCTTGATGGTGAGATTTACTATATTATTTTCTATTATTTCTTATTTGTTTGTTTGTTTTTTTCACTTTTTTTGGTAGTGGTGTCACTTCCGGGGTGGTCACTAAATTGGCGCGCTACTCTTGTATTTTAAGCGATGGTTTTAGTAGTTTGTTACACTTTGAGAAAGGCTGGTGTGACAGCCGAAACGTCAGTGTTGTACTGTTAATAAAATAACTTTTTTGATATAAGACCTGTGAGTGCTGACTCTTATCGGGACCTATATATATATATTTAACCGTTTTTTCGAGAGTGCCGGCTTCTGCATGGAGTTTGTATATATATATATATATATATATATATATATATATATATATATATATATATATATATATATATAGCCAATAGCTAACAGTGTGCATGCCATTAAACATGCGTGTTACATGTGTAATGCTAATTTGGACTAAGCAGACCACAAATAGTTAATGTCCAGCTAGTGAGCATGTGTCACATTGGACTCACACTGCAGGCTAGGGCCTTTGCTAAGTGGAAGCATTCCCTCTAAAGTGTAGTGCAACTAAAACAGACTACTGTGCATACAAAAAATGATTGGTTGCCAGGAGGTTCTTATAATGCTAACAAAGAACTGTTTATTAGTTCAAAGACAATATCCCCAGATTTACCCACGTATTCAGATAAGGTTTGGCACATAACACACAGTCAAATCAGGTAATAGGTAACACAGCTGAGGAAAAGACTCCATTAGGCATTTGCAGTAACTCAGTACAACCATTCCCTCCAGGAAGTTGTCAAGAAGCAACCTCTACCCTACAGTCCCTCTGGAAAGCTACTCCCTCCTGCAAATCTTTGTTGGAGCTTCAACTGCTCTTTATGCATACACTATCTACCTTTCTCTCCTAGAGAGACTATTACAAATCTGCCCTACTATAGCTAAACCTCATTCACAGGGTTGCCTGGTCCCCGACTTTACTGCAACCATGCCCAGGCTTATCGCACACATCCACCCTGCTCCTCAGGTGGAAGGCAAAGAGGAAGCTGCCACACCTTTCCCAGCACTAAATAAGTTGGCGCTATAAAAATACATGTTAATAATAATATACCAGGTTGAAGCAGGATGTGGTCACAGCGCCACCTGGCCAATAGCAGGGGATATGCAAATAGGAATTAGATACATAGGCTTCTGCCTAGTAACTAGGCAGAAGGAAAAAGGGTAGGGCCTTAAAGCCATAGGGGCAGATTAACCCCTGTGGGTCCCTACACATGTATGGGTGCAGGGTTCTGGAGATTTTAATATATCATATTACACTACACTCACATGTTTTTAGTTGTGAACAAAAAGATAGAAGCGGGTTCAACAAATGTATATAATTTTTTATAATAAGATATAATTCTATAAATCTAAAAATCCAGTTTTATATACTGTATATATATATCAAAGGCCTTAGGAAGAAGGCCCAAACGTCAGGCTGTAAATTCTTTATCAATAAAATGTTCGTTTTTAAGACCTGTGAATGCAGACTCTATTTGAAACTTGTGCCACATTGAAGCTGGCCATAGAGGTAAAGATTTTTAAAAGATCCGATGGTTATCGTGAGACCACGATTGTCTCAAAACAATTGTTTAAATGTATGATGTGTCCATCAACTAAAAAGACCATTTCAGGCGATATTGATACAGCAAAACTGAAGGGTAGCTGCCTGCTTGACCCTGCAAATATAGTTATATTGCCGATTGATGTCGGACAAAAAATCGTAAGATGTACAATCGTTCGAATTCCACTGACCACACGATCACAGATTTCGCTAAGATCGGTCGTTTGGCAGAGAAGGAACTTTGCATCTGTGAGGAGCTTTATCTACTATGCACCCAGGCATTTATTTTCATGTTATTTGTGAGTGCTGGCAGCTCCTGGATATATATATATATACATATATAAATGTGTATACACTTAGGGGCATATTTACAAAATTCACGTGAATAATTCGAAGTTCGATCGAATTCGACAAATTCTGATAGTATGATTTTATCGGACATTCGAATATGTTTTGCCACTTCGATCATCGAATACACAAAATTCGAGATTATCGAATTGATCGAATAATCGAATATTCGATAATTCGACCATTCGATGATCAAAGTACTTTAACTTTAAAATTTTATTTGACTGCCTACATGCCAGATTGAACCTACCGAATTGCAATAGAATCCCCCATAGGCTTTTTTTCTATCACCTGCTCGAATACCATTTGTACTATCGAACGCCTCGATCGTTCGAATCGTACAAATTTTTCAAACGAAAAACGATCAGTATTCGATCCTACGATTTTTCCGAGAAATCGAATAGCGAAGAAAAAATAGCCTAAAACTATTTGATAAGCATTCGATAGTCGAATTATCGAATTTCGGTGAGAGATGTGGAACTGATTATTGCATTTAGCTGCATGTAGTACACATTGAGGCCAGGCTAAGCTAATTGAGGGTATATTTCTCTAAATAAATTTGTTTTGAGAGATCTTTTGAAGGCAGAATGATTTGGAGCCAGTCAGGCAGAATGTAGGAGCAAATTCCAGAGAAAGAGTAAAGCTCTTGCAAAGTCTTGATTGTGAGAGTTTGAGGAGGTAATGAGATAGGTGTTGAGGAGTTGGTCAGTAGAGGAGTGTAACAAGCAGTTTGGCAAGTATGGGGAGATAATTGACAATAGACTGCTGTGAATGTGAGGGTCATTCTTCTGAATTTAATAATGAATGACAGGGGACACCAATGCAGGAATTAGCAAAGTGTATTTCAGAAGAGAAATACTCATTATGGACAGGAGAGTCTCTGGAGTGGAAGGCCAATTAATACACAGTTTAAAGCCTGATTTGATGAGAGAATGAATCAGAATATTAGCTGCATCTCAGGTGATAAATTATTGTATTTTTAAAAATATTTCTTTGGTAAAAGTGATGCCATGTGCAAAATAAAAAATGTTTCTAATATAGTTAGTTAGCCAAAAATGTAATGTATAAAGGCTGGAGTGAATGAATATCTAACATAACAGAATACAACACAACATCCTGCTTTTCAGCTCTCTAAATCTGAGTTAGTCAGCGACTTGAAGGGGGGCAACATGGGACACAACTGTTCAGTAAATTTGCAATTGATCCTCAGCATTCAGTTCAGATTCAAAAGTAACAGTTATGATCAATGTGGCCCTCCCTCAAGTCACTGATTGGTTACTGCCTGGTAACCAGGGTAACCAGTCAGTGTAAACAAAAGAGAGCTGAAAAGCAAGAAGTAGTGTTCTGTTCTGTTATGCTAAACTTACAGTCACTCCAGCCTTTATACATTACATTTTTGCCTAACTAACTATATTAGAAACATGCTTTATTTTGCACAGCCTATCTATTTACCCACTTTTTACTTTTATACTAAACAATTCCTTTAAAGAATGGATCCATTGGACACATTGATATTTGAAGGAATATACCAAGACTTGCCAATCACTTGCCAATCTACATATCAATTTTTCTTTGATGTGTCCAGCTAAACTAAAGATGTTTCTGCCTTCTGGAGCTAGAATTTTTAGTGATCCTGGGGAGGCACATACATTTATTTCTCATCTGGAAAAGAAGACTATTGGAAATCTTGCTCCAGTAACAACATCTAATTTGAAAAGTGTTTTTTCCCCAAAGGATTAGAGATGGAAGAGATATGATATTCCTCGACAATCTTAATTTTCAAATGACTCAACTCCTTCTCAAGTGCAGACCAAATCTAGATCTAGATTGAGATCTCCACTACCTCCCAGAATAGGCAGCCGTCAACACTCCAGTAAAGAAGACATGATCTCTGATACTTGACTTTTAAAGGGAACTTTTTTCTTCATTGTGACACTGCAGTGGGTGTTAAATTCTCTGTTTAACTTGCCTCAGAGAGAGAGATAGTTTTTTTCCATCCTTAGGGAAAAAATTAAGTGTCCTATTACTTAATACATCTGCTATTAGGTTTTATAAGTTACTATTCTTCAGTTCTAGATGCTATTACCGATTAGTACTGTTTGCTCTGTTTTGTTTATTCCAGTGGAATTATATTTAAATCTGCTCGAGCTCATCGTTCAGGTTGATGTTTTCACCTAGACCAAATTCTTTGTCCTTTGTTTCCTCGAATAGGTCCATTTTCAATAAAATAAAAAATTGTTAGAATCATTCTATTCGATCACATGATTCAAACGATTCTCTGCAAAATCCTTTTCTAATTATTGGAACTTAGAAAAATTTTCAGAACAGGTTCTATGAGGTCCCTCATATGCTAAAATGGCAATTCGGCAGCTTTAAGCTGGTGAATAGTCAAATTCGAAGGCTTTTTAAAGGGCAAGTACTTCAAAATTTGAAATTTCTATTTTTTTCCATTCAATAGTCCAAGTAGCCCAAAATTACTTCGAAATTTGAATTTTAAAAATTCTAATTTTATTCGAATTTTCACTTCGACCTTTACTAAATGTGCCCCTAAATGTGACATAGCATTTTTACAAGAAACCCAGCTTAATGGTTTAGATGATACTTGGTTGAAAAAAGATTGGGTTGGTGAACTGACTTTTTCCCCTGCTGTTAATAATAAATGTGGAGTAGCTATCTTATTTCATCCTAAATTGAATGTTGCTATAACAAAGTCAAGTAATGATGAACTTGGCAGATTTATTTACACCAAAGTACTTATGAACGATGGGATATGGCACTTGTGTTCTATATATGCTCCAAATAGTTCTGATCATTGGCTCAAAAAACAAATTTCTCTGCTTCCTGCTAATAATATAATTCTGACAGGGGACTTGAATTAGTACTTTCTTAGTTCTTTAGACAGATCTGATTGGAAACTGGATAATCCTGGTAAGAAGTCTATTCTCCTACATAATTTTTCCAGAGATATCAACCATAATGATGTTTGGAGACTTTTTCACCCTGCTGAAAAAGATTTTGGGGCCAATTTACTAAATTCACGTTAATAGATCGAAGTTCGATCGAATAACGATCGTAGGATTAATTAGATTGGTCGAATATGCAAATTTGGCTTATTCGATCATCGAATAGCGAACGATCGCAAATAGATTCGAATGAGCGAATATTCGATCATTCGATTATTCGATCATCGAAGGATTTAAAGTTTAAAAAATATTCGACTGCCTACTTCGCCAGATTGGACCTACTGAATTGTAATAGAAGCCTATGGGAACCCTCCCATAGGCTTCTGAGGCTAAGTCCTGATCAAATGGGATTTGTACGATCGAAGCCTTCGATTGTTTGAATCGTACGTATTATTCGAATGATCGAATAATTAATTCGAATGATCATTATTTGATCGTCGAATGATCGAAGATCGAATAAAAGGGTAGCCTAAAACTATTCGATTAGCATTTGAAAATCGAATGATAATCGAATATCGAGGAAAAACGAACCATTTTTGCGTGAATTTAGTAAATCTGCCCCTTTATGTTTGGAGACTTTTTCACCCTGCTGAAAAAGAACCCCCCATAGGCTCCTGAGACTAAGTCCTGCTCGAATACCATTCGTATGATCGAAGCGTTCGATCGTTCGAATCATACGAATTTTTCGGAGGCTCGAAGGAAATTCTACGATTCTTTTGTGAAATTGAAAAATTGGTATCCGATCACACAAATTCATCGAGAAATCGAATATCGAGCAAAATTATAGCCTAAAACAATTCAATTAGCATTCGATGGTCGAATGCTTATCGAATTTTGAGTAGGATCGAGGGAATTTTGGGGAATAATAGTAAATCTGCCCCCTATGTCTCTTGGTCTTTTCCTGATAATCCAGACTTCATAAAAATGCTACACGGTAGATGGGATTTGTTTTTCAAGGAAAACAAAATACATTCGAAAGATCCATCCTTATTATGGGAAACTTGGAAGGCAGTGGCTAGAGGAGAAATATCTTCTTTTAAATCTCACTTCTTTAGAAAAGTTCACAAAAATTTTCTTGTTGAGTTGAATAAAGGACAAAGTGTCTTTTACATTCGATTTAAGCAACATCCCTCTTTTGAAAATGCTCAAAAATATAAGAATGTTTTAGATGAACTTAAAGTTTGGATCAAATTGAGACAACATTTTTTTGCATCTTTTTCGCAGGCTAGATTTAATAACTTGAGCAACAAAGCAAATAACTTGCTTTTCAAGGCTGAAAATAAGCAGGCTAAACATATTAAGATTAAAGATACTCATAATCATTGAATTGTCAATGCTTTATTGCATCTGGATATGGTTCTTCCTTCAGTTCCTAAGACAAATTGTATCTCCCATGAGAATAAATTATTGACCATTTATTTTCTAGCTGCTTCTAGGAAAGCTTTATTTAAATCCTGGCTACAAAAAGAACCCCCTCATTATTAGACACCATTTCTTATGAACTAGTTTAGCTGGCAGGAAGCCTATTAGCTAAAACCAAAGGGAATAAGTCCAAAGATTCTTTAAAGCTGATTTGGTCTCCTTATTTTGAAATTGATAATTCTAATACTGGTGATCAAATACTGCGTTTTCTTTGATTGTAAGATGTTCTTTCTTGCATTCCAGATGATGAATGGATGTTTTTATTTCTTTCTTTCTTTTTCTTTCTTTCTTTTACTACAGGTACATTCACTGGCTTTCTTAATTTTAGTAAATTCTCGTTAGTTTTCTTGAATGATATACAATTTTGTTTATATCATGCCACTGTATAAAATGTAGCATTTTTCTTTATCTGCATAACATTTACTGTCATATTGATTCCATTTGTTTAACATGAAAATCAAATAAAATATTATCAAAAATATAATAAAGATCTCCCTTGAGTAGCAGTAAGAACAGGGGCCCCCAATGTGCCCACATTCTGCCATTTACACCAGTCAACTTACAAAGAAAGATATTGTTTTTGTATGAACAATTGTGTAAGTGGCAGAATGTGGACACATTGGAGGCCAGTTTAGTTCTTAGCTTTTCTGATGGAGCAATCATATAATATATATAAATAATATATAGTAAATCCAGCGCATTTAGTAAATTATAAATAATATGCTTTCTTTTGGACAGTGTAATTCTTTTAAAGTCCCTGGATGCTTTTTAAGTATATATATATATATATATATATAAAATATAATATAGCAACTTCATAAATACAGGGAGAGCACTCCCCTTAATTAAATGTACCATCCATGTAAGTCAGACCCTCCGCTATGCCTTTATGTAGTATTAAATTCCTAATATACAGGCAAAATCTTTCACATGCTTTGTGAGTTATAGTTCAACAGTATGCATAGGCCCAGATTTGTGGCAAGGCAACAAAGGTGCTAGCTTAGGGCTGCATGATTTTAGTGCTGCATCTTAATAGTATCGGAAGCACTGGGCGACACATTGCTCTGCACCTAATCCCCAGTGCTACAGAAGGTGCCTGAGCATGTGGGCACACACTCGCGAGGGATGGGTGCACGCTCATGTATATAGTAAGTGGGAAATATCTAGTAAAAGTAAATCTAGAGCTACTGGACTTGCTGACTAATCATTGAAGACGTTTTTACTACTCAGTTCAGTTGACTGGTAAGAGAGGTCCTTGGCATGTAAATAATCCAGTCACAGTAGTAAAATGTAACTATTCAGAGAGGTGACAATTGAAACACACAGAGGTTGTAAATGCTGTGAGCATCACAAAGTTGTAAATGCAAAAGGGTGCAATTTGCTAAATCCCCCACAGGTAAAAGGAGTTTCTTTTGCAAAGTGATTTTGTTAGTATTGGACAAATGTTTTGTATGATAACTTTGTTACCACTGCATTAACAGCATGTGGAACTAAAACAGTAACTAGATATTACTGGGCCCCACAGAAAATTATTTTTCAGGACCCCAAAACAGTTTGACCTGTATTACAAATATTTATTCAAATTGTATATAAATTAGGGCCTCATGGGGCCCCTATACCTCCTGGGCCCCTTCTGCTTCCTCTGAAGTTACACCCCTGATTGTTAACCAGCACTATCTGGGAACTCTTTGTACCATTTCCTTATCTGCAGCTACAGGGTTGCCCAGAACTTTTTTTATCATCATAATTTTACTTTAGGGCAGCTCTGTTAGATGCAAAGTAGTACGTGGAAAAAAACATTATATTTTGGTAATGCAAGTACTAAACATATTTACTAGATCTATGCTGCAGGTTTAACTTTTTCTGACCATTGTCACAGGAAAGATACTGTAACTTTAATAACCTCAAACATATTTATAGCTTATATAATTATAGTAGCAAACTAACTCCCCAGAATTTTCACAAAATACAGTGATCCCCTAGTATAATAGAATTTTAAGAATAGCAAACACCCAGATGAGGCAACGTCCTAGACAGTTAGGTTTTGCTAATATTTCAACTTCAATTATGACACTTTAGCTTCTTTCCAAGAAAGCTTTATAAACATGATCCTAATAGCCTCCAATTATAGCATGGAATTTGTCAGTCTTCTACAAAATGTTGTACTTAGCAGTTGTACTCCACTTGTGAATATTGTCTTGACATTGGACGGTTTAAGCTTTGCCTCAAATGAATGATCAACCCCCTGTGACAGGCTATATCATATGGAGTATAGCTGCTAATAAATATAAATAAATATAGCTATGATGAAGGGTGGAAGCGCCTGAAAATAAATGCATCCAACCCATAAAGCCACACGTGCATTTCAACATTGACAAATAAAGATATGAATTTTGAAATGATCCAGTGTTGTGGTTCTCCGATTTTCTCCTTACATAAATAAATATATGCCATATACTGTATGTATCTCAGTTTCCCTATGGCAAATACAGTCAATATCTGAGTTATGTTATATATCACAGGGAGACCAGCAATTAGTACTTCTTTAGACATTTTGGAATGGGATGCTTTATCTTACATAAGAAATCTTGATCTATTTAGTTACTAAAATGGGTGACTTTTAATTCTCAATAAAATCTATTGATATATGATCACCTCATGTGAAAATTCAGCTACTGCAGTACAGGTGCATTTATCATAACCGACAGTTACAAAAACTACAGAAGGATTCAAGTGTATAATAAACACCATCATTTTTTTTTTTATTCTAGATGTGCCTAGTAATTGTACAGGAGGAAAATCAGGAGGTACAAACTCTAGGGGTGAGGGGGAAAGTGCCATTTTATTTATGGATGATATCAGAGCCCCCAATATAGCTTTGCATCTGTAATCAGAGCAACATCCTTATATCTGTAATATCAGCAGTTGTCATGAGACTAGATGAAGAAGAGGCGATTTGTCTCCCCAAGAGGCGACTAATCTCCGCAAGCAGCCACATGTGCCACCACCCTTAGTGAAGGCTCTGAGGAGCAGAGTTTGAGCTAAACTGATCTAAAACATCTGCAACTGTCGGTAAAACACGTGAGTCCAGTTTCAGTTTAAAAACTAGGCATTACAGTGCAGGGGGTTTCTAACAGGGAGCAACAGGAAGTCCTCCTTGTTTCTACTTGGAAGTTCCATATGCCAAGAAAAACATTTGCTGTATAAATTGCCATTACAAACAGAACCTTTTTGTTCACAATGAAATCAAGGCTATCATGCTGTGGGCCGCAGCAAAACTCAACTGAAGAGAGGAAGGAAACAGAGAGTTAGCATTTCTAAAACTCTAACTGGAAATAAATAACTTCAGTTTGTTATTTAGTTTCAACCTGTACATTTCTGTGTAGTAAACATTTTTTGTTTGAGTGTTATAATATATTTTTTAAGAATGGTCACACAGGCACAAGTGTTTATAATGTACTTGTAAAATATGATGTTTGTTGAAATTAAAGTGTTCTATTTTGTGCTGATGGGGTGGCTATGAAAAAGATCTTTTGTTCAGGTGGTGATGGCTGTGTGGAAGGAACTTTTCATCACAGAAAGAAAGGAAATTTTTTTTTGCCACTTCTCCACTTCTTCCTTTCATACCCCTATTTTGCATATTCTAATTAGGATACAGATTCAGTTCGGTATTCAGATGAATCTTTCTCAAAAGATTTGGCCAAATCCAAATAGCAGATTTGTGCATCCCTAATTAAAAATTTAGATTTTTTTTTTTGGATAAAATGGAGTCTATGGGGCAAATTCACTAAGTTGTGTAGTTGTCCCTGCGTTGGCTTCACTAGCATTCACCGCACTTCGCCAGGCGTAATTTTGCCAGTGCTACGCAAATTCACTAAAATGCGAAGTTGCGCTCAGGGAGGCGAATGGTAGTGAAGTTGCGCTACAGTTATTTTATCAGGCAAAGCAAAGTTACGATAGCGATGCCTAATTTGCATATGGCGCAAAGTTAAAGTTTAATAGATATATATGCTGCATCCACTACATTACACTACACAAGCCCAGGAAAACTTTAATGACTCAAATAAAGGTGTTCTATTGCCCTAAACATGTGCCCACTGTATAGTTGAGTTTCCATATGTTAGGAAATGTAGGGGGGAAGGAGGTTATGATATATTTTTTTGACTATCACCCTTAAAAAAGTAAAAGATGCCAGCGTTTTTGAAAATATTTCAAGTTTTTTTTTCAAACTCCTATCTATTGTATTGAACCTCGCCAGGTCTGACCTGGCGAAATAAAGTCTAGTGTAAGAGGTAACGTTCAGTAAAATGGACATCTTAGTGAATTAGCACAGTTAAATTGCTTGGTCAGTGAGTAACTTCGCCTGGTCTATCTACTTTGCTAGTGAATTTTCGGCAGGGACACTGTTAGCAAAATGGCGAAGTTGCAAAATGACGTCATGCTGGAGAATTAGCGCTAGCGTTAGCCACTTCGCACTTAAGTGAATTTGCCCCTTAGTGAGACAGCCTTTTCATAATTTGGAGCTTCCTGGGCCTGGGAGAATGGGCTTCGGGATAAAAGATTTCATACCTGTACATGGGATTTGTGATTTGTGTCTTATAACAGAAATACCACAGACTTAAAATATTGAATTATTTCATTTTTAAATGAAAACAAAAATCAATGCATAGCATTAAAATTTCTTGCTGTCTAGCACAGTACTTAGTTAAGTTAAAGTTATGTAAATGTTGGTGTAAAATAAGGGTATCTGTAAAGCAATAACTGAAATAATTTAACACTAATTAGCATATTTGTAAAGGTATGCATTTTCTTGACACCAAAATAACACCTAATACTTAATTTTTTTAAGCCACTCCAGACCTTCCAAACTGCACTGAAAAGACATCATTTTACATCAGTTTCCTGATTATGAAGCCTGTATTGCATCTTCAGGTGTACTGTTGTTGGCCAGCCACAGATGTAGTTTGAGTGTGTAAAGGTGGCCATACACAGGCAGATAAAAGCTGCCGACAGACTGTGTCAGCAGCTTATTAGCCCGTGTGGGGGGCCCTCCGACGGCTTTCCCGATCGATATCTGGCCGAAAGTCGGCCAGATGTCGATTGGGCAGGATTAAAAATCCCGTCGGATCGCGGCCGCATCTGTTCGTTGATGCGGTCCCGCGATATGACCGCCCGTACCTCAAGGTGGGCATATTGGGGAGAGATCCGCTCGTTTGGCGACATCTCTACCTGTATGGCCACCTTTAGAGTTTCAATATACAGGTTGTGACTAACAGTATGTTTAGAAAGCACATCTGTCTGACCTAAAAATATACAGGCAAGCGTGCATTTACTGTGCATGATATAGGCTGCAGGGCTATACTAGTACAGATAGGGTTAATATTCCCTCCCAGTCAGGTAATTAAGTGGCAGCTACGACCTGCTATGGAACAATTTTGTTTTTTTACACAGTATGTCTCCTTTTATTATGGACAGAAAAGTAATACCAGTAATCAATTTTTTCCACATTATATAAATGAATATAAATTATACATTTATAACTAATACATTTATAAGCATCATTCTTCTCTTAAGGACTAATTTTCGCTTCTTGTGCTACTATTGTCCCACTAGACAATTTCTGGTGTGTTTTCATCTAACGCATATTCACACACATTGCTACATTACATGAGGTATAATGAAGGTCAAGGGCTCTCACGGTCAGGCCTCTTAAAGAGAGGATTTTAAATAAATTTTTGCTTTCAATTGTGCACTGCACAGGGAACTTTAAGAGACACTGCACTGATATAATTGCAAAGCCATACTTTCAAACTTTCACAGTCATCAAAGCACTTGCATTCCAGCTCTAAAATATGTATGTATCTTTGGGATGTGTCCTTCATATGAACTCACACTCTTCACCTTCAACTCTTTCAATACTCACCATAGACTATACTCTTGGCACTTGCTAATCTTATCACTGCTCTCCTGGTATCTGTGGCTGCAAGAGAAGCAGATCCTGCACAGGAGCACATTCTTGGCTGTTCTCTGTAATTTTATGGTCATATAGGCTGATGACAGTCTGGAGGGTCTCCTAGATACTCCATCTTTACACTCTTATCTCCTCAGCATACATCATTTTTGCCGTTGGACTACTGCTTCATAAGGTAATGTTCAAAGGACAAATATCTATACAATGATATCATGAAACTGAAGGTCTTGCTTGGGATTGAGAAAGTTTAGAAACTAGCCTTATAGCGTGAGGGTTTACTGAATAAAACTATTTGCTTACTGAGCAACTTCCAAAAAAAAATAAAAAATAAATAAAAGGGGAGTCATGTGACAAAATGACATCACTACTCACCGTTTATAACTTATGACATCACATTATATAGTGAATAAAGTACCCCCTCTTGTAAAATATAAGGATATTATAAGTTACCGAGGTTTTTCATGATCATATAAAAACACAAGGCCGAATGTTTTTATACAGGTCATGGAACGCCGAGGTGACTTCTAATATCCTCATATTTTGCAACTGGGGGTACTTTATTTATTATAATACACAAGTTTCAGTGAGTCATATGACAGTAATGACATCAGAACTCACCATTTATAAGGCTATAATTTACAAGATATTCATGGCTTTTGTGCAGACTAGTTTCTGGTTTTATATTACAGCAGAGGCCTAGGTTTGTGTACCAGAGTCACATATCCAACATCTGTATTATGAGCAATTTTATACTGTATTTGCATTTGCATTTCTATTTAGTGCACTCATTATTTTGCTTATAGGAGAACTAAAGCTTAACTAAAGAAGTAGGGCAGAAATGTAGTACATTATGTTTTGGGCTTCTAAACGAGCCCAAGATGCTCCAAAGATGCCCCAGTAGCTCCTCATCTTCTTTTCTGCTGATTCACTGATTCACATGCTCTGTGCTGCTGTCACTTACTGAGCTTAGGAAGCACCTCACAATACACTGTATAGAGAATATAAATGTAATAATATAAGACTGATAAGAAATTAATTCAGATTATTGGTACATGGCAGCTCTGAAGCCAGTTCATTTAGCATGGGAATTAAATAATCATCCGTGTAGCATCATCTTACATTACAGGCCAACCTCATTTTCTGCTTGATGATTTGCAACAACCCCTAAGCCTAGCTTCTCTACAGCTGCTTAGATCACACTGAGCATGTGCAAGTCAAGAGACTGCTAACAGAATCCAAGATGGGGTGCTCCTGTGACAACTGTAAAGGACTGGACCATTATTGTTTTACAGTCTCTGAACACTTATGCTGGTGTAATATACTTAATATGTAAAATATGGCTTTTCTAGCCATATTCATATTTAGGGTGCAATTCTCCTCTAAAAAAAATTCTTATATAGAAAAAATACATAAGGAAACTCCACAGATATACCGTATACTCATACTTGGGTATAAACCTTATACTAATTATGTAAATAATTTTTACAATAAAATTAATAAAATACATACCACAACAACACAACATTTAACTTTCCCATTTCTTGCAAATAGTTGAATATATATTCACTTCATTAACACCCACCTCGAGCACCAGTAAGAAGAGGGCCCCCATGCTGAAAATTACACCAGCCTCCACGCAAAGTTTTGTGCCTGATAGCAGCCTCCATGGAGTCAAGTTCCACAGTCAGCAAAAAACATGGCACTTGAGGTAAACTGTAGGTTAGTCTCAGAAACATTTTATTTTTTAGTATTATTTTAATGGACAGCAGAAATGGTGCTACACACATATGTAAATGAGAGTTCTCTTTCTAAACAGCCAGCATTGTTGTTGGAAAAGGTTTTCCTTTATGTATAGGAATGAACAGATTCTAATCACATAGTTTTTATGCCCCAAATAATAGGATGGGAGATTTTAATGAGAATACGATAGTTCTTAGCATTGTTGATGGAGCTGTCATGGGAGCAGAGATCTGGCTGAAGAAAGATCTGTCTCAACCCCCCAAAGCAAAATCTTCTGATTTATATGCATATCAGGTTCATCACTGCCCAACACATCCTTTATCTAGGAGATTCCTTCAATCCACACACTAAGGAAAAGGAGAGGGGTGTCCTAGTCTACACTGCACTGCAGGAGATTAACACTGTACAGGCTATCCAATAATACAAAACATTTAGTAAACCAGGAAAATTACAGATCCATTTGAAATCAAATATTTTCTATGGGACTGTGCTGTTCTTTTGAAGTCTTTGGAAGCCTTAGGAGTATACTATATTTCCATAGCATTATGGGTCCACAGGACTGTTTCTGGTTTTTATAAGAAATTATCTGATATACAAATTATGATTTAGAGCTCACTCAAATAACTGATTCCAGTACAAACAAAATAACTGCCTTTTGTTCAAATCCTGCTTGTAGAGATACAGGATCTCTTGTGAGTTTAATAGAGTGAGCTCTAATACATCTTCTATCTAGGCAAACGGACCCCCCCTATAAGATATATTGGATCCTCATATCTGACACCCAACTCCTGAATGAAGAATGAATGAGGAGAAACAGATGCTGAGAGAGGGATAGTGAATATAAACTTGATTATTTCAGAAACTGAACCAAATTTTTATTTGATTGTATTGATAAAGTTTCTATCTATTTATTTATTCAGTGCTCATGGTAAGCATTGTATAATACACAGTTAAAACATCTAGAGCAGTACTACCACCAAAAATTGCTACCAATGGCTAATTCTGGTCGTCGGGCCTCCAATTCAGGCGCAACGCATTTATTTTAGCCGCTCAGTTGAGGATGGTCCGTGGCCCGGTTCTGGGCAGTTGGGGACCCTGATCTAGGTATATGATAAGTAGAAAAACTCAAAGGATAAAACTTCCACTTGCCTGGTAGGCACTAGTAAATGGTAAATTGGACCATTTCTAGCACCATTCTGTTGCAATTCATATTTCACTCACCTTTTGCTGATATGTAATAAATGATGTAAATGGAAAAAATATTACCAAACATTATAATCACATTTTACAATGTTATAATGTTCTTTTAAATTTTACTGAGCTTTGTGCATTTTTAATACTTGCTTTTGGTGAAAAATAGCTGAGAATTAGCTCCTGCAGTTACTGAGTCGGCACGGGTGCAGACATACAGAATGTATTTTGCCACCAAAATGCTATAGTATGCTTTTGGTGCTGAGATCTGCTCTGGGTGGCTCCGGGTGCAGGCACATCAGTAAGTGCTTGTGTATGCATTATGTCAGGCTTGCTTGTTACCTTCTATTCAAGGGAAATAAAAAGTTATACATACAAACAGCAGCGTAAATAAATGTTACTGGGCAGTGGCATAACTAACGAGCCACAGCTCTCCCAAGCCTCCTTGAGCTGCGCACATTTGTGCTCAGATTCAGACCTGGGTGTGCACCCTATGGTAGTTACGACACTGTTACTGGGCCCCACAGCAAATTAATTTTAGGCCCTCCAACATATCCAGAGGTTGTCTTTTGTTACCAATATATGTTGAAATTGATCATTAATTAGAGCCTCAAAGGGGTTCCTGCCCCCCCCCTTCAGCCACATGAACTGCTTCCTCTGTAGTTACTCCCCTGCATACAAATCAGTATCCCTGCATGCAAGACTTCCAGCTTATTAGGTATTTTTAGTTTCATTTTATTAAAAAAAAGATTTGCTGTCCTTTAGTTACAGTAAATCAGTATGGGATTCCAAGCCAGTCAGACATCCCCACAGCTTATACAAACAATGGAAAGTGCTGAGACGTAAAATCCCGCCCTATAGCTCAACTCCTTTCCTCACAATGCAGCCCCCCTTCCCATTTTGAGAATTCAGACATGCTACAATGTGCAAAGCAATTCCCTGCTCACATGACTTCTCTGAAATACAGAAATTATCTGAAATATCCACATTCAATTCTGCACATAGAGCTATATGTTTACTCAAATCAATTATAATCCGCAATGGGCAATAACGATTCACAATGCAATAACGATTCGCAATGCAATAACTGTTTAAAGAACAATATTACATGGCGAGATGTTTTTTTGGCTGCAGCTATTTTTTTGTCACAGCTAATTTTTGACGCAGTTTCGCTCGTCCCTAGTTAGCATTAAGATTTTCAGAAATTGTTTTTTAGGATAATTTTTTTTTATTGGAGAGGATTAGGTATTTCAAAGAAACAAAGCTAACATGGCACAGAATAAGTTTGAGTCCGAGGAACAGTTTAAAGGAAAATTATACCCTGAATGAATACTTGAGCAACATATAGTTTATATCATATTAAGTGTCATATTAAAATTCAAACTGGAATATATATTTAAGTAATTATTGCCCTTTTACATCTCTTGCCTTGAACCACCATTTCGTGATGGTCTGTGTGCTGCCTCAGAGATCACCTGACCAGAAATATTTCACCTCTAACTGTAACAGGAAGAAGTGTGGAAGCAAAAGACACAAATTTTTTTAAATGGCAATTTTCTATTTATGATTACCCAATGGCACATGCTACTAAAAAAGTTTATTATTATGAAAAGGTTTATTTACATGAAGCAGGGTTTTACATATGAGCTGTTTTATGCAATATCTTTTTATGGAAACCTACATTGTCCAGGAGATATAGTTTTCCTTTAACTTATAGCCCTGAAATTACCTTAATTTTTCATATAAGTAGGGTAATGGCATTATTAGAGAAACAAAACTTGCTAGTAACATCTCCATTGGTCTTGCTACCCAAACAAGTGGATATAATAATTCTTATTTGTTGCACTTTCTTTGCTTCTCTGCACATTCTTTCAATTCTTTCTCTACACATGGGAGTATGCTGAATTATCACCCTTTATTAAAAGGGAAAGGAATGTTATACCATGCAAAATATATTGTGTCTGTTTATATTTCCCAGCCTTCCAGTGTTATCATTTAATATTTAATCTATTATTATCCTACTAATCCTTAAAGGGGTTGTTCACCTTTGAGTTAACTTTTAGTATAGTGTAGAGAGTGATATTCTGAGACAATTTGCAATTGGTTTTCATTTTTTATTGTTTGTGGTTTTATAGTTATTTCACTTTTTATTCAGCAGCTCTCTATTTTGCAGTGTCAGCAATTTGGTTTCTAGGGTACAAATTACACTAGCAACCCTGCATTGATTTGAATAAGAAACTGGAATATGAATAGGAGTGGGACTGAATAGAATGATAAGTAATAAAACGTGGCAATAACAATACATTTGTAGCCTTACAGAGAATTTGTTTTTAGATGGTGTCAGTGACCCCCATTTGAAAGCTGCAAAGAAACAGAAGAAAATTGCAAATCATTAAAAAATTATGAAAAATAAATAATAAAGACCAATTGAAAAGTTTCTTAGAATTAGCCCTTCTACAAAATACTAAAAGTTAACTTGAAGGTGAACCACCCCTTTAAGGGTTAGGGCACACTGGGCGTTTTGGGGAGATTGAGTCGCCTGGCGGCTAATCACCTCAACTTTGCGACGACCAATCTCCTCAAACGCCTTCCCTCACACTGCACCTGGCTTAGATGGAAAATCTGCGGCTCTAATCACACGCGGCGATTCGTTTTACGAAGTCGCCTGAAGTTTCCTTGTGAGGCATTTTTGGGCGACTTCGTAAAATGATTTGTCACATGTGATTAGCGCAGGTGATTTTCTATCTAAGCCATGCACAGAGTGAGGGAATGCATTCGGGGAGATTGGTTGCCGCAAAGTTGAGGCGATTAGTCGCCAGTCGACTCAATCTCCCCAAAACGCCCAGTGTGCCCTAACCCTAAAACTGCTGAAATTAAATGACAAATGAATTGAGTATATCCTTTGGCATCTGCTTCTGTTGTATATGTAGGGAAAAGTGGTAAAAGTTGATGTCCATGTGATGATGAGGGCTTGTGCCATGCCACTCTGTCTGTCCTCACTAAATCCATTCAGGATTTAGTTAGGTCTACATAAATCCAGAAAACTAATATCCATTTGAAGCAAGTAATTCTACATTCAAATGTTTTTCTTTTTTCCATAATAATAAAACAGTACCTTGTACTCCTGATCCTGACCATCCACACACTTTGTGTCTCACAGCCCATTTTCCTTTTAGGAAGCAGTGTCCTCTTTGCCACCTGGATTGGTTACTATTTGTATACAGGTATAGGATCCATTATCCAGAAACCTGTTACCCACAAAGCTCTGAATTAGAGAAAGGCCATCTCCCATAGACTTCATTTTATCCAAATAATTCACATTTTTAAGAAATATTTTCTTTTTCTCTGTAATAATAAAACAGTACCTTGTACTTAGTCCAAATTAAGGTATAATTAATCCTTATTGGCAGCAAAACCAGCCTATAGGGTTTATTTAATGTTTAAATTATTTTTTTTAGTAGAATTAAGGTATATCCAAATTACAGGAAGATCTATTATCCATAAAACCCCATTTTGCAAGCATTCTGCATAAAAGATCCCATACCTGTATAACTTGAATGTCTGACTATACACCTTTTTATAGTACAGAGCTGTAAAATAGTTATATAAATATGTGATATTATTATTGCTGTCCTCTACATCTATTCATTTACTACAACTGTTGGTTACTACCCAATTCATGATATTTTCCCTTTTTTCATTTCAGTTGTTTTCAGATTGTTCTCCAGGAATAAAGACTTGTTTTCAGTAGTTTTCAATGTTTTATTTTTGACAATTTTTCCAAAACTAAAGTTTAAAATTTAATGTTGCTGTCTGTGTTTCAGTCTGGCAGCTCAGTAATCCAGGTGCAGAATTTGAATTGTTACAATTTGCTACATTAGTTGATACATTTATCAGCAGCATGTGTGAAATATTAGCAACTATTGTATCAGTTCTAACAGCTGCCTTTAAAAGAGTTGTTGTTCACCTTCCAAGTTGTCTGAGTTGTTTTCAGATTGGTCCCCAGAAATACAGGCTTTTTTCAATTACTTTCCATCTTTTATTTTTTACAATTTTTCCAGAATTGAAGTTTAAGGTTTAATGTTCCTGTATCTAGTATTTTAGCCTGGCAGCTCAATTATTCAGGTGCAGAATATGAGCTGTTACAATTTGCTACATTAGTTGATAGATTTCTCAGTAATATATTTGGGACATTAGCAACTATTGTATCAGTTATAACAGCTGCCTTTAATGAAACTCAGGGATTCTGCTCAGTAGGGACAAAGATAAGAAATGTATCAACTAAATGTATCAATTAGAATTACAGAGATGGCAAAAAATTTAACACTTCAATATAAGAAAAATGATCACAAATAGAAAATAGAACGTAATGGCAAAAAGTGTTTCTTTTTGTTGAACTATCCAAAAACAAGCTACATGCTCCTGAGTTCTATGCTCCCAAGTTCCATGCTCATGAGTTCCATGCTCCTGAATATCATACTCCTAAATGTGATGCTCCTGAGTTACATACTCCTAGGGGGCAGATTTACTAAATTCCATGCTCATTAGTTCCACACACCTAAGTTCCATGCTTTTGAGTTCCGTGCACTTGAGTTTCATGCCCCTGAGTTACATACTCCAGAGTTCCGTGCACCTGAGTTTCATGCTCCTGAATTACATACTCCTAAATGCCATGCTCCTGAGTTACATACTCCTAGGGGGCAGATTTACTAAATTCACCCAAAAAATATTTGTTTTTACTCGATATTCGAATAGCATTCAATTTTCGAATGCTAATTGAATAGTTTTAGGCTACACTTTTCTTCGATCTTCAACGATCGAATAACAATCGTTCGAACAGTTGAATTATTCGATCATTCGAATAATTCGTACGATTCGAACGATCGAAGAAGCCTCAGAAGGAGGGTTCCCATAGGCTTCTATTACAATTCAGTAGGTTCAATCTCAATCTGGCGAAGTAGGCAGTCAAATAATTTTAAAATTTTAAGTCCTTCGATGATCGAATGATCGCATATTCGATCGTTCGCTATTCGATGATCGAATAAGCCAAATTTGCATATTCAACCAATCGAATAAATCCTACGATCGTTATTCGATCGAACTTCGATCTTTTCACGTGAATTTTGTAAATTGGCCCCTTAAATTCCATGCTCATTAGTTCCATGCTTTTGAGGTATGTGCACTTGAGTTTCATGACCCTGGTTTACATGCTCCTTAGTTCCATGCTCCTTAGTTCCATGCCCCTAATTCCCATGCACCTGAGTTCCATGCTCCTGAGTTATATTTTTCTAAATTCCATGCTCCTGAGTTACATAGTCCTAAATGCCATGCTCCTGAATTACATACTCTCATGCTCCCAGTTATGACCTCTGGCGTGTAAATAGATGGGTTTTTGTTGTTTGCCACTAGCGCTGATATTCATCCTGATTACAGACCTGTTTGTCACAGCCAGCCCCGTCCTTGGTTCTGTTACGCCTTCAGTCTGATGAAGTTTATTCATCTGTTTAATCTCTTATCTCATTAAAATGTTTATTGTGCACAGATACCTTCCCCTGGTTATTAACAGCACCTTAATATGTGTACATGGGGGTATTCAGTCAGTCACATATTGTGGCTGAACATGATAATAACCTTTAGCAGCCTTTGATAGCCTAAGGCTGAGACTTTTAGTTAAGTGATAGGTGTGATAGATGAGTCATATTTTGGACTATATATTGGGGCCCCACTATTTATGTTTTGGCATGTCTCTGGACTCACATTAAAACAGGGCACTTTCTACTCCTTTATTCATTGGGGTAGAGAATCTCGCTGTTTCATGAACACACTTCCAGTAGTTCATTTAAACATTCTCAGCACAGTGGAAAACTGATTTTTTTTCTTTCCAGACACATTCCAGCTTCTCATCCATCCCTGGGGGATATAAGAAATACAATGTAAATTTCCTGTGTATGAAAACAAAACTAATTTACTTTATGATCCAAAGTAATAATAAACTGAAATAAAAGGGTCTCTTTCCCTTGTAGGTGCTGGTCATTTCTGCAGGCACTCAAGTATTTCTGAGGATTAGTGCCAAATGTATAAAGCCCCAATTATTAAGAATTTGTCTTAGTTTATAACATTTTCTAATGTTCCTGATGCACTCACAGGGTAACCTCTCTCAACCTGCATAGTAATTTACTCCACTTTCAACAAAAAAAAGATAACAGTGGTATGTCTTTCATTTCCCAGGCACATCGGAGAACTAGGGTGTTTTTTGAACAAAGATTTTTAGTAAAGCAGTTGTATGAAATTAAATCAAATGTGAAAAACTGGCTCAGCAAAATTTGGGTGCCCTTGTAACTTTACTAATTTGAATGCATGTAGCTGCTCAATACTGATTACTGGCAACACCAAATTGGTTGGAGTAGCTTGTTAATTGAATTTCATAGGCAGGTGTGTCCAATCATGAGAAAAGGTATTTAAGGTGGTCAATTGCAACTTGTGCTTCTGATTGACTCTCCTCTGAAGAGTGACAGCATGGGATCCTCAAAGCAGCTCTCAAAAGATCTGAAAACAAAGATTATTCATTATCATGGTTTAGGGGAAGGCTACAAAAAGCTATCTCAGAGGTTTAAACTGTCAGTTTCAACTGTAAGGAATGTAATCAGGAAATGGAAGGCATCAGACACAGTTGCTGTAAAACCCAGATCTGGCAGGCCAAGAAAAATACAGGAGTGGCATATGCTGAGTATTGTATATTTACCAAACCAAACCAAAGATACCTCCAAAGACCTGCAAGAACATCATGCTGCAGATGGTGTATCTGTACATCGTTCTACAATTCAGAGCAGTACAGAACATCTGTATGATAGGGTGATGATAAAGAAGCCCTTTCTGCACTCACACCACAGAGTTGCTTGTTGTATGCAAACGCTCATTTAGACAAGCCACAGCCATTATGGAACAACGTGCTTTGGACTGATGAGACAAAAATTGAGTTACTTGGTCATAACAAAAAGTGCTTTGCATGGCAGAAGAAGAACACCGTACCCCAAGAAAAACACCTGCTACCTACTGTCAAATTTGGTGGAGGTTCCATCATGCTGTGGGGATGTGTGACTAGTTCAGGGACTGGGGCACTTGTTAAAGTCAAGAGTCGGATGGATTCAACCCAATATCAACAAATTCTTTAGTACATTGTTCAAGCATCAGTCAAAAAGTTACATTTACACAGGGGTTGGTTATTACAACAAGACAATGACCCTAAATACACTTCAAAATCATTTATGCAGAGGGAGAAGTACAATATTCTGGAATGGGCGTCACAGTCCCCCGACTTGAATATCATTGAAAATCTATGGGATGATTTGAAGTAGGCTTTCCCTGCTTGGCAGCCATCACATTGAATTGAACTGGAGAGATTGTGTATGGACTTATGGTAAAAAATACTGCCATCCAGAATCCAGACACTCATCAAAGGCTATTATGAGGTTACTATAGGCTGTTACATTTGCAAAAGGATGCTCAACTAAGTATTGATGTGATATGTCTGTTGGGGTGCCCAAATTTATGCACCTGTGTAATCTTATGAAACATATTTTCTGTCAATGCAAAAAAATGTATGTCACTGCTAAAATATTACTATTTCCATAAGGCATGTTATATATTAAAAGGAAGTTGCTACTTTGAAAGCTCAGCCAATGATAAACAAAACTCCAGTTAAAGGAACAGTAACACCAAAAAATTCAAGTGTTTTAAAGTAAAGAAAATATCATGTAGTGTTGCCCTGCACTGTCAAAACTGCTCTGTTTGTAGCAATGGCGGAAATTGAAAAATGGCTATATAGCACAGGATAAGTAATGGATAACAGGTAACATTATGTTCTACAGAGCTTATCTGCTGTCTGCTGTGTAACCTGAGCCTTTTCTCCTTTGAATGGCTGGACCCATGGCTACACAGCAGCTCATTTATATAAACAATAGTAGTGTTTCTGAAGCAAACACAGCAGTTTTACCACCACAGGGCAACACTGCATTATATTTTTATTACTTTAAAACAATTTCATTTTTTGAGGTTACTGGTCCTAGAGTGGTTCCCAAACTTTTTCATTTGACTGTATGTTATTGAAATCCTTTTATTGGCTTTGAACAGATTACTAAAAATTTCAGCAGCACTTTCTCTTTGCCAACAGAATGTCTTCATCCTCCCATAGGAACTGATGAGGTATGGCCAGATCTAAGTGACTGCAATCATTTTAATGTTTTTTAAATCGATTAAAGTGAATATTGAACTTCTTTATAATTTATAAATAAGGACTCCTCCTTTTGTGCCAATCTCTGGTATGGAGGAGCAAAAATATTTGCCCAACTGTGAGTGCGGTGTTGGCATGTGAAATGTTTGGGCCTCCTGGAAATACAAAGTGCATCTGCCCATTGAATGCAAGAATGGTGCCAATTATCACCCTATCAGTGATGGGCATAGAAAAAAGATGTCACCAGTGTTGACAGGTTAGTGACATCACTGAAGGGAATTGAAATATGTGAGTGATGTCACCATATGAGAAGAGAAGATCAGTCAACTACCCATGTCTAGAGCAGTTTGTTGTGCCTACAAATGATGCAGGACCTACAGGCTTCCCAATAGGTGGGACAGGTTTGGCTGGACCTGTGAATCACTGGTATTCACAACAAGAAAAAAAGGCCAAGACATAGGGGCAGATTTACTAAATTTGTGTGAAGGATTCGAGATTTTCTAATACCTTTTTTGGGCACCTCGACCATCGAATTAAAAAAATCTGATCGATTCCAATAAAAATCTATTCGATCATTCGATGGTTGAATTACTTGCCCTTTTTAATTCGTATCCCTAGTTTGCCAGATTAAACATACCGAATAGCTCTATAGCTCTCATAGAGTTATTTCAGAATTTTTAGATCAAATAAAAAAAATTTGATCGAATGGTTAAAATCGTTTAATTGTTCGATCGAATTTTGCTAAAAGACATCAAATTCTATATTTGAATTTGAATGGTTAAAGTTCGAACAAAATTCGATTGGTCAAATTTGAGGGTTAATAAACCCTCGAATTCAACCAATAATAAATCTGCCCCGTAGTGTTTCTCTTAAAGGGATTGTTCACCTTCAAACAACTAGATCACCAGAAATAACGACTTTTTCCAATTACTTTCTGTTTTCCATTTGTGACCATTTTTCTGGGAGGAGGGGGTTGGGATGTCAACCCTGTAAACTGTTCTAAATTGATAAATTTAATGGATACATTCATCTTTGTGCCTGCTGAGCAGAATCCCTGGGTTTCATTAAAGCAGCTGTTAGAATTGATACAATAGTTGCAAATATTCCAGAGATGCTGCTGAGAAATGTATCAACTAAATGTTGCAACAAAAAAACAGTTTAGACTCTGCACTTGAATTACTGAGCTGCAATACACAAACACCACAGACAGGGACATTCAACTTTATACTTAGATTTTGGAAAAACTGTAAAAAATAAATAATGGAAAGTAATTGAAGAAAAGTCTTTATTTCTGGGGAACAATCTGAAAACAACTGAACTGAAAAAAGTGTTTTGAAGGTGAACAACCCCTTTAATACTAAATGAATCGATTTCTGGGACATGATGGGAATGTGACTAGGAGATGACCTGGCTGGATCTGAAAAGTGACATAAAGTGAATAAACTGTGATATTTAATTAGAGGTATGAATATAGACTTAAAGGAAAACTATACCCCCAAACAATGTAAGTCTCTATAAAAAGATATTGCACAAAACAACTCATATGTAAAACCCTGCTTCATGTAAATAAATCATTTTCATAATAATATACTTTTTTTAGTAGCATGTGCAATTGGGTAATCATAAATAGAAAATAGCCATTTAAAAAAATTAGGACAGCCTCCTGGGATCGTATGATTCAACGGTGCACACGAACATACCAAACAAACTATAAAGTTAGGTCTCGGGATGCAACGAATCCAGTATTTGGTTTGGGATTCGGCCAGGATTCGTCCTTTTTCAGCAGGATTCGGATTCAAATCTTTCAGGAAGGATTCGGGGGTTCGGCTGAATCCAAAATAGTGGTGGCCTATCTGAGCTGATATATCTAAACTTATGTGAATTGTATTTTAAAAAGACATCATAACCTTTGAGATAAAAAAATGTAGTTTCTAAATATCTAACCCTTTTTGGGCATTTCTAAGTACACGTAGGGCTTGAATATACTTCTGTTCTGTACAAAACAGTTATTTCCTATAATTGTTTTATGTTCTGTCACAAGGGGAAAGGAAGGGATTAATCATATGTTTGGGAAACTTTCTCATTGTACAGGTGATAGAGAAACATCATTCTACACAGCACTGTCTCATTGGATTTCCCCTATCTGATGTAGCCTTCAGCCACTAATGGACCAGTGCCATGCTTCATGCAAAGCTTTTGGAAAAATGAATATAGTTAGTTAGTAAGTCTAAAATCTAAGGTAGTCCTTCACTATGGCCCCAGATAGAAAGCAAGTGCACCCAGTACTAACCGCTCATGGGTACAATGCTGCCAAAGGCAGGAGTACAAAGACCTACGGCAATTTTAATTTGTGCAAGGCAGGGTGCAAAGAGCAGAAAACATGAAGGATTACACCCTGGCCTGCACATGGTAAATGAGCTCTTTATACTCTTCAGTAGATTGGGGGACATAAAATTCATTGAAGGGAAACATTTGCCCTCCAGGGTGACAGGGTAATTTCGAACTTCAGACAGATTTTTGGGTACTTCGGCTATCGAATAGGCCAAAATTCGAATTGAATTTGAAAAAATGTACTGTCTCTAAAAACTTCAACTTCGACCATTCACTATCTTACACCTGCCGAATTGCTATTTTCAGCCTATGGGGGAACCTCCTAGAACCTAATAGGAGCCTTTGGTGGACTTTGAAGTTTTTTGGGGCAAATTGTAAAATTTGAATTCAAATGTGCTTTTCCTTTGATTTGAACGATTCAAATACATTTTATAAATTCATCTGCAGAAAAAAACGTAAATTTTTTAAAAATAATCAATTTCTCTTTTTTATTTCGACGTAATGGGAGTTAAAAAAAAAAAACAACAACATTACTTTGAAATTCGACCCATGAAAATCTGCCCCTTAATGTCATCAGCTTTGTTATACAGAGCTTCTAATGGATGATGCTGGTAGCCTGAAACACTGTTATGGATCATTAATATGAATAGAAGGAATAGGAAAAGTCACAGCTGTCTCGTGTCATCCCCAGCATTTAAATTTCCAGTATTATTTTTGCAAACTCAGAATGGAAAAATATCTGACAGGCATAAATATTGAGTTGGTAAAACATTTTCCAGAACTGCTGAGCAGTATGTATTTAGTGATAAGTGTGATGTGGTATAACGGTCAATTAACGGTAGCTTGAGTTGTTGCCATCTGTAATTGAAAGACCATGCTCTGACTTGGGATAAGACCTTTTCTTACCACAAACCTGAGCTGCTATAGAGAGATAGTAAGTCAGTGCTGAAACCCAGCCTGTACAATACTGCCTCTTACTGAACAAATATTGTTTAACACCCCTGTACTTCATTGCAGCCTGCACAGACAGACACATAGAACTGTTAGCTTTGTTTCACTCCTGTGCTAAGCACAACCCTGTCTGAAGATTATAGCAGCTGTTTAATGTTTAAATAAAAACACAGCTTTATTTTTTTTAGTTAACAGGAAGACAGTTTGGCAGCATTAAGTTACTATCCATAAAAGAGAACTTATGAAACAAAACAAAAAAACCCTAAATAGAACATTACACTTCTTGATCTTAGTGATTTGACCAGATACAAAAATCAAGCATTCTTTCTGAATCCAGCTCATTGTTTGTTTGATCTCAAACTGAATAAACCTATCAGCCTTTCACATGCGAAAGCCTACGTTTATGAGTTTGTGAGACCCAAATGCTATCAGTAATTTTTGAATGTACACATTAGATCTTAGATTTGTGGTTGGCATAGTTGGGGAACCCAAACTGCGAGATCATAATGCTGGAATATTTCAAGGGCATTGTGCCGTAAATCTCAGCCAGCTTGTTCAAGCAATAGGATCTCTGTAGGAGATGTTCTGCTCGGTGCCACATCCCTGTGTATCCACTTCCTGCTTCTTTTTCCAGGTTTCTCATATCTGTGGGTTTGACAAGTACCCCAGATGCTTTCCCCAAGTGATTGGCCACCATGAAATTCATAGTGATATCATCACAGTTCTGTGTTTGATCTATCATGTTGTGGATGGAGACAGGCAGCTGCTCGAAGAGACGGAGATAGTTGGAGTGGAAAAAGGCAGCCCCAATGAGTATCATAGAGTACATATCCCCAGTTTCCGTATGGGGTGCCTTCAGCTCAAAGCTACCATAGCTATATATACCTGAGGGGGAGGACACATGCTTCCTGGGCACAAACCCCACAATGCGGTCAGGAAATTGCTGAAAAAGAACATTGTAAAGCTAATATTATGAAATGCTCTAAAGTAAAGGAATAGGCATAGATAATTCAACCAATAAATGTGCTATTTATCTAGATAACATTATACAATCCAATTTTATCCTTCTGCTCATTAGGTGCTGACAGGGTGAAATGCAACTCTACTTAGGGTGACACAGGGCAGTGGGATTATGGGATGTAAGAAACAGGAGATCAACAATGATAGTGCACAGGTGCTCGTCAGCTGCACTATAAATGCAAACTGGAAAGTAAAAATAGAGAACAGAAAATGTCCATGACACTGAAGCAATGCACATAAGCCTCCTGCATATATTTAAACCAGCCATGTAGAAATGTGATCTGTGACAGGGTTTGGCAACTTTTCTGTTCCAGGGTTAGTAAGATAGGTAAGTAAGTAAGGAGTGTTTAGAGAAAGAGTTCTACAGCAGCAGTCTGAGTCAGAATA
>CM044437.1:103605115-103617459 GCA_024363595.1 Xenopus borealis
AATACAAGTATTTTACCAGGGGTGTGTAGACTATTTATCTCCACTGTACTTATAGTTCTGTGTTGTGTGCCAGTGTTGCTTTTTAACCTACACTTTTACTCTTTTAAAATAAAAAAAAACACACAGGTAGGTTTTGTTCAGATTAATGAAGTAACATAGGAATAAGTAATAAAAAAAAAAGCAACATAATCAAGCTTGTGGGCAGCGAACATAACTGCAGTGCTGCATTAATCGCATACACACAAGTACTAGCTCATAACTGGCTGGCTTTTTTTCCCCCCTTTCTCCGGCTGTTTTGGTTTTCCACTTGGGGGAGGTGGTGGAGAACACTGATTTTTCTGGCTATCCTAGTGGTAGTGTTTAGTTGCAGAAAGTACTTCAGTGCATAGTCTAGGCATCTTACAGACTTGTTTCAATCTAGGAAAATGATCTGGCATGTGAACATATGTATTTCTGCAAGCATATAAAGAATATTTTATGTCTTATTATAGATGAACCACCAGAGGAGAATAGGGGATCCAGCAAGCAGATCTTAGAAGGTAGGTATCAATGACAACTAATACTAGCCAACTGTTTCATGCTAAAAAAAAAAGATTGTCAGCTAGAGGGCAATAGAATACTTTTTATACTGGGTTCTCTTTCATTCCAGTACAAATGTATGTTTGTGTTGATGGTAATGTGTTTATAATTCATCATAATACTTGTTTATTTAGACAGTTTACAGTGATACATATTTTGTACATTAGGTGTCTTTTGTTGCAGTGAATTATTTTATTGAATTACAGTTATGATTACCACTTATTTTTACATGCATAAAGAAGTTCAGTGTCTATCAACATATTCTTCCCTGGAATCAGTAAGCAGCACCATCTGCAGGACCAACCCCTCACCAGCACATTTCTCCCCCCCCTTGTGTCTGTTGTATGGTAGTTTCGCCATTGGGTATAATGCACTTAAAAAAAAAAAAGTCCTGCTTGGTGAATTGTAATGGACACCGAGTGCCATGGAGGCTACTCACTTTTTTGCTAAGCGCCCATCTCAAGTCAATTTTGGGCAGTTTTGGTGCTGCATTTTTATTTTCCTAAACAAACAACAAGAAACCATTTTCTATTTGTATCAAAAAGTGCTGAAAATGTGCACTGATTGCCAGAGAGCACAAAATATCCTTGTGCGCCATTACCTGTAGTGTCATTGGGCTGACGCTATTCTTCTTTGAAGTCTTGGGCCACTGGCACTGTAATCCTGTATATCCAGTACATGTGTGAGATCTGTTATCCAGAAAACTCTGAATTACAGAAAGGCCGTCTCCCATTTTATCCAAATAATCCAAATTTGTAAAAATGATTTCCCTTTTCTCTGTAATAATAGAAACAGTACCTTGTACTTGATCCCAACTAAGATATAATGACAGCCACAGTTAAACTTTGGAGCATCTCTGAAGTATTATACCCCAATACAGACAGTCTAAAAAAGGAATTCTAACCTGAATCTTTGCCAGTTTACATTTCTCAGAATTCCCTGACAGTGGGCTATTGTCTGGTTATGCTCTTGGTTGCTCCAGCTTTCCTTAGGATCTATAGTGCAAGGCCATTAATGCTGAACATGCTGGTGTTTAATGTAATAATGCATCTGACTTGTATGTGCCTCCTTTTGTAGGGGTATTTCTGCACATTGTTGCAGACACTCTGGGCAGTGTTGGGGTGATTATTTCCACTATCCTGATGCAACGATATGGACTGATGATTGCAGATCCTATTTGTTCCATGCTCATAGCTCTTCTTATTTTTGTAAGGTAAGTGAGGAGGCAACCTGTGGGGTATAAAATCTTTTTTTTTATCAGCACAATGTAGCAGCTCAAGGTCATGATACCAGAGACTTTCTGGGCAAAATGATCATCCCCCTCTCCCCACATATGTGTACAGATGGTAGTGCAATATGGTCTGTATTGGCAGCTTTAGGATGGGTCTAATCAGTAACTTTACCTCCAAATTCTTTCTGATGTGTCTTCATAGAACAATTGGAGTGGCATGGATTTAAACCTAAACCCTAAAAATAAATATGGCTAGAAATGCCATATTTTATATATTAACCTTATTGTAAGAGCCTAAACCATCACTATAGCAGTAATGCTTCAGGCCTTTAAAGGAATCACAGGAGTGTTCCATCTTGGAATTTGTTAGGATTGTCTGCGACATACACATGCTCAGTGTGCTGCTTTTGAGAAGCTAAGCCATCAGGCAAAAAATTAGGTTTGCCTGTCTTATAAGCTTATGCTACAGGACTGATTATTAATTCTGATGCTCAGTGTGCTGGTTTCTGAGCTGACATGTAACAATAATTATTTAGTAATCAACCTGAGCCTTACATTGTGACATTCATATGATATATTCAATGCATTGTGCATCGGCTTGTAAACTTGGGTAACTGACCACAGCACAGAGCAGGTGCAGTGAATGAGCAGCAACGAAGATGGAGCGCAACAGGGTCATATTTGAGGGCACAGATCTTTACTGCTAAAGGGCTATGGTTTGCTTGGTCTGGTATAGAATCCCAGAAATTCCTTTCATACTTTTTTTTGTTTATGCTTTAACCCAGTGATCCCCAACCAGTAGCTTGTGAGCATCATGTTGCTCTCCAACCAAATTTTTGAATTCCAGGCTTGGAGAAAAGTTTTGGTTGTATAAAAACAAGGTGTACTGTCAAATAGAGCCTCAATGTAGGTTGACAATCCACATAGGGGCTACCAAATGGCCAATCACAGCACTTATTTGGAACCCCAAGAACATTTTTCATGATAGTGTTGCTCCCCAACTCCTTTTACTTCTGAATGTTGCTCACAGGTTCAAAGGGTTGGGGATCCCTGCTTTAACCTATGGTTCTGCAGTCATGTGCTTGGATTGAGCATACATAGGATACATGTTGTACATAATAAAGTGTACCCAGCCACTTCGTTACTCATATCTGATTCCCTGTCCCCGCAATAAAACTAAAAGCTGAAGGGACTATGTACTTTCCAGAGCTAACTTTTCTTTGGGTTGCACCAGTGCAGATGTATAGGTTGTTATCCTGGTTTTTTCCCCCACAGCCAAAATACACTTAAAGCCTAATACCAACTCCATTGCCTTTTCTGCACAATGGCCACTGTTAACAGCAGTCTAGAAATCTGAAGTGTTTCCTGTCCCTCTGTGAGAAAAATTTAGAGCAGTGCCCTTGTACCAGGGTGCATTTCTTGTTTTTATGCTTTTTTTTACAATTTTAATTATAAACCACAAAAGGTTATGAAAGACTTCTTCAGAACAGCTGCTGAGGGGGAGGGGGTACGACTATAAGGCTCCCTCTGGCCCACCAGAGAAACAAAATAGCTAATGAGGAAGTTTGAGAGCCTGACCTAAAATAAGACCAACACCCCACCTAAACGAGAACATTATTAACCCGTGGGTGAACAGTGCAGACATCTGGCATGGAATTTACATGTACTGCACTTTGTTTGCACAGTCAGTTGCTGCTCCATGTCTCCATTTAGTGCCATAATGTCCTTTACTTTGTAACTTCCCATTTCCAACTGCTCACGTTTCTGCTTAATAGCATGCATTACATATAGCTTGCCAATCTTGGTTTGGGTGTACTTGATGGTGGCCTTGCACATACTGGTATTTTGGCTCATTACACCATGTTAATACTATATAGTACCCTGCAACCTAGGTCAAGACTTGCTTGCATGCTTCACTTTTGTATCCTGTTGTGGTTTATATTTGAGCTACACCCATAAATATCTCCTCATTTTCTACTGAGTTGCAATGGGTCATTGTGGGGGAAAGTGTAGACCACACACCGCAGACAGTTAATCTTTCCAATGTTATGCAAGTTTAAAATATAACCAGAGATCACTCAACTGTCAGCAGTGACTGCCTCCCAAATCCTTATGTACAATTAAGCTAGGACACAGAATTGAGAGGGATGGAGGGAATAATATTAGCCAGTTATAATTTATCTGAAAATGCTGCATGGTGCAACCTTCTTTTCACTGGTAAATACCACTTATTGTAACATTATTGGGTTCAGACAGTAACATACAGATTATATTCTGTATATTCCATACAACTTGCTTATGTCTACAAGTGGAGTTGCATGAAAAAACACTTTTGTTAAAGGAACACTATATCCCCCAAACAATGTAAGTTGTTCAGTTCATATGTAAAACCCTGCTTTATGGAAATAAACCATTTTCATAATAGAGGTATGTGATCTGTTATCCGGAAACCCATCATCCAGAAAGTTATGAATTATGGAAAGGCTGTCTCCCATAGACTCCATTATTATAAAATAATCCAAATTATTTAAAATGTTTTACTTTTTCTCTAATAATAAAACAGTAGCTTGTACCTGATCCCAATTAAGATATAATTAATCCTTATTGGAAGCAAACCCAGCCTATTGGGTTTATTTAATGTTTTCTAGTAGATCCAAATTACAGAAATCGGTTATCTGGAAAACTCCAGGTCCTGTGAATTCTGGATAACGGGTCCCATACCTTTAATGTACTTTTGTAGTAGTTTGTGGCATTGGGTAATCATTAATCATAAAATTGCCATTTTAAGGGCATCCCCCTGGGATCCTAGGATTCACAGTGCACACAAACAAACCATACATGTTAGGTCACATGAGCCAATTAACAGACAGAGTTGTGTCTTTTGCTTCAACACTTCTTCCTGTTACAGTTCGAGTTGTAGTATTTTCTGTCGTGATCTCTGAGGCAGCACACAGACCATCACCAAATGTTTACTTAAAGGACAAGGAAAGCCTTGGATTATAGTGATGTAACTCAAACCCAGGGCCGGAATCTGCACTGACCGGCCCGGGTTACAGAAGCGAGCACCACACAGGGAAACTTACTTTCGTCTTCGGGCTGAGGCGCATTTGAGCGAAAAACCGAACTTTAACTTTAAAATTGGCTTTTTCATTCTAATGCGTCAGTCAGGGAAATGCGCATCAGCGCGAAGACGGAAGTATTATTCGCTGCATGGTGCTCCCTTCTATAACCCGGGGCCGGTGCAGATTTTGTCTGATAGGAGCACCGGCCCTGGGTTTGAGTTACATCGCTATAAACACTTGGGGGTGCCTTACGTTTGGCACCCCCAAGTGTATCCAGGCTTTCCTTGTCCTTTAAATATGTATACCAGTTTGGTAAGATTCTTTAATATGCTACTTCATTTTTTTGTTTAAAATGAAATTTGTACCCATTTGTAGTAATTTTGGTGAGTCCGAGGCAATTGCTTTTCCAAACACATTGCCCCCTTGCGACCTCAATGGTGCTGCAATTCTGGTATAAAATGCTAAAAACACATGGTGATTGCACACTGAATTGCACTTTGTTCACTACAGTTGCAGATGGACATGTGCCCTTGTTTCTTTTTAAACTTACGACTTGTGAAAAACATTTGCACTCTGTGAAACCACAAGGGGGAGCACAGGTATTTTTATAATGTTCTTTACTTAGGTGTTAACACAATAGCTTTTTTAAGCAACCTTTCATATTCTTACTTGTGTGCCATAAAACAGGCTATTTGTAAACTACCTTTAGATGCCCTCCCTAGTACTAATTGGCATCCTTTCTGGAACCAGCTGACCGATCAAATAAAGTTGCTAGACTGCCCAGGGGACCAAGTGCCACCATGTGTAGGATGTCATTTTTTTACTGAAACCTGGCCACACATAGTACTCTTTAGGGGTTATGTAATAAAAGGCACTAAGTTTGCCCAGGAGCAGTAACCCATAACAACCAATCCGCAGGACGCATTTACTGGTCACCTGTTTAAAAGCAATCATCTTACTGGTTGCTTTGAGTTACTGCTCCTGGGCAAACTTAATGCCTTTTTATTGCATATGTGGGTTAGTTTTCTCACCTAATCAAATCATTGTCTGTTTCAGTGTTATACCACTTCTTAAGCAATCCATTGGTATCCTTATGCAGCGGACTCCTCCCTCCCTGGACCATGTCCTCCCTCAGTGTTATCAGCGGGTAGGTACATGAGAAATCTTTCGGCTTCTGCCTGGTGCCCTCTGAATTACACAGTACAAACACATGGATTTGCATGGCTTGTTCTATTCCCTGCAATACATATTTATCTCTGAGACCGAATCCTATTCTTCTTCTTCTAGCATGAATGTCAATGCATTGTCAGAATGAAAGGTTTTAAAGGCTTTAAGGTGTTTCTCTAATGAATGGCTATGTTTGGTAGAGTTGCACATCAATTCCATACCAGAAGCTGGCAACTATCTTTTTTCAGACATGAAACACTGTTTATTTTCTGTAGGTGCAACAGTTACAGGGTGTCTACCACCTACAAGAGCCTCATTTCTGGACCCTCTGCACAGACGTTTATATAGGCACACTGAAGCTAGTCATTGGACCAGAAGCTGATGCCCGCTGGATCTTGAGCCAGACTCACAACATCTTTACACAGGTAGGATACATGGAGAAAGTGATTTGAGTATTTCATGTTGTGAGCTAAATCTGTTTAGTTTATAATATAATATAAAGCTGGTATTACCCCACAATTGCTTTTAGAACTTAATGACCTGGAAAGTATAAAGTAATTTCCAATACACTTAACAAAGGTTTCCCTGTAATATTGCTATACTCTGCAGCTGTTTGGGTACAGGTTCCTCTATGCATGTATGTATGTATTTTAATCTCTTGTGGTTACTAGTGAAAGTAACTTTCTGTAGTATGTGACCAGGAACTTAATCAAGACTCAAGTTTCTCACCTGCTTTCACACAGGAATATAACCTACAGTTATTTTTCAGCATGCAAGGATTGGCATTTTCTTTTTGCCTATCCATAATAAAAGTTTACTGGAAAATTAGAGATGGATTGAATAGAATGTCCTTTTCAAATGGTCTTTGTTTCAATAGTTTCTAAATTATTTGTCTACTTCTTCTTCTGCCTCTTTCCAGCATTAAACCGAAAACCATTGCTCTATGAGGCTATGCTTTTATTATTGTTACTTTTTATGACTGAACATTCTGTTGAGGCTGTCTCCTATTTATATACCAGTCTCTCATTCATACCGTTACCATACTGCTACAACCCTACATACCCTAGCCACCATATATATGCTGAATTTCCAAGCTAGAGAGAGGTTAAGCCTTCAAAAATTATTTTTTAAAAATATACCACTGAAATAGCACTGTCTATATCAGGGGTCCCCAACCTTTTTTGCTCGTGAGCCACATTTAAATTTAAAAAAGAGTTGGTGAGCAACACAAGCATGAAAAAGTCCATGGGGATGTCAAATAAGAGCTGTGATTGGCTTTTTGGTAACCCCAATATGGACTGGCAGCCTACAGGAGAGACATCTGTTTTTTATGCAACCAGAACTTGCCTCTAAGCCAGTAATTCAAAAATAAGCACCTGCTTTGAGGCCACTGGGAACAACATCCAAGGGGTTCGAGATGTTGCTCACGAGCTACTGGTTGGGGATCACTGGTCTATAGTATGCTTAAAATGAATTTAAAGGTAAACTTCCCTTTTTGTTAAGTCTGTGAGACTTCATGAGGCAATAATTTCTTTTCTCCTATCTCCTTGCACAGGCTGGTGTCCGACAACTGTATGTACAAATCGACTTGGCGGCTATGTAACCCACCAGATGGCTTTATTTCTTGGGACCAAAGTGCAGTACAGAACACTAGGATCCTCCACTCCTGTTATGTGATCCAGCAAAGCGGGGGTGCAGCCATTGGGACCAAATACCTCTTGTATGACTCCTCTATGAGGAGCAGCCTCTCCATGCTTGAGGCCATGCCATCTTTTGTAAAGCTCCCCTTTGTACAGAGTTCTGACCATGTGTCAGTTGTTGCCTTTTTTTCTTTTTAAACATCTGTACAACCCCTCACCAACTCTCCCCGACTGAGATCTGCAGCAAAAAACTGTATTGATCATGACCACATTCTCTCAATTACTGTACCTGCACTTTACCTCCGTGACACTATTTGTGTCAGTGACTTGGCATCAGATTAGGAAAAAGCGTGTAGTACAAAATGCAAAAATGAGATCCTCCTGCCAACGGCTGTTTCTGCCCACTAAATGGGGCAGGACGTGTTTTGTTTTATTTTTCTTTTTTTAGTCAGCTTGTGAATCTCACCAGTGTTATACAGAGCTGTGCCAGCTTTGTTCTTCTGAAAGGAAGCAAGAAGATCCATTGGGGGGGTTACTACTAACCCTCCAAGGCAGTATGGGACCTGCAAACACCTTGTTCCAATCAAGTGCCTTTATCTATCCTGGCTGGCTGTGCCCTGCCCACTACAGTTCAGCCAGTGATTCCAAGTGCTTTTGATTTTTATTTTTGTTTGTTTGGAGCAAGAACATCACTGTTAATTTGAAATTATGTATTCCAAGTACCATGTGAATGATTTGCTGCTGGTGAAGCCCTTACACCTCAGAGACAATGGATTACTGATGTAAAAATGAAATATGCATACAATATTTTTATTTTTTTTGGAAAATTATACCAGGAAGTAAAAAATCTATTTCCTCTGGACCATTTAATATGAAGAAGACAATACAAAGGCCATCTTGCACAGTGAGCTTTCAGTACATCTTAACTGTGAACGTCTGGAATTGTTAGAGGAGCTACACAGGAGCCAGAACTCTTAACTGGAATAGAGACATATTGGAGACAAACCTCTGCCTGTTAGGATGATTTTAGCCACAGCCACTACTTGTGTTTTCATTGTTTTTTTTATTTTTTTTTTAATAGATTTTATCCAGATCAAAAGAGAGGCTTTTATATGAAGATACTGCAGAAGGTTAGAGCAAAGCATTTCAGTATTTTACTTGCTGCACAATCTGTTCAGGAGTAAATAGTTTTGCTTTATTGAGCAGTGATCTATGTTATTTTTTTAAATCGGGAAACAAATAGCAGTTTCAGGGGGATATTTTAAATTAGCATTAACTAAACACAAAGATGTTGGCATATTGCAAGCTGTAAAACCTTTAGCCCAATAGTCCCAGACAGCTAGGTTGCCCAGCATGATGTGGAGCTAGCTCCATTTGAGCACTGTTCAGCTGATATGTGTGGCAAGTAATGTGAACCCTACGATATCATGCTGATATAACAGGAATACCCTTGCTCCTGCTCAGTATGGGGCTAGTGGAAGGTATTTTTCTGGTATATAAAATATTCCAGATAAGACGGGTAGAATGCAGCCATACAAGCATGTATCAGTTTTGGTCTATTTGTATCTACCACAGGCCACCGAGAGAGGGGGGGTCTGCATTTCAGCTGTAGCACTGGGATTCACCTACCAGTTAGACCTTCCTCTGAACATCTCAAACAACTGGGTTTACTCATAGGAGTGAGTTCCAGTAGATGGTACCATGGGCATGGTTGTCGCAGTGTGAGAATGTAGCCTAGACCAGAAACTAGGTAGATGGCACAGATCTAATATCCCCACCATATTGCTTTCATCCAAAGAGGAGTTCGGTCTGCCCATCAATCATTTTCTTGTTTCGTAGACCCGAGAATTACTCACTAAGGGGCAGATTGGAAGGAAAAAAACATTATTATTTTAACTTTACAGAAATAAAAAGTGCTGGAATTTGACAATGTGTGTTTATTGCACAATTTTATTCATAAATAATAAAATCCAGGTTTTTTTTTTCTAATGAGAAAAAAGTTTTATTATTCAGCTATCAAGTGCCATCTGTTATAAATATAAAGCTGGCCATACATAATGAGATCTGCTCGTTTTGTGAAAAGAAGTGGAGCTTTCACTGGCATGCCCATTTTTAGGCCCTTGGGCCAATGTTCTGTACCAGCTCAAGGCAACCATGCCTTCCCTTTAGAAGGGAAGATATGTGAATTCAAATATGTCCGTCTACTTTTTTTTTTTTGCTGAGTCACAACCCATGTGCTGCTGTCTGTTTCCTGAGCTTAGGGAACAACTCACAATATACTGCATATATAGAATATAAAAGTCCTGACACAAGGCTCAGCTTGTGCTTCTGAATGCCACTCAACAAATTCCAAGATTGTGACCCCCTGTGTACTACTTTGAAGGTCCACTCATTACTGTTCTAGAGATTCTGAAACTTTAGGCTGGTGCAGTAAGTTCAGTATATGGCATTTCAATCCCATATTATTTTTAGGGGTTGGTTCTCCATCCAATTGAAGGAGGACAACACCATTAATGGGTGCCTACATTTTCCTACCATTTATTCCCCACCCATGCTACTTCATTAGTACTGCATATACTCCCTCCATTTGCCAGCACCATCACATTTTCCTAAAAGAAATAGTAGCTTTCACTTGGTGGCCATTTTCCCTCTGGCACATCATGACATGTATACTGTAAAGTTAATGCAATGCAGAATTCAGGTTTACACAGGCTCAACATACTTTGATAACACTTTTGCTTGGGTTGAGCACTAATGATTAAATGGATACGTTCATGGGGAAAAAGTGTTTTTTTTTTTTTTTTTTTTAAATGTATCAGTTAATAGTGCTGCTCCAGCAGAATTCTGCACTGAAATCCATTTCTCAAAATAACAGATTTTTTTTATATTTAATTTTGAAATCTGACAAGGAGCTAGACATATTGTCAATTTCCCAGCTGCCCCAAGTCACATGACTTGTGCTCTGATAAACTTCAGTCACTCTTTACTGCTGTACTGCAAGTTGAAGTGATATCGCCCCCTCCCTCCTCCCCCAGCAGCCTAACAACAGAAAAATGGGCAGGTAACCAGCTAGCAGCTCCCTAACAGAAGATAACCACTCCCTGGTGGATTTAAGACCAGCACTCAATAGTAAAAACCCATGTCCCTCTGAGACTCCTTCCGTTACATTGAGAAGGAAGCAGTTCCATCCTAAAGTGCTGGCAAAAGTCTCGTGACCAGGGGCAGCTGGGAAATTGACAAAATGTCTAGCCCCATGTCAGATTTAAAAATTGAATATAAAAAAATCTGTTTGCTCTTTTGAGAAATGGTTTTCATTACAGAAGTCTGCTGGAGTAGCACTATTAACTGTTCCTTTTTTTGAAAAATACATGTTTTCCCATGAAAGTATCCATTTAAAGGGAATGTAAAGAAAAGAAAATCTCATTTTTACTTTCTTTAATGAAAAAAGAAATCTATCTCCAATACTTTCAAACAGCAGAGGGGAGCCACCTTACTTACTAGAACTCCAGCAGTTTTTGTTTCCCTGTCAAACAGCCAGTGACTATGTAGAGATTTGTATCCACAGACCCAGTGCAGTCTGTATATTCTGATTATTAACCAGTCTTGCTTTATTGGCTTCTATGGCAGATATTATTTGACTTGTGTTGTTTTGATAATTTTTGACGATCCCTAAGCTTAACCTTCCAATTGAAGCCCAGACCACACTGAGCTTGTGCGGAGTCCGGTTATTGCAGAGATGTCTAACAAAGTTACAAGATGACAGCCCCCTGTGGCCAACTTTGAAAGCATAAATCATTTGTCTTATTAGGCTTGTGGTGCAGTAAGTTCATGTTTATATTCAGTATACAAAATACAGCATTTCTAACGTTACTCTATTTTAGACTTTAGTTGCCCTTTAAGCTGAACTCAGAGGGGGTTAGGAGAAAACCACTGAGTTTCTATGGGAACCACCAATGTTTGGTCTTCATTGGCTTTTAGACTGTAGGGTGTGTTTAATAATCTGAGCTGAGAAGAACTGAGCATGCTCATGAGCCAACTGCCAAAGTAAATTCTTGAGGGAGGGGGCAGAGTGGGTTAGAAGAAAAGAATTTAAGTGTTTAAGGGCATGCTGCAGCCTTACTGTTAACCTTTTTACTACCTGAGTGGCAGTTATCTAAAGATTTCAAAGAGGCTGTTCACTGATTAAAATTGTGTGGGGAGGGTTTACATGTCCTTTAAGGTTCGAAATTTTTCTTAGCTATACAAATGACTTATGCCGTCATACACTTGCTGCTGATGCAGCCGCACCAGACCAGCTTGGCAGGGATAATATAGATCACCACAGATAAAGGGGGTTAGGAACTCAAACAAACCAACCACATTAAAAAAAAAAACTAAGTAAAAACCAAAAAAACTTTATTTGAACAACGTTTCTGTTACCTTATGTGTTTTGTGCTCCATGAGCACTTGGACATAGTCATATGACTGGGAAAGGATTCACTCCCAGCACTTTAATACAAGTGGTACCTATAAGGCATTTGCATATGATTCAGTTGCTGCAAGTCAGTTCCATGTACAGACGCAACCCACTAGCACGCAGTTCATCAGAGCATAAGCATGGTAGGTTGGTGGTGGCCGCAGGTTTAAGGGCTCCGTTACCCCAGGCATTTGGCAGACCTTCCAGGC
>CM044437.1:103620356-103641606 GCA_024363595.1 Xenopus borealis
AACTGAGGAGGGAAAAGAAATATTTTACTCATGTCTCAAGGTGACAGGTCCTCTTTAAGGAGCACAGGACTCCACATCCTGTAAAACAGCTTGTGCAAAAACTGAAACCATTTGTTGACTTCACATCCAAACTGTAGTGTTAAAGTGTAAAAAGGAACTCCATCCTGTGGCTTTAAAACACCTTCTGGAGAGACATCCACTCATATAGCCTAAGAAGAACTGACCGCACAAGGGTTAGGGGAGTGTGCCTTACCCACTACATACACTTATTTTGGTTGGCCACATCTGCTTTGTTGATTGCTGTCACAATCCACCTACTAATTGTGGCTAATGAAGTTGCTTGACCGTTTCCTTAGTTTTACAGATTTTCTCCAACTCTGTGTTCTTTTCACATGGATGGATATGCAACAAACCACATCCAGTTCACTTCTTGTTGCGTCTTTGGTTTAGGAGAAAATATTGGCAATGCAACTTCTGCATTTAGATTGAAAGAAGTGACCACTTTCGACAGACAGCTTGGATCTAGTCTAATCACAACAATAACTTCATGAACTATTGTGAATGGGTCTCTTGCTGGCAGTGCCTGGACTTCATTGACTCTTTTGGATGACGTGATGGCTGTTAAAACGCAGTGGGGTCTTTTATCAACACTGGGTAAACATGCCCATGGGCAGTAACCTATAGCAAGCAATAAGTCTGTGTCTTTTTTTTTCCAGTCAGCTGCAGTTAGCAATTTGATTAGTTGCCATGGGTAAGTGCCCAGTGGCAAATTTGCCCAGTGTTGATAAATTACCCCAGTATGTGATATCTCCTCAACAGGCAAAAAATATGTCTCAGTGAGGGCTTAAGTACTATGGTATAACAATTTTTCATATTCGTGAGATTACTGATCTGAATTATTGATGGGTCTAGCACCAATGCTTTACCAGTAAAAGCTGATATTGCTGACAAAAAAACCTTTTTCAGGCCATCTTGTAAAAGTCTTTTGTGGACTGGCAGCCTACAGGAGGCTCTGGTGTTTTATTTAGAACCAAAACTTGTCTCCAAGCATTGGAATTCAACAATAAGTCCCTGTTTTGAGGCCACTAGGAGCAACATCCAAGGGGTTGGTGAGTAACATGTTGTTCATGATCCACTGGTTGGGGATCACTGCTGTACAGGATGTAGGTGTTTCTTGATGCAGCACACTTATTGTTCCATGGCATTAGTTCTAGACATTGATTCTTGCTCCCTAATTATATCAAGCTCTAAATGTAGAGAGCTCTGCATCTCAAATATGCATGAACCCCCCTCCCCCATGTACCCAGTCCCTTTCACTACTACTAATTATGAGTTGTTTTTGAAGTTTGTTTACCTCAGTTAGTCAGAAACTGCAGATAAAACCACAAGAAAAAGAGATGGGGAAGCTGAACAGATGTTAGGCAAGCTGCTCATGCAATATGTTTATCAATAGAAGTGTCAAAAATGCTCACGAACATGGGCTGCTCTCCTCTGCAGAAAGGTACTCCTCAGAGCAGAACTACTAAGGCTTTGCTTTCTCATAGCAGCTCGTACAAAACCACAGCAATGCCACCTGGGTCAAGAAGTAGCATGGCATGTTCACCCAAGAGATGTCTGTTGGTAGGGATTGAACACCTCAGCATGCTTTACTTGTACAACTTAGTGTGTTTAGGTGGGTAGGGGCTGATGGCAGTAGCCTCCCTTATGACCCCCTCAAGTCGTTGCACTTAGGACTATCCCTATCACACATTTTCAAGGCATAGACGTATCAGGACAATCTTTACAGGCGATAACAAAAATGCAATTGCTAATGTTTTTATGGTTTGCCAAGCATGGGCTTGGTCATATCTGGGCATGTTTTGCCTTCACTTATATCATGAAACTTTTTCAGTCTTTTTTAAGAGCAAATATAGTTTTAGCTAATCTGTGGCAAAGCTCTATGGCACCAGGACCGCCATCAGGGGGGGACAAGTGTCCCGGGGCTGAAGGGGGGGGGCCCGGCAGTGCTGCACTTTTTGAAGAGCCGGGCCCCCCTTCCGATGTCCTGCTGCTGAATGCGGAAGTGCCGAACAGACGCAAAGCGGTGGAAGGACCCAAAGTCACGAAGGAGCCGACACTGAGGCCCTGAAGCGGTGAAAGGAAACAGTCACAGAAAGAGCCAACATTGAAGTCCTGAAGCGGTTTAAAGACCCAATGTCATAAAAGGAGCTATAATGGAAGTCATGAAGCCACGAGTTCAATTCTACTGACACCAATGTGGGTTTTTTTTTTTAATCCCCTGGCCACCAATGTTTTATTTTAATACTCTATAGGCCCCTGCCACCAATTAAAAAAAAAAATTTTTTTATGGGGCCCCAATTTTTTTTTTACTTGTAAGGGGGGCCCTGTCGCCAATGTTTTTATAAAAATAATTTTTGATGCCCCAATTTTATTTTAACTTGTAAGGGGGCTCTGTCACCAATGTTTTTATAAAACATGTTTTTTGGGGCCCCAACTTTTTTTTAATTGTAAGGGGGGCCCTGACAACCAATAGCTTTTTATAACTTTTGTGTGTGGGGGGTTACTTTTTTAGCACTGATGTCTGTGTGGTCTTTTAACTGTGATGTGAATGGGGTCAGGGGTGGGGCATGGACGGCAAAAAATGTTGTTGTACGGGGCCCCGTGATTTCTTATGGCGGCCCGGCATGGCACACTAGATGTTCAGTGATATTTGTAGCACCGCTTACAGGAATTGTTCAGTATAAAAACCGGGCTGTGAAAAATAAAAATGTTTCCAATATAGTTAGTCAAAAATGTAATGTATAAAGGCTGGAGTGACTGGATGTCTAATGTAATAGCCAGAACACTGCTTCCTGTTTAGCAGCTGGTTTCGATGATTGGTTACCAGACATTAACCAATCAGTGACTTGAGGGGGGGCACATGGGTCATAACTGTTGCTTTTGAATCTGAGCTTCATGCTGAGGATCAATTGCAAACTCACTGAACAGTTCTGTCCCTTGTGACCCCCTTCAAGTCGCTGACTGACTAAGAGTTAGAGAGTTGAAAAGCAGGAAGTAGTGTTCTGGCTATTAGGTTACACATCCAGTCACTCCAGCCTATATAGATTACATTTTTGCCTAACTATCTATATTAGAAATATTTATTTTTTATTTTGCACAGGCTATTTATCCAGTTTTTATTATTACACTGAACTGTTCCTTAAGGCTAAGGCCAGACGGGGAGATTCGGGGGCATTTTATCGCCTGGCGACTTCTCGCCGCGGCTTGTAGCCCCCGAACCTCCCCGAATAGCCACTTCACTAAGCGCACCGGCGTTGCTTGAAAATGCCGGCGCGTATCCACACGGAGCGGCGCGCTTTTTTAAATTGCTCCAAATTGCCTCGCCAGGCAATTCGGAGCAATTTCAAAAAGCGCGCCGCTCCGTGTGGATACGCGCCGGCGTTTTCAAGCAACGCCGGTGCGCTTAGTGAAGTGGCTATTCGGGGAGGTTCGGGGGCTACAAGTCGCGGCGAGAAGTCGCCAGGCGACAAAATGCCCCCGAATCTCCCCGTCTGGCCTAGCCCTTAAGCTCTACTCACCATGGGTTTCTTCCCATTAATGAACCTTACAATAAAAAGCCTTAATAAATAAATTGTCACATTTAGAAGAGTGCTAGACTTTAAAGTCATTACCTGGGTTAATTCTTTTCTTGCCCCTACCACAACACATTTTCCCATTTTACTTAAAGGACCAGAAACATCATTTTTTTAAATAAAAAAATGCAATCGTGTAGAGCAAAAAAGAAATAACTTACAGAAACTCCGCTTGCGATCCTCTTCAGAAAAGGCGATCCACTGAGCAGAGCTCCATTTCTCCTCCCTGCTTTCCTTATAGGAGATAGCCAGGGAGGAGAAATCAAGCGCTGCATGATGGATCGTTGCTGTGTTGCCTTTTCTGAAGAGGAGTTTCGGTACATTTTTTTTTTGTTCTACACGAACTGTTACTGATCCTTTAAATGGGTTGTTCGCCTTCAAATTTACTTTTAGTATGATGTAGAGAGTGATATTCTGAGATAATGTGCAACTGCTGTTCATTTATTATTTGTGGTTTTGCGTTATTTAGCTTTATATTTAGCAGGTCCTGAGTTTGATTCTGCCTTGGGCACTATCTGCAAGAAGTTAGTATGTTCTCCCTATTGTCTGTGTGTGGTTATTTTGGTTTCCTCCCACATTTGAAAAAACATACAAGCAGGTTAATTGGCTCCTGATTAAACTGACCCTATTGTGGGTAGATGTGAGAACTTTAACTGTAAGATAAACTGGGGCTGTGAATCATGTATAATCTCTGTAAAGTACTGCAGAAATGTCAGCACTATAGAAACAAATAAATAATTAATGGTCCCCACCCTTGTATGCCCCTATATAGTGAGTGGTAATACAAGGAAGATGGAGCTGAAATATAACAAGCACAGAAAGATAAAATCTGAAAGACTCTGCTTATCTTATAGTCACCAACCACTACTGTTATTTTGTATTTGAGCCCCAACAGATCTCCAAATTCAACTGGACCAATCCATTAAAAGCTTTCTCTTCTGCAAACTTTATAATTTACCAGATTCCATGATATAGCAATATTTTGTTTTACACTTGATCATATGACAAACTTGAGTGCTGTTATATGCACATTGCTTGTTTAGGATATAAACGCCTTAAACCTGACTACTCGAGGTTTATTACACGGGGGTGATTGTAGTGATGGCCACTTTTTATGGAGTGTGTGTAGTAAGATCATTGAGAATACATGGTCTACGGGCCTGTAAACATATGGAGTCTTATTTATATGCATGCAGGTGTTTGTGTCTAGTCATTAGTCAGACCAGCCATGTTCACTCTTATTAGGGGTTGTTCACTTTTCAATTAACTTTTAGTATTGTGTAGAGAGTGATATTCGGAGTCATGCAATTGGACTACATTTTATATTAATAGTTTTTTTAATTATTTAGCTTTTTTATTCAGCAGCCATTTGGTTGTCCAATTTACCACAACAACCAGCCATTGGTTTGATAAATAAAGATGAGTGAAACCACTTAGGATTCCATAATTTTTTTTGACAATAATAAGCCTTAGTTTATTTCTTTGTACACAGGGGAGGGGAAAGCCTTAAAGGAGAACTAAACCACTAGGTTCAAAAATCCCTCCACCCCCGTGTATGCCCCCTCCCTACTCTCCTTGGCCTACAAATGCCCCAAATTGTTACTAACCCCCTCCTTCTAGGTCCTCTCAAGCAGAGTTCAGGGCAGCCATCTTCTCCCGAACACTCTTCTTCCTGGATGCATCCCGTTAGGTGGCGCATGCGCAATAGGAGGCATTTGTGCCAAAAGTCACGAAGTTTCTGAAAAAAGGAATTTGAAACATCGGGACTTTCGGGTGCATGTGCAGTAGCTCCGAACCGGCAAATCCCTCCAAGTGCACACTAAATTCACAAACTTTGCGAACTTTTTTTCAGAAAACTCTGTGACTTTCAGTGCATGTGCAGTAGATCCGAATCAGCAATTGCCTCCTGCTCATGCGCCACAAAACGCTGAAGAATACAGGAAGAATAGCGCTCGGGAGAAGATTCATCCCTGCCGACCAACGCTGGCAAATTTTTGCTAGTATTACTTCGGCAGTGCGAGCAAATCAAAATGAAGATACGCTAGCATTCAATTCTGCCTAGCACAACTTTGTAAGAGGTCTTGTGCTCAAGCTAATTTGCATTTAGTTGAATGCACCTGTTTATGTTACATGGAGCATCTAATACAGTGATACCCAACCAGTAGCTCGCGAGCAACATGTTGCTCTCCAACCCCTTGGATGTTGCTCCCAGTGGCCTGAAAGCAGGTGCTTAATATTGAATTCCAGGCTTGGAGGCAAGTTTTGGTGTTTAAAAAATAGGTGTTCTGCCAAACAGAGCCTCAATGTAGGTTGACAATCCACATAGGGGCTACCAAATGGCCAATCACAGCCTTGATATGGAACCCCAAGAACATTTGTAATGCTTGTGTTGCTCCCCAACTCCTTATACTTCATAATGTTGCTCACGGCTTCGAAAGGTTGGGGATCCCTGATCGAATACATTACATTTACATTGATAAGAGAAGCTTAAAGTCAATAGTTATTGACTCTATACCCTACACAAAAGACCGCTGTATAGTTAATGTTCCATATGTTATAAAATGTATGGGGGAAACCATTTACACAAAAAAAATTAGACTTTAAGACTTTTGCAGCCTATCACCCTGAAAAAAGGAAACAATGCCAGAAGTTTTTTCACTAAAAACATATGATTTAAGTAACTGAAGATTGAGGATGTCCTATGCACTCCATTGTACTTCGCCTGGTCTGAACTGGCGCAGGCAAGCTTGGCGAAAGGTAACATTCAGTAAAATCTGCACTTTAGTGAATTTGTGGAGAAACCTCCATTCGCCAGAGCGAAAATTTGTGATAGAGTGCGAATAACCGCTAACGTCTATCTCTTTTGCTAGTGAAGTGATGCCTGTACCCATTAGTCCCTGTAGGCGGAAACGCTGGCAAATTGAAGCTAGTGTTAGCCACTTTAGTAAATCTGCCCCTCTGAGTCAATCAACTACTTTAAGGGGGGGGCTACATGGGACTGTTCAGTGACTTTGTAATTGATCCTCAGCATTCAGCTCAGATTCAAAAGCAACAGGTATGGCCCATGTGCCCCCCTCATGTCAATGATTGGTTACTGCCTGGTAACCAATCAGTGGGAACCAAGAGAGCTGAAAAGCAGGAAGTAGTATTCTGGCTATTATGTTAGACACCCAGTCTCTCCAGTCTTTATACATTACATTTTTGCCTGACTAAATATTAGAAAGCCTATCTACTTACCCAGTTTTAAATTTTTATGCTGAACAATTCCCTTAAATACATTTAACAAGAATGAGCAGTAGCCATGGAAACACTATATGACAGTAAAGTTTTCACAGTGACTGTGCATTTTTCACTTCTGCTACTTACAGACACAGAAATCCTTGAGTCAGCAGCCAACACACAGCAATCATGACTACTGACTGTAATGCATAATATAAAGTTGATATGCAGCACTCACAGTAAGAGATGCAAGTAATGTACTCAACGTGGCTGAAATATTGCCAGGTATCCATCGTATGCAGAAATCAATATATAAACAGTGATAGTTTTATATTCCCAAAACCACCAGATCCACCTGCCAAATAGCAAATGTCTTTGTATACAAATGGTTCTTGGCTTACACCCCACATCCACCCAAAAAGGACAATTGTTTTTGGGAACCCAAATCCACCTGTGCAACTGATGATGATGATGACAATCCATGTTGGATTTGTTGATTTCTAAAAATGAGAGAATTAATTGAAAGAGGAATTCTGTTAGATGCCGCATATAATAAATAATGTATTATTTTTATTATCACGTAGTGCATTACTTCTGGGGACACTACTTAGGCAGTAGTCTTACAGAAATTAAAGAGATACTGACTTCAGATAATAACCATTTTTATATCTATCGTAACATTAGAAACTCTAACTGACAGTCAGGTTTGCAAAACAGTCAGGTTTAGGAACTTCAAGTGACTTACAAAAAACATGTAACACCTATAGATAACTTTTAATTTAGATTAATATTTTGAAAAGAAAATTTTTAGTGTCTGTATAACTTTAAGCAAATTAGCAAGGTATTTTATCCACATTCTCTGGCTATAGACATCTTCATCTTGGATTCAGGTCTTAAGGATAATGCCAGTGGGCTTCTACTTAAAGGGATCCTGTCATGGGAAAAAACATTTTTTTTCAAAATGCATCAGTTAATAATGCTGTTCCAGAAGAATTCTGCATTGAAATCCATTTCTCAAAAGAGACAAACAGATTTTTTTATATTTAATTTTGAAATCTGACATGGGGCTAGACATTTTGTCAATTTCCCAGCTGTGACTTGTAATCTGATAAACTTCAATCACTCTTTACTACTGTACTGCAAGTTGGAGTGATATCACCCCCTCCCTTTCCCCCACCCGGCAGCCTAACAAAAGAACAATGAGAAGGTAACCAGATAACAGCTCCCTAACACAAGATAACAGCTGCCTGGTAGATCTAAGAACAGCACTCAATAGTAAAACCCATGTCCCACTGTGTACTATTCAGTTACATTGAGAAGGAAAAACAACAGCCTGCCAGAAAGCAGTTCCCTCCTAAAGTGCTGACACAAGTCACATGACTGGGGCAGCTGGGAAATTGACAAAATGGGTAGCCCCATGTCAGATTTCAAAACTAAATATAAAAAAATCTGTTTGCTTTTTTGAGAAATGGATTTCAGTGCAGAAGTCTACTGGAGCAGCACTATTAACTGATGCATTTTTTAAAAAAACATGTTTTCCCATGATAGTTTCCCTTTAAGAATGGTCATAAAAGAGGTCTGACTTTCAGCCTTACATGTGTTTGGAAACAGCATTTTTTCATGTACCTATACTATCCATGCATTGGAACCCGCTGATAAGTTAGAAACTTTGCTGCTGAGGCAGTTTTGTTCACAAAAAAACATTACTTTCTTTTACAACTAGGGGCTTTAAGGCAGCAGCTTTATTCCTTGGACACACAAGTAAAACAGGAGGAGGCACTAGTGAGCAAAAAATTTGGCATGGATCTGTAACAAACTTGGATAGCAGTTTTGTTTTCCTTTTGTCATGTCAGTTTTAATACAAGTTTGCTCAGTTCAGAATCGTTCAGGGCTCTTACACGAGCATCTGAAACTGCACTCCCCTGCGTTCCGCTTTTATGCATTCAGCCGCAGGGGAGCGCAGGAGCAGACCCGTTACATTTTTTTCAATGGGGCTGTACTCACACAGGTGCATGTTGGCGCCAAACACAGGTTGAGATGCAACGTGCTGCTCCTTAAATATAACATGACAACAATTTGTTTTGAGTTATCAGCCAGAACACACCTCCGCTTAAAATTCTTCATACACATAATAGGTAATTGAATATGAAATCACATAAATGGCTTTCTTCAGGGTTCTGTTAAAAGTATGACAAAAAAAAAGCTGCGTATCTGTCCCCTTAAAGGGGTTGATCACCTTTAAGATAATTTTAAGTATGATGTGGAAAGTGATAGTCTGAGAAAATTTGCAACATTTTTTTTATTTAAGATTTTTGAGTTATTTGGCTTTTTATTCAGTAGCTCTTCAATTTGCATTTTAAGAAATCATGTAGCTAGGGTCCAAATTACCCTAGCAACCATACACTGCTTTGTATAAGAGACTGGAATATGAATAGGAAAGGCCTGAATAGAAAAATGAGTAACAAATAAAGTAATAAAAGTTGTAATAACAATACATTTGTAGCCTTACAGAGCATTTGTTTTTTAGAAGGGGTCAGCAATGCCCATTTAAAAGCTGCAAAGAGGAAAACCAATTGAAAAGTTGCTGAGAATTGGTCATTCTATAATATACTAAGGGGCAAATTCACTAAAGCACAAAGCGTCTAACGCTAGCACTTATTTGCCAGCGTGACGTCATTTCGCAACGTCGCCAATTTACTAACAGTGTCCCTGGCAAAAATTCACTAGCGAAGTAGATAGACTAGCGCAACTTCGCACCCTTACGCCAGGTGAAGTTGCGCACTGACGAAGGGACGTAACTACGCTAATTCACTAAGATGACCATTTTACTGAACGTTAACTCTTGCGCTAGACTTTACTTTGCCAGGTCAGACCTGGTGAGGTTCAATTCAATAGAAAGGAGTTTGAAAAAAAAAAAACACTGGCGTCTTTTACTTTTTTTAGGGTGATAGTCTGAAAAATAGCGTAATTTTTTGGGGGGTTACCCTTTTTCCCCCCTACATTTCCTAACATATGGCAACTCAGTTATACAGGGGGCACATGTTTAGAGCAATAGGACAACTTTATTTAATTTATTAAAGGTTTCCTGGGCTTGTGTAGTGGAATGTCGTGGCTGTAACATATACTTCTATTATATTTTGAAATTCACGCCGTATGCAAATTAGGCATCGCTAGCGTAAATGTGCTTTGCCTGGTGAAGTAATGGAAGTGCAACTTCGCTAACGTTCGCTGCCCTAAGCCCAAATTCGCTTTTAAGTGAATTTGTGTAGTGCTGGCGAAACTACACCTGGCGAAGTGCAGTGAACGCTAGCGAAGCCTCGCTAGTGCAAGTTCACAGGTTGGTGAATTTGCCCCTAAAAGTTACCTTAAAGTTGAACCACCCCTTTCACAGGGCCATGAAATGAACAACATAACACAATTACTAGGCAGTGTGTTATTGGCATCACATTTGTTATTGGTAAACAGCAGGGCATTCCAAACCCAGCATGGCAGGTAAGCCTTCATCTAAGACTCTCTGCTGTATATCAATAACTCATAATAGGGAAGATATGATTTCTAGGATGACAAATACGTGGAACTAGTTTCTATAGTTATCTATTCAAACATGGATGGTTCCACAGCATAAAGCGTTAGCATGTCTGGTTCTAAAGGTGCATACAGCCACTCATCAACAGAGAGTGAAAAGGACCCCCAAAATCCACTGAGCTTCTCTGCTGCAGTGTCCCGGCTGATATTATCTGATCCGAAGAACCAACACGTGCCAGTCCCACACAGATTTTGTTCTCAGTTAAAGATGGAAAAGGAATATAAGAATCACTGTAAAGGCAAATAAGTAAAGGGGTATTTTTAGAACAGTCTAATATACATTTACTATGAGTCATGGCTTTTGTAGATCTATTAACTCTTCATGACTTGTTTGAAGTCACTGGAGGTGGCGGAGCATGGGGAGAGCTACTGGGGCATCTTTGGAGACACAGATCTTCACTGCTAAAGGGCTGGGGTTGCCTTGGACTGGTACAGAAGCCCAAAACATAATGTACAACATTTCTAGCTACTTCTTCAGTTAGGCTTTAGTTCTCCTTTAACACTCAACAATGAATCAGGTTGCAAACAGCAGACCTTCACTCTCTCTGCAGTTTACATACAACCTATGAACTCCGTCTCCCCCCCCCCCCAAAAACAAAATGTATTCATGACGACAATGGCACAAACTTCTGGCTGAATCAGTTACATTTTTGTACTTATTTTGACTTTCTATTCAAAGCATCCTCCTAACTGTCTGGAGGCACAGGAAGCTCATCCTTTGTGGTGTATGTGTAGCACACACCCAGGTCCTCAAGACAAAGTTGACCCGTGTCTCTGCAGGATGTGGCATCCACACCCTTCAGGATGTTTAACTGTAGCTCTCAGTAAGAAACTACTAATAAGGATAGCTGCTCATATTTGAACTTTCAGTTCACACTGGGCTAACCATGATACCTCAAATAGATGCCGTATAGATCAGTTCTATAAAAGATCCCTGTGTCAACTAAGTTGTTGACTCCGTCAGACATTAGTCAAATTGATTTCAGGTATAATTATCAAAGTGCAAAACTTTTACAATTTTTCTTGCTTTATCTATTTATTAAAACAGATATTCTGCCCGAAGACAATTTTGATATGACTGAAATGTACAAAACATCTTTCATGGCTGTATATGGCCTGCCTTTAACATTAGAAGTATAGGATCCATTATGCAGAGACCCATTATCCTTACAGGAAGTCAATTTCCCATTTTATGCAAATAATTCTAGTTTTTAAATTTCCTTTTTCTCTGTAATAAAACAGTACCTTGTACTTGATCCCAACTAAGATATAATGTACCCTTATAAAAGGCAAAACATTCCTATTGGGTTTTATTTCATGTTTAAATAATTTTTTAGCAAATTTAATGTATGGAGATCCAAACTATGGAAAGATCCCTTTTTTTTGGAAAACTCCAGGTCTCGAGCATGCTGGATAACAGGCCCCATACCTGTACTACTGGGAGGCCATCAATTCTACTGACTATGCTTCACTTCTGGTAGCATAAACTGGCCAAGAATGAAAAATAAACAACAGCCACAAATGTGGGGGTAACACCAATATAGTTTGTTATAACAAGAGTGGTATATACTTACCAAGCTCCTCCCCCAACGCTCACCTGTTCTGTACAATTTCTAAAAGTTGATTAACTGCCTGATTCACAGTCATGTAATGGGCAGCTCAAAGACTTTCTTCCCTCTGAAACAAACATTTATTAAACAAATGTTTTTTTGTTTTCAAATTAAGCTGTTTGGATAGTCCAGAATGGGCAATGATAGCATAATTACAACAATAATAAAAACTATCAGTTATCATCTCTAATAGCACTTTAGTTGATCCGTTGTTCAGTTTGACATTGTAAACTGCCAGTTGCATGTTGGAATCAGGTTGTTATACCAGGAAGTACTGACACTTGCATTCTCTAACTAAAGGTGGCCATACACGTAGAGATCCACCTTGAGGTGGGCGATATTGGGCTGATCCGATCGTGAGCCCTAGGGCCCAACGATCGGATCAGAATGGCACGAATATGGGCGGTCGGAAACGCGGGACCGCATCAACGAACAGATACGATCGACGGGATTTTTAATCCTGCCTGATTGAAATCTGCCCGACTTTCAGCCAGATATCGATCGGGGAAGCCCGTCGGAGGCCCCCTCACATGGGCCGATAAGCTGCCGACACAGTCTTAAGGCCACCTTAAGACTTGTAACCGGTTGCAATTGGTTTCAGTCTAGGACTCATGCATGATAAAGTTGTTTGCAGAAGAAATAATGGCTATGGGAGTCTCACTCTGAGCACACTGTTTTGAAGGCAAGTGAATGAATATTCAGTCTCATCTGGAGTGCTAAACCAAGGATGTTTGTTTGGAACTACAACTTCCTCCTTAGTTTGTGGTGGCTAGATTTGGCAACACAAGATCAAGGTTTGCACATATTAAACCTGCAGTTAAGCAAACCCCTCATCAAATTACTTGCTAAATAACCTACTCCTCAAACTACACTACTTATTTAATTCTCCACATGGCTAACATGCAACTTATCCCACAAGCAAATCTCCCAAGATATAATAAGTAAGACAAACCCATGATTTCACAAAAATTGCTTCAGTTGATGAGATTCTCTATAGATTACTCTTTCACTTTAATAACTGCACAAAAACAAGAGAAAGTTGGTTAGATTCCTTCTCTTCAGATTAGCATTTGCACAGTAACATAAATTGCAAAATTGCTTCTCACAACAATAAACTGCAAAGGGTCATAAAAAGTTTGAATGAAAATAAGAATGCCTCTCCTGAGGCCAGCAGAAGGAAAGTCATAATAAAACATATTCTGTATGGACATTAGTCTGTGTTTCGTATCACTGCCCAAATGTTTTAAGTAGAGATGCACCGAATCCACTTTTTGGGATTCGGAAGAATACTGAACCGAATCCAAATCCTAATTTGCATATGCAAATTAGGGGTGGGAAAGGGAACAGTGGGAAAAAAATGTTTTTTACTTCCTTATGACAAAAAGTCAAGTGATTTTCCTACCCACACCTAATCTACATATGCAAGTTAGGATTTGGTTCAGCCATTCACAAGGATTCGGGCGAATCAGAATCCTGCTGAAAAAGGCAGAATCCTGGACAAATCCCTTGTTTTAAGTGTCTTTCGTAATGGAGATTGGCACAGCAGTGTTGGACAAAGATTAACTGCTGTTCTGTAAACTGATAACACAAATGACATTTTCAGCACCCTGGTCCTCTCAGTGAGGTTCAAAGTAATCAGAACTACCTGAGCCAAGATCTATTTGACCTGTAAACTAATATAAGCTCACAAGCCAAGCAGTCAAAGAGACAAGTGACTATTTGCCATCCAGTGGTGAATTATCAGTGGTGAACCCAGCCCACCAGTGTAAAGTTCCTGCCATAACAAACAAGGGAAAAGTTGTGCTCAACAAATTTTTTTAAACCATTAGGTGGGGTGCAATGAGGCTGTAACCACAAAATTCATACAGACAAAATACAAGAGATCCTCTGCACTCAACCCATTATTAATATATTTAATAAAAAAATAAATTACCCTTTGAATAAAACAGGGATTGTTTATCCATATATTGCAATATATTTAAACTGATTCTTAATGAATCAGATGAACATTAAAGTAGACTGGCAAGACCATGGATGACTTTGATGTAGTTGGCCAGCTTAAATATATTGTATTACATCAATACTTAGTTGAGCCTCCTTTTGCAAATGTAACAGCCTCTAGACTCCTCCTATAGCCTTTGATGAGTGTCTGGATTCTGCATGATGGTTTTTTGACCATTCGTCCATACAAAATCTAACCAGTTTCATTACATTTTATGGCTGCCGAGCATGGAAAGCCTGCTTCAAATCATCCCATATATTTTCCATGATATTCAAGTCAGGGGACTGTGACGAACATTCCAGAATATTGTACTTCTCCCTCTGCACAAATGCCTTTGTAGATTTCCAAGTGTGTTTAGGGCCATTGTCTTGTTGGAATATCCAATCTCTGCTTAACTTCAACGTAGTGACTGATTCTTGAACATTATCCTGAAGAATTTGTTGATATTGGGTTGAATTAATCTGACCTTCTACTTTAACAAGGGCCCTGAACTAGCCTCACAGCCCCACAGCATGATGGAACCTCCACTAAATTTGACAGTAGGTAGCAGGTGTTTATTTTGGAATGCAGCGTTCTTCTTTTGCCATGCAAAATCCTTTTTGTTAAGACCAAATAACTAATTTTTTGTCTCTTCAGTCCAAATCCCTTTGTTCCAAAATGACCATGGCTTGTCCAAATGAGTTTTTTGCATACAAGTGACTCATGGAGATATTCTTTGAGCAAATTGCTCTGAATTGTAGAAAGATGTACAGATACACCATCTGCAGCAAGATGTTCTTGCGGGTCTTTGGAGGTGATCTTTGGGTTGTCTGTAACCATTCTCACAATTCTCCGCATATGCCACTCTGTATTTTTCTTGGCCTGCCAGACCTGGGTTTTACAGCAACTGTGTCTGATGCCTTCCATTTCCTGATTACATTCCTTACAGTTGAAACTGACAGTTGAAACTGACAGTTTAAACCTCTGAGATAGCTTTTTGTAGCCTTCACCTAAACCATGATATTGAATAATCTTTGTTTTCAGATCTTTTGAAAATTTATTTGAGGATCCCATGCTATCACCCTTCAGAGGAGAGTCAAACTGAAACACAACTTGCAATTGACCACCTTAAATACCTTTTCTCATGATTGGACACACCTGCCTATGAAGTTCAAGGCTTAACAAGCCAATCCAACCAATTTGGTGTTGCCAGTAATCAGTATTGAGCAGTTACATGCATTCAAATTAGCACAACTGAATAATGCTTAAAAAAACACAAAAAATATTTGTTCAGAAAACACCCCAGTACTTAGATGTTCCTGGGAAATAAAAGACATACCACTGATATCTTTTTTTCTTGAACGTGGAGTAAATAATTATGCAGACTGAGAGGGGTTACCAAAGTTTTTCATTTGACTGTATTGCAATTATATGGACAAACAATTTATTTTGTTTCAAGAGTAACACATTTTTCGTAGCTCAAGGCACAAAATGTCTCAGTGTCTTAAATATATTGATGATGGGTTGAGTACAGCGGGCCTCTTGTATTTGTCTGTTTGTAAAGTTCCTCCACAAGTTTTGGCAAATCATGGTAACAATATACTAAAACAGAAGCTTACTACATACAGCTTCTCAGTTAAAACAGAAATCTAATTAAGACCTCTGATTCCAGGCTACTTTATCTGCATTATAACATGTACCTATAATAAGATGATGTTCCACTGATCATTACCACTGGTAGTAGTAGTGTTATATGGAGTGGTGAAGCCGCTCAGTCAGTTCCTCCTAATTTTATCATAAAAGCTTTCTTGTTTCTACGTGTCTGTCAAGAAGACTATTGAGTTGTTCTCTCCAAAGTTATAAAGCTAGAAAGTGAATTAGTGATACTTACTTAGAATGACCGGAAAGATCAGAAACAAACTCTTATATGAACATTATTGTTATGACATTGGTTCCAAATATTGTGACTATTACTAATAGATAATAGAACACTTTGTGCTTTTACAAAATACAAATTGGGTCTCTGTGCTCTCTAGCGAGCATGCATCTCACAGTTCATCCTCCTCACTCATACCATGCACACCCACCACTGTTCATGAAACATGGACTGTACTTTTAAATAGTCACGCACAGACCAATACTGGCAGCTCAACTACTCCAGAAAGTATAGGCAGCTTATTGGCCCCTGAATGGGTTTCAAACAATGGCCTGCCCAAATGATATTTGGATTGAGAAATGTGGTCCTTGCCACAGCAGCCTGTGATCCTGGCACACTACATCTGTAAAAGAAGGACATGCAGATATCAGTAGGTTGCATTTCAAGCCATTGGTTTACTGAGAGGATTCACAAGCTACTGATACCATATGATACCATATGAATGCATAGGAATACACTTAAGGGGTAATTCACCTTTGAATTAACTTTTAGTATGATGTAGAGCATGGTATACTGAGACAATTTGCAGTTGGGTTTCATTTTAAATTATCTGTGTTTTTTTCATTATTTAGCTTTTTCAGTATCTCTCCAGTTTGCAATTTCAGTCCTAATTACCCAAGCAACCATGCATTGCTTTCAATATGAGATAGGAACAGCAATATAAATAGCCTACATAGAAAGATGAGTAATAAAAAGTAGGGATGCACTGAATCCAGGATTTGGTTTGGGATTCAGCCAGGATTTGGCTTTTTTCAGCAAGATTCGGATTTGGCCAAATCCTTGTGCCAAATCAAATCCAAATCCTAATTTGCATATATAAATTATGGGCAGGTTACTTTTCATCACAAAAGAAGATTTTTTTCCACTTTTTCCTTTTCTGCCGCTAATTTGAATATGCAAGGTAGGATTTGATTCGGTATTTGTCCCATATAGTGGATTCCCATATAGTGGATTCAGTGCATTCCTAACAAAAAGTAGCAAAATCAATAAATTGATAGCCTTACAGAGCATTTGTTTTTTAGATGGGGTCAGTGACCCTCCATTTGAAAGCTGGAAAGAGTTAGAAGAAAAAGGCAAATAAATCAAAAACTATAAAAAAAGAAAAAAAATTAAGGCCAATTGAAAAGTTGCTCATAATCATCCATTCTATAAAATCAAGCGATCTAATTAAAAAAATCGATCAAACGATAAGATCGATCGAATCGAACGATTCGAACGATTTTAACTATTCGATCAAATTTTTTTTATTCGATCTAAAAATGCTGGAAAAAACCCTAAGGGAGATTCCCATAGGGTTCTACAACCATTAGGTAGGTTTAATTTGACGAACTATGGATTTGAATTAAAATGTAAAGGGCAAGTACTCCGACCATTGAATATTCGAATAGATTTTTATTCGATCTATTCGAATCATTAGATGGTTGAAGTGACCAGAAAAAAAATTAGAATATTCGAATTTGAATCTTTTTTAAAATTCGATCGAATTTCGAATCATTCACACTAATTTAGTAAATCTGCCCCTAATTGTCTGAATCTGATTAATTAAAACTGAAACCTTAGTCAGGCCACTGCTTGGGTTTTGCATCAGAGCTTTTAGTGATTTGTGTTTCAGCAGCAGAACTGCGTTTTCCCTAAATAAATGCAGTGGCTTTTACGGTTTCCCTGGGATCAAAAGAAAACCAGTGTAATATTTAATTTCTGGGAACTTAAAGGCGGGGTTCCACTGTCTTTAACTAGAACCAAGGACTATATAAGGGAATCCTTGAGATTACTACTGCTTGGAATAGTTTGGTTATTCTTGGTCTTTTTTTATCCCTGTGGCAGGAATGTTTATTCTTACTACAACCCTTTTGCCAAAAAAGTGTGACACTGTGTCAAGTGTAAATAAAAAGAGAATAGGGGTGATTTGCAAATCATTTAAACCCTATATTTAATTGCAAAAGTACAAAGGCAAAATGTGAAATGTTGTAACTCAGAAATTACATTTTTTTTAACATATATGCTTATTTTGAATTTGATGCCAGCAACATGTGCTCTGTTTATATTATATGATAGCAGGCTATGTTACAATATGGGGCGATGTGCTAAATCCACGTGAAAAGATCAAAGTTCGATCGAATTCGATCGAATTTCGATCGTAGGATCTATTCGTTTGGTCGAATATGCAAATTTTGGCATATTTGATCATCGAATAGCGAATGGTCGAATGATCGAATATATTCGAATAGATTAGAATGAACGAATATTCGATCAGCGAAGGATTTAATTTTTTAAGTTTATTCGATTGCCTACTTCACCAGATTGGACCTACCGAATTGCAATAGAAGCCTATGGGAGCACTCACAAGTCCTGATCGAAAAGGATTCGAATGATCGAAGTCTTCGATCGCTTGAATCGTACGAATTATTTGAATGATCGAATGATTTATTCGACTGATCGAATAAATTTGTATTCGATCATCGAATGATCAAATATCGAATAAAAGGTAGCCTAAAACTATTCGATTAGCATTCGACGATTGAATCGAATATCGAATTTGGTCGAGCTAATTATGGGGAATAATAGTAAATTTGCCCCTATGTGTTTTTATTTTTGCTCAATATCCTTTTGACCAACTGTTAGGTGGAGTTACAGTGCTAAAAGTATTTCCGGTGCCAAGTCTCTGCCCAGCACTATATTTCTGCTCTATAAAGGATGATTACAATATGCATTTTCTGCATCAGGACATACCAGCATACAAAACATTAGGAAAATAATGTGTGTGGTTGTACACACACACACACACACACACACACACTTTAACTTGTCAGACAGTGTATACTTTTAAATTCTTTCCCAGGACTCTGGAATGGCCGCAAACAGCACAGCTCCTATGGGAATTGCATGAAATCTGATTCCATCTGTACCTTATCACCTTATTACAGCGCTACGCAACAAGTTGGCGCTATAGAAATACATGTTAATAATAATAATAATATCACAAATCTAAGGGACCAGATGGCAGATTTTTTTCCACAGAAAAGATACATTAACTAGTTTTCCCCCTCATGCGCTTGAAATTGTGTGTAGAAAATACCACTTTTAGTTTAGTTTCCTTTAAGTATGCTATAAAATGCCCAATTCTTATCAACTGTACAATTGGTTGTCATTTTTTTTTTAAGTTTTTGAATTATTTGACTTCTTCTTCTGACTCTTTCCAGCCTTCAAATTGGGGTCACTGACTTATTCATATTCCAGTCTCTTATTTAAATCAATTCATAGTTGTTATGGTAATTTGGACCCCAGCAACCAGATGAAATTGCAAACAAGAGAGCTGCTGAATAAAACACTTACAAATTTGTGGAGAATACTTAAGCTAAACTGTTATAACAGATATGAGCACAAGAAAGTGTATCTCTCTATGTAAGGGCTCTTACTCATGAGCGTTTTTCCCTGCGCTCCCCGTGTTCCGTTTAGCTGCGTTCAGCTGCAGGGGGGGCAGGAATAAACGCAAACAATTATTTTCAATGGGGTTATACTCACACAAGCGCATGTAGGCGCCAAACGCAAGTTGAGACGCAACATGCTTAGTTTTTACTGCGTTCGTCACCTACTTGTGTGAGTATAGCCCCATTGAAAAGAATTGCTTGCGTCTATTCCTGCGCTCCCCTGCATGAGTAAGAACCCTAAGCATGGTAGTGTCTAAATTGGTTGAACTTAATGTGTATTTGCACAGCTGAACCACTTGAGGGAAACATGCTTTCCCATAAAGACTTGGCAGTGGCAGGATACTTACACCTGCATGAATCCACCTTCCTCTAGGCAGTGCACATTGACAAATATTATACTTTGTCCAAAACTTATTTAAAAATTAATTTTGGTCTGTTGTGCTGTTGCAAATATAATACAGCAAATAATTCTATGTTGATCTATACCTCCCTAAGCGTATTTTTCCATGAAAAACGTTGGAGATCTTTGGAGATGCTGCCCATAGGAAACAGTCTTTACTTTTGTTTTCTAACTGATAGGTGACTGTTAATTGCTGATTGGTTGATGGGCAAAATCTTCGGAGGTCTCTGGAGATATTTATCTCCAATGTTAGTAAACATGTTAGTCTTTTGATTCTTTCCCGCTATCTAGTTGTTCGGTGACCCTAGCAGCCAAAACACTACAACGCTAGACACTATATATTTTTTAATTATTATTTTTTTTACTTATATTTTTATTCAGGCCTTTAAGTCATCTTCCAGTCTCTTATTGAATTCACTGTCTGGTTGATAGTGTAATTTTGACCTAAACAACCAGATAACTGCTGACATACCAAACTGAAGATCTGTTGAACAAAAAGCTAAGTTTAAAAAGGTCAACTGCTAACTGGAACATGCAGTGCCATGGATTTTTTATATAGGCGGTGCGATATTGCCACCCCCTCCTTCTCCCTACTGGCAGCCACCAATCCTGAAAGACATTGCAGCAGGATTGCTTACGAAGATAGAAGTGATGAAAAGTTACTGGATAACATTTCTGGGAGGATATAACCTGATAAAAAGTTTTGTTTTGAAAATTTCAGATCATTCAGATATTTGAGTCACCTTCTGTGTACTGTTACAATATACATCTACTTTTGGCTTCTGAGATATTAGCAGTTTTAGACTGCTAATATGGACTTTAGGCTTAGCAGCTGTCATTCAGAGCTGCTGTGCCAGCCAACTGTAGGATTACCTGGTAATTCAATAAAAATAATGCTAATAATTGCTACTCTGCACAGAACCAGCAGGCTTATGAAGCAGCTGTGAATGAAAGTTCATATCCATTTTTGCGGGTGGGGTGGCTTAGTTACCCTTAAAGAAAAATAATACACCACCAAAGCATCTCACCTGAAGACCACAACAGTCATCGGCAGTCAGGATGGAAGCATTGTGAATAACATGGTGCTGGATTAGCTGCTCGTAGGACCAGGTTACTATGGGTTGTAGCCACAATAATTAATTGTTGTTTACTTCTTACTGTAAAACTTATATCTTTCAAGAAATTTATGTAGGGACCTATAGGTTTTACAGCACTTATAGAGTTAAATCCCTACCTTCTTAGGCAGAAGCCTATGTTGTCATTTCACATTTACACACCACACCACACCACACTAGTAATTGGCCAATGGTGTAATGACCACTTCCTGTCACACATCTTTATAGTGTTGGACAGGGAGTGGCTTCTTCTTCTTTGGCTGCCGGTGTCCTAGAAGCTGGTTGTTCCATTGAGCCTGGGATCACCAAGGCGCCAGTAAAGCCATTGCCCAAAAAGGACCTGT
>CM044437.1:103702890-103717694 GCA_024363595.1 Xenopus borealis
CCTTAGCCTTAAAGCTAACATCATAACATGCAACAAGTAAGAGGCTGCACCCCTTTTTTACTTCAAGGGGAAGCTTTACCCCATATTGTTACAAAAAGCAGTGCACCAAAATAATTATTGGATTCACCTAAATACTGAATGCTGGATGCTTCTATCTGATGCTATTGCAGATAAAGAGAGATAAAGAGTGGGCCCCCAGCACATGCACCTGCTGCCCATTTATTAAAAGGGCTGCAGGGTAAAAGGCAAAATACATGGTTCACATAGGCCTCTGCCTTAAGGAGATGTTGCAAAAGAAGTAGCTTAATTATGTTGAAATTCATGGAAATGATTCATCAAGTGTAAACACTTGCACACTGCACTTAATAAGCCTGAAAGATTGGTGCTCTAAGAATTACTAGATTTTCTTTTAGTGGTAGCCTTGTCCTTTCGTATCCCTCCTGTGCTGCTAATGGCTTCAGTCACTTACCTGTTGCTAGTATCTTTGATGAAGGGGTTGGACCCCGAAACGTTTGCTGAGATCTCACTATGAATAAAAAGAAGAACCTTTAACTTTTTCAGAGAAACTTTGGAGTGAGTGTGCCTTTGTTATTGTTTTTGTATCATATAAAGGAATAAACTGAACAGGATTTGAACAAAAGTCAGTTTAAACATGCATATAATCAGTTGGTAGGTAAACAAACTATACAATTACACTGTATCTCATAGTACATTAAAATGTATTGTCTTAATGAAAAAGTTAAATATTCATTAAAACCCATGGGTATACAGTAGTGTATTCAGCAAACAATTATTAAACTGTAGCTTCTAAAATTAAATATACTCAATCTTCAAGGAAGCTTTGTTTAAAGTGTGTAATAATTAAAATAATTGTTAGCATACTTAATTGGCATTGCAAAGCAATAGTGTCTACAACCAAGTACTACCATATAAAAAGCCATAAAACCTTTAATACTGGCAGAATCCATAATTAGCTGATTTAGCGTTTCTTTAACACAACACGGTAGTTACTGGCCCAAGTAAGCATTGAGCATTGGTAACTATTTCACAGTTAACAGAAGACCCATGTGTCTGTTGTGTTATAAAATGTGTAAACTAAATACCTTTTTCTGACCATTTATGCAATTCTTATTTTTAGGAATATGTTGCTCTGTTAGGAATACGTTGTTAGCAACTTTCTAATCCATCACTCGGGTCAGCTGAAGGAAGACTGCAATGTGGTACCTCATCTTAACCAGGTTAGCATTGCATTTTTAAGACGTTTAATGCAGTTGCATGGAGTTGGATCGTCTGAGTCACTCTGATATGATAACAGTAACCCTTTAATACAGAATAAAAAGCTATTGGCAAGGGGGGGGGGCTGCTAACTCTACTTTCAAATGTTATTGTTTGCTGGTATTCTATTGTTGTATCATTGTTTCCATGATTCCTGTTTATTCTCCCAAAACTATCTGATAATACGTTGAAAGACTTCAGAAGTAGCCATAGAATAGACTAGATTATTGGCCTACATGTCTGTGAGTAGGTCACTAGGGGAGATATACAGTAAACCCACATTAGATACAAGGTTGTGTAGTCCAAGTGCTGAGTCCAATTAATAAAGAACATTCTTGTTCAGAGTTTAGTGTCTCGTTCAGTAAAAAGTTTACTCAATTTTGCAGACTTTTTGAAGATTTTGTATCCTGATTTTGAGTAAAATTGTGTTTTAGCGCTGAACTCCACGGTGCGGCTTGTTCCAATCGGATGCAGAAGCTCATGCGTCGAGACGGATGCGCCGAATATAATGTAAATAATAGAGATGTTGGACCTTGAAGCTGCATGCTTCTGACACAACATGACTGTCGGATGAAGACTCAACGTGTGGCGTTCGCATCCGACAGTCTTGTTGTGTCGGATGCACGGAGCTACAAGGTCTGACATTTCTATTACTTACATTATATTCGGTGCATCTGTCTTGTCACAAGTGCTTCCTCTCATTGCGTCAGATCAGAACAAGCAGCACTGTGGAGTTCAGCCCTAAATCTTCTACCCCTTTCTTTAGGATAGAACCATACAGGGCTAAATGGGAGAGATTAGTCGCCTGGAGACAAATCCCCTCTTTCTCGGTGACTAATCTCCCCGAACTTCCTCCCTACCAGCTAGAATCTAAATTGCTGGCGGGATGGCACTCAGAATGCTTCGTCTTCCGAAGTCGCCCCAAATTGCCTCACGAGGAAACTTTGGCAGGGAGGTAATTCGGGGACATAGTAGCCTGAGGAAGAGGCTCCCCCAAATAGCATTGTTACTCTACCCTTAGATTGTACACCCTATTGAGCAGGGCCCTCTTTACCTCCAGTGTTGATTATGTTTGCATTGAATTGGTATATTTTAGTTATGAGCCCTTAATAGTGCATAGCACTGCAGAATAGGGTGTGCTTTATAAATAAATGTTAAAAATAATATTAATACAGTCAGTTAATTAAGTTAATTAATTAATTAATTAAGTTAAATAATTAATTAAGGCAATGGTGTAAATGTGTTTGGCTGCTATTACTCATAATAAAGTGTGGGATCCAATTTGGGATATTTTAGACAATGCTGATATACCTGAGGAAGTGTGTCTAAATCACCAAGCCTGTTAGAAGAATTTAATCTCAGATAGGCAGGTTAGTAAAAGAAATTTAACAAACTGCTGAGAGAGTTTAGTTAAAAGGTGCAGTAAAGTGCTTCAACGAACCATGAATGCAATAAAAGCCATTATAAAACAGCAGGTATTTATGTAATTACTGGTATGTAAATAGAATTATCCCACAAAACCCCCAAAAGATGAAGACTTTAATTCTAACTTTAGGAAAAGTGGGCAGAGACCTGCAAAGCTCCGGAGGATCAAAGGCCCCTCTAGAGAAACATGTAAAATATGTCTTTCATCTATCTTTGTTTCAGAATGACATCTCTTAATTGGAGGTTTTGATTTGGAAAGGGGCTTCTGACGTGCAAATGTTTTGAAGATCTTGTAACATACAGTTATTTATTGGACAGCTTGAGAGGATGTTAGGAAATACTGGGGATGGAACATTATTCTGACATCACGTGTCAACAAAGTAGTAAAAACATTCATGTTCATGAGGGGAATTTTGGATTTAGAGTAAAAATCATTTTCTTTTGCTTTGATTCCAGCAAATTTGAACAGCTTCTCTCAATCCCCTCCCTTCTTAGTTGCACCCCCACTCTCCTTGAGCACCAGCCAGCTCATTGTTTTCACACCATTGTCGTGTGTAAAGACAAGTTGTACTAAAGATATGAAGCAGGAAATGACCGACTTTCCGTATTACTGGGAAAGAACTGTTCAGCTCTCCATACTCCTGACTTCTTTCCGCATGTTATTATTCCTGCAAATTCCTCTGTAATTACAAAACAATGAGGTCACTGGACAACAGATTTAGTGGAGCTCGAGAGGAGGGGGCATAGAATTATGGCCTATTGAACATTTATATATTCACTGTTCAGGCATAATTTCCCATTATGTACATATCTTTCTACTTTGTATTTTTAGGGCAGGGTTAGAGATGAGAAGATGGTTTAATCCACAACCTGTGATTATTATTGTGAGGAGTTGGTAGTTGTAATTCAGTAGATGTAGGAGGGCTGTCAGATGGGCAATGGTTTATTGTTTATTGTAAAATGCAAAAATAGATTTTCTGGCTGAGTGCCTCTTTGGGGTGCGGGGCGAATGCATAGAACGTTCTAAAACTAGCATAACTGAGTAGTGAATTGCCTACTCAGTTGCCAGAAAACAAAGTTCACTGATATCAGAATGTTTAGATATTTGTCCTGATGCTGTTTTAGGAATGTATGTACAGAATTTTATTGAAGCCAGTTTAATTGGGAATAACAGACTGATCTTCCAGTGCAGCACAAAAACTGTTACAGTAGGCAGAGTGCTAATCAGAGTTAATGACAGGTCATACATAATTCTCCCATGATATATTTATTTCTTTATAAAATTGATGGCATCTATGAATACAGCTATGCTTCCCAATACTAATATATAGGGAGGAATTGTTTTTTTTTCCCACCAGGTGTTTGCTATAGGCTACTGTATTATCATGTTTGGCAATTTCAGGTTGAAACAGTAGACACATCCAGCTCTATATTATAGCAGAAGAGTAGGCATTGCCATATGCATAATAAATAGTCATGGTGTTGCCTAAGGGGCTGATTTACTAAGGGTCGAAGTGAATATTTGATTAAAATTCCAATACAAAAAATTCGAACTTCAAAGAAATTTCAGGCTACTTCAACTATGGAATAGCCCAAAATTTGATTTGAATTGAAAAAAGTACTGGCTTTATAAAATCCTTCAACTTCGATACTTTAAAGCTGCCGAATTGCCATTTAATCCTATGGGGGACCTCCTAGAACCTGTCCTAGGAATTCGAAGCATTTTGCACAAAATCCTTCAAATTGTTTGGTTTGAACGATGCAATCGAACAATTAAAAAATGGACCTGAGGATTCATCACCTGTGGAAAATGTGGAAAGTGGGCTGTGAGTAAGCAGGTGCAAACTCAGAGACCCCTAGAGTAAAGCTAACTGTGAGTTGTATATTTTTAATAATCCTGGATTCATTTGCCCTAATAGTGTCTGAGGCACTATAGTGAGACTAGTCTAGTCTCACTATAAATAGAGAACTTTAATTTGTTTTTTTTCAAATTCTGCGTAATAATGGAAAAATTCCTTGTTTTCAGGAAAAATCTTTCTTGGAACAAAACACAGATGAATACCTGCTTTAAGTTACCCTGGGTGTAGCTGTTTCACGTTATTACCACTTCTCCCATTTAAATGAATCCCCACATGGGACCAAGACTGGACCAGCAACAAAGAAACAATTCCACCTTAGATAAAGAATTGTGACAAAAATGTATACATAAAGTTCCATATTCAGTGGAGACAACCAAAAACATCAGGAAACAAAGAGACTGAAACAGCAAATCTAGGTCACTGTACAGCCCTTCAACAAAAAACATATAGGGCTCAAACATGTAGTGTGACAATAAATACACTTTAGCTCTGTTTTTTCAGCCTCGTTGTTTCCTTTTTTTCTGGAGTTATTCCTAACAGAGGGTTGATGATTACACTTGTTGGAACTCTACATCTGCCTCTCTCTACATAAATATACATAGACATATTAGTCTTTATTCATTGTATATGCATAGGGAAATCAACATTTGATAGAACATAAACTGGCACATCCATATTACCAGATTATGTCAGTTGTGGAAACTATTTTCTAAGTTAACGTGTTAGTATATGTCCACATATACCAGGATTTCTTTGCATTTAGATGTCATATTGCTTCCTTGAAGAAGAGAGGAGCAAGTTATTACAGTCACATGCATCAAATCTTTAAACATGACACCTTCATAGTGGCATCTGAAAAAGCATTACTACAGAGTAAGCAGACCCTGGCCCAGAGGTTCAGAGGGCCCAGTAAGGCCCTAATAAATAAGCATTTTAATATATCTTGGTAAAATAGGTCAACTTATCAATGCCCTAAAATGAATTTCCTGTGGGGCCCAGTAACATCTAGTTTCTCCATGGTCAATTCAAAAGTATATATACTGTATATATTTATATATATTCAATTCAGACACTAATTAATAGAAACATCTATAACTCAGAGTGGCTCACTTGATCCAAAAAAATTAAAGTCTGTTAATGCAATGTGTCTCTAAACTACTATAGATGTGCACATATTGGGTAGAGTAACACATAATTACCTTTGGTAAGATATATATATATATATATATATATATCAATATTCAGAATATTTGCTTTTATAAATAAGATTGCCATCTAGGCTAAATTGTGAGTAGCTGCATACATAAAATGGTGATGATGATGTTGCACGGTAAGGTGCTCCATTATTACCCTGAATGAATCCTATTATCACTTAATGACGTTCTGTCTTTAGAATGGTGTTCTAACTATACCAAAGTCAATCAAAGAGGAGAGAATCTGGGAGAACTGCTACTCTTGCACTTAGGGTTCCTCTCACTGTATCTTTTATTAGGCTGATTATGGTATCCTGAGGATTTTTATCTGCATTGTTCACTCAGGTGGAAACATAGCAGTCAAAATTCTATTCTCTGTATAGAGCCACTTAAGATTATTTTGAATGGGAGACACTCTGTCTGTGACAGGCACTTGTGTGTTCTATATAAAGAGCAGTAACATACCTCCAAATGGTCTCGATTTATGTGGGACAGTTTTCAGAAGAGCAAGGCTGTATCAATCCCAGATACTCATGTTGGGTTGTTTGTCATTGGCCTAGGAAAATTGTCCGATATAACAGTATGCTAAGAGGGGAATTGCAGATCAGGGACAAATAAAAATATATATATTTCTGAGTTGGGTATAACCATGCATACACACTATCTGAACTTGCCAGTGACTCGTAATGACAATTCAACACATGTAACTCATCACTGAGTCATATAATAAGTTAAATGGAGATCACGTGTGTGTAGTCAATAGTGATGGGCGAATAAATTCGCGAATCACCAGCGAAATTTCGCCGGAAAAGCGAGTCGCGCGTCGTTTTTTGACGCGACACACCGAAAATGACGCGACGCGCGTCGAAAACGAGGCGTGTCGGAAGCGACACAACACGCCAAAGTTGACACGACCTGCGTCAAAAGCGTGCCGCGACTCGTTTCGCGAATCTTTCGCCAATTCGCGAATTTCTCGGGAAATTCGCGAATTTTTCGGCGAATCGAATCTCGGGAGATTCGCCCATCACTAGTAGTCAATTGTTTTCAAATGATTGTAGTGTAAATATGGTGTACATGTGTATCTGGAGGATCAAACTTCTGGTGAGTCAGTATTGTGGCATAACCTATACCATGAATACATGAGAACACATTCACAAAACTCTGTGAAAAAGTGAATGAAAACTACTAAGTCAGGGGATGGATACTAGAAATGTTCCAGTCACTGTATAAACCTTAGAATACTATTAAATCAATGATTAAGATATAGAAACAGTGTGGCGCTCTGAGGAAGTGAGAGTCTGCAATGGCTGAGACTGGAGAACTTAGTGAAGAGTCAGCAGCACGCTGTATAGGTTATTTGGATGTTGGACATGCTTTATTGGCTCATACTGTATATACTTAATGTCGTGGAGTGCTCCAGCCCTTGATTAAATCTCCTGAATGATGGTGTCAGGTACTTAAACTGGATGACCTTCGCCTGCCCTTCAGGTCCAATGTTCCATGTAAAGTAGAATCAGTAGCACATTGTTATACATGAGTTGAGTGGTTTATTTAGCCCATGTGCATACAAATAAAGGGCAACGTTTCGGACTCCACTGTGTCCTTTATCCATTGGGTCCTTTATCAAGGACTCCACTGAGTCCTTGATAAAGGACTCTTTGGAGTCCAAAACGTTGCCCTTTATTTGTATGCACATGGGCTAAATAAACCACTTAACTGTTTTTTCATGTATATCAGTGTGCTACTGATTTTTATTGGCTCATAAAGGCATAAGACAGTGATCCCCAACCAGTAGCTCGCGGGCAACATGTTGCTCTCCAACCCCTTAGATGTTGCTCCCAGTGGCCTCAAAGCAGGTGCTTATTTTTGAATTACTGGCTTAGAGGCAAGTTTTGGTTGCATAAAAAACAGATGTCCTGCCAAACATTCTCTCCTGTAGGCTGCCAGTCCATATAGGGGTTACCAAAAAGCCAATCAGAGCTCTTATTTGACATCCACATGGACTTTTTCATGCTTGTGTTGCTCTCCAACTCTTTTTTAAATTTAAATGTGGCTCACAAGCAAAAAAGGTTGGGGACCCCTGGCATAAGACAATGTTTCAGGAATTCCATGGGCCCTTTATCAAGTGGCTGGAGAGTCTATGCATACAACAAATCTTTAAAGGATGCTTCACCATTTGCTGTTTTTTCAGAGACTATCAAAAAGCCACTCTCTTTTACAGTTTTTTCAGAGAACAAATAGGAGAATCTGAAGTTATCGAAAAAGGTCCAATGATCTGAAAAGATGAAAATCAAGCTTTTTATCAATTAGAATAAACACCATGTTTGGCATAAGCTGAACACTGCACATTATCATAAACACACCATCCCCTTCATCAAGTATGGTGGTAGCAACATCAAGCTGTGTGGGGATGCCTCTCGACTCAAGGACCTGGAAAGTTTTTGAGGGTAGAATAAATGCAGCAGAATACAGTGACATCAAGGTGAAACTTCAGATGCAGCCTGCAAGAGCCCATTTAAAACCACAAATACAATTTAGAGTTTTTTCTATAATTCCAGCACAATTGCAATCATCAGGGAGAGTTGTATCGAACACAATAGGGGCTGATGAGTCAAAACACACAACTGGGCAGAAGTGGTTTGAACACAATTGTGCTGAAAAATTTTAATATCCATATTAAGTCATTCAAAACGCTCAGCATCAAAATGACTTCTTTGTGTGTCTGATACTTTAGGGGCAATCATGCTCCATCTATTGATGCAGCTGCTGTGGAAACTTTGGAGCTTCTGTCACCTTCAAGGTAGCGGTAGCTGCAGGGTGTCCCAGCCTCAATAGGCAAACTTGCATGCGATCTGAAACAAAAACCAGGGAGGATGCACTGACATGGAGCACAACTACTGTTAATATGCAAGAAGCGACTTTGGACTCAAGTACCTTCAAAGGGGTGGTCACCTTTAAGTTAAATTTAGTATGTTATAGAATGCCAAATTATATGCAATTTCCTTAATTTTTTCTTTTGTTATTTGACTTCTCTTGACTCTTTCAATTTTAAAGTGGGGGTCACTGACCCCATCACAAAAACAAATCCTCTGTAAGGCTAAATGTATTGTTATTATTACTTTTTTATTACTCCTCTTTCTATTCAGGTCTTCTACTTTTCATATACCAGTCTCTTATACAAATCAGTGCATGGTTGCTAGGGGAATTTGGACCCTGCTAAAATTGCAAACTGGAGAGCTGCTGAATAAAAAGCCAAATAACACAAAAACCACTAATAATAAAAAATGAAAACCAGTTGCAAATTGACTCAAAGTATCACTCTCTTCATCATACTAAAAGTTTTTTTAAAGGCGAACAATCCCTTTAACTAATTACATTGTTTTGTGCAATGACTGGGTCCATTTTTTGTACGACCGCAACTGCAGTTAAAGATGTAAAGGCCACTTCTGTGGCTTGGTAGAAATTGTGTCTTCCAAGAAAACAATGACCCTAGCCCCAAGCATAAAGTCAAAATACACAAGAATGGCTTAAGAACAACAATGATAATAACCTATAATGGCCAAGTCAGAGTCTAGAGCTTAATCCAATAAAGAATTTGTAAAAGACCATTCATTCATGACCATGCCACCTGATAGAGTTTGAGCAGTTTGGCAAAGAAAGGAATGAATGAAAAGGAATTCAGGTTTTTGGAGAGTATCTAGAAAGTGACTCAAGACTGTTTTCTGCATAATGCTTATTTGAAGGGGGTGTATAACATATTTTCATTATATTTAATTTAAATCACTTTGCAGAGACCTATTTTCAATTAGACACAAAATATTCAATTTCTGTGATCAGTGTCAAAAACCCCCCAATAAAATTCACTGGGATTTCATATTGTATGGCAATAGAACATGAAAACTTTCAAGGGGTGCACTGTATGGTTGTTTCCCTTGCTTTGCCTGCATTATTATCCAGACCATTTGCCATCAGTGTTCATTATTGCCCAGTATCATCTAGTGATGCCATTCGCCCATTACTGAAACATTTTTTTAAAACCTTTTTTTCCTAAACAATAGTTGTTCTTTTTACAAAGCACTAGATAAAACAGATGTTTTTTGTAAAAATAGGCAGGACACAAACAAAGACAGAATGTTTTATTACCTTTTTTAGACCCACATTATGGAAGAAAAGCTATAAATATAAACATAACTTACTGGGTTCCAATATGTGAAGCCTAAAAACCAAAGAGGAAGAAACATTCTGAGATCTTATAGCTCTGTTTTCATAGCCAGTTCACCTCAATAAGGAAAGCAGGAACATCTGTGGTTAGGGTCTCTAATGAGCTTTTCAAATTTTTAAGCTTAGAAGGAGGCTTTGGTACATAAATCCTACAGACAGCATCTATGCTAAGCATTAATATTGGTAACAACCAGAGGACAGTATACAGTATACAGGCCAATATTTTGTGAAAGGCTATAATTAGATTTCCCTTTACAGGAGGTAACTGGACAGCAGTACTATCTCATTTGTATTCCAAACAAGAGTTAAAGTTCACACGTTTCAGAAATGTAGGCAACAGGTTTTGAATCCCATAAGCATTTATTCATAAGGCAGAGTTTAAAAAATTAAATAAGCAACATCACATTAACCATAATTTGTTCATGCCAAATGTTTCCTTGTACCTCAAATGGCAATCATTGCTTAGACTAGCCACAATGCAGATCTAGCCATTTAAATAGTTTAGTATTAATCAAGATGTGGGTGCCTCAGACATCCATTTGACCATCTCTTCTTAAATTGGATATGACAACATGCCAAAGTGGAATCTGTTTGATTCTAGATTCTGCTTATGGTACAAATGTTGGCTCACTTAAGGTGGTCATGCATGGAGAGATCCGCTCTTTTGGCGATGTTACCAAACGAACAGATCTCTGCCCTATATACCTACCTTGAGGTGGGCAATATTGGGCTGATCCAATCTTTGGGCCCATGGCCCAACGATTGGATCAGAACGGAGCAGAACGGAGCAGAACAAAGAGATGCAGCCATGATCCGACAGGATATTTAGTCCCGTCCATTCGACATCTGGCCAACTTTCAGCCAGATATTGCCCGACAGAGGGCCCCATACACGGGCCTATCAGCTGACGACTTAGTCTGAAGGCAGCTTTTATCGGCCCATATATGGCCACATTCAGTCTTATGCATTTGCAGCTCTTGTTGGCTGACATTTTCTGCCTCAGGTATTGGGTGCCAACATTCTGCCTCTCAGGTACAGAGGTTAAAATGGGAGATAGCTGTCATAACTCCACCATGATAACCTATGCAGTATGTTCTCTGTGCTCCTCAAGTCATGATGTAGTACAAGAGCAGCATCTTCTAGCTTTTATATTATAGGTCTGGCACACTGACCCAAAAGCTCTGATCTAGTTGTTTTTTTGAGCTCTGCCAGTTTCTCTTTTTTCTCATTTACCATTTCTTAACAAAAATTCTTTCTTCATTAAAACTAACACCAATGGATCACACTGATGCATATAAATTTCTCCACCCTGCAGATACTCAGTTTCCTCTTCACAACCTTCAAAACCACATTTTCGCCTACTTCTGCTACCACTCTTTTATTTTGCACCTTAAAAAATGGCATTTAGCACAGTGTTTGCTGCTGCTGCACCATGCTTTTGGCAAACACCTGCTACCTTCCGCACTCTAACAGGGTTGGCTAAAATAAATATATCACTGGCTGTAGGCCATAGGGGTGCTGTTAAACCAATTGAATAAACATCATATTTTCTTTTTATGCTAAAGCCTTGGAGTTGGGCATTCAATACCCAAGGGGTGATTCACCTTTAAGTTAACTGTTAGTATGTTATAGAATGGGCAATTCTCAGCAATGTTTCAGTTGGTGTTCATTTTTTCTTTTTTTTACAGTTTTTGAATTATTTTTCCTTATTCTTCTGACTTGTTCCATCTTTTAAACGGAGGTCACTGAGCCCATCTAAACACAAATGTTCTGTATGGCTACATATTAATTTGTTACTTTTTATTACTTAAATTACTTGAATGTGAGCTTCAAGAAGCATTTCCTCCTCTGAGACACCAGTGCAGAACAGTTCCCCAGAGAGCTGCTGTTCATTTTAATGAGCAAGTAGCCCCTGCAGGTCTCATACACAAAAACTATTCAAGTATTCAATACTATCCAAAATGAGATCAATGAAGAAAATTCCCTCTTCCAAATAATTGTTTTTTTATCATTATACTCTTATCTGTCTTCAAAGCCTTCTGAATGTTAGGGCAACTGCTAGACAGACATTATTTTACCTGGCTATCTAAGGAATTCCCATTATGTGGCATACAGTACTTTGTCTCTGAGTTTCATAAACAGTTGGTTTCCCGGGGTACTTTTACTTCTAGTGCATTCTTCATTGCTTACTGCCACTTCTCTGCAGAAAATTAAAAATTAGTCTGTCATTCTCTGCAGATGTCGCATCTATTATCAAACCTCAACCACGGAAACAGTCCTAATTCAAATATTCTCCACCTAAAATCTGCCGAGTTTATTTAAAAGTTAATGGCAGAGGCCCATTGAGCCATTTAGAGATGTTAATAGACTTCTTGACATTCGTTTTTTTTCCAGAGAGAAAAACTCCATTCATAAGAAACAGTTACGATTCTAATTTTAGACATTCAAATTTTTTCTTACAAAACCTCCCAGTAGAATTGTGAGTATATTCAAATTAAATTCACATGAATTCAAAATTCGACCTTTAATAAATGGGCTTGTAAAAGTTAGCTCAAAGGTGAATAACAAGATTCCCTAAACCCCCAGACACAATACTAGATCATCCAATCTTGGTTTCATCTTCATAGAAAGATTTCTATATAGTTTGAGGTCCAAACACAAGCACTTATTTGCAAACTACAGGACCAAACTGTTCACGTTATTTTCAAGGCACCATATGATTTTATCAGGAAAAACAAGAAGTACAGGAACTCCTAAGCGAGACTGTGGTTTAACAAACAAGGCTTTTGTGTTTGGATTTTTTTGTTTATTAAAATAGTCGGTCAACTAACATTGGCCAATAATGAAACAGGTTATGCAGCCTCACTGTGTAAGATAAACAACCCAACCTCTCATATTATCAATAACAAAATTTTCCCACACATTCCCACTCACCCCTTGTCTGCATGGTTAAAACATCAGCCGCCTTCATGTCGCTACATTAAAGGAATCTGTTTCGCATTATCTCTTTTGATATAAACACACGCGGCACTTTGCACTCATGTAAATGGGGTATATATTGCTTGTAGTTTATCTATTATCACTTTCTCATCTTCTCTTTTATCTTTCCCTTTTCTTTATTCTTTTCTCTGATTCCTGTCTTTCCTGTCTCACATTTAATCCTTCGTTGCTCATTTTGCTAATCCTTTCTTTTGTGCACTGGTACACTCTTGTACCTCTGGTAGTAAAAAAGTGATTTTACTATAATTTGTGTTTTTGAAATGCTTGTATAATAGGATGATTTCCATTCTGACATGCTCTTCTTTGGCACCTTGTTTGGCTGCACAGATCAAACAACCATCGTTTAGATAACTAATTTATTACATTAAGCTATTTGTTGTGTCTACAATACATATGTATTAAAGAATAACATTCATTTGATTACATTTAAAAAGTAATTAGTGGATAGAAGTAGTTTTTATTGCATAAAGGTCAGTTTTTAAATCTGACCACTTGTGCAGGGTACTGGAGACGAGGGATGTAGAAGGGGCTCTGCAAGACCCCTATCGAATATGCAGTAGGTGTACTGTATGAAAATAGGGGACACCTTCCCCCTTTAGCAGGGTAACTGTAGGGTTGCATCATAGGTGGGGAGTTTAATCACATCCCCAAAACCACTGAAAAATAGAATCTGAGATATGATAGGTCAGGATTTTCTGGTGCACCCCTTAAGAAAGGTAAGGTGTGATTGTGTGTTTTGTTTTAATCTTCACCAAGCAGAATGGAGGTTTCATACCACTAAATGAGTTCTAGAGGAGCCTATTGATTAGAACAGCATTTTAAGTTTATTTATGCCCCTTTGGCCTACTACTGTAAACACAATGCCATAATTTATTATATATATATATATATATATATATATATAGTGAACAAACAAGGGCTTCATTTTGAAAAATAAAGGTGAAGTTTTATCCTCAATGTTTCGGCTCCTCAACTGGGGCCGTCTTCAAAAGAGTCTCCTGTTAAGGAGCCGAAACGTTGAGGATAAATAGGTTTCCTACTTACTGTGATATATATTCCAGTTATATCATTAATAATCAGAGCCTGTAGTTCCAGGGCTTGATTGAGATCGCTCACTATAACAGTAGTGTAATCGCAGTGTTGGATGGGACCATGTAAAAGGGGTGCCAGAAAACAGGAAGAAATAGGGCAAGCACCAGCTCCAGTATGAGAAACTGAGGATCCTCCAGATCAGGTCAAATAATCATCTCACTGTCTGTGTTTACAAGCCTTGGTGTTATCCAGTCCTGCTCGTCTCTGCTCTAAGCGAGATAAGTCTGGAAGTTCAAACTAAGGAGGATGTAGTGTCCCTGACCCAAGATTATATTTAAACAAATCATTCCCTTTTATATATGCACATAAAGGTAAGGTTCACATCCTCCAGATTAATAAAGCACATATGACTAGCAATCCTCTTGCAAAAAGAAGAATTAACTCTTTCTTTACAATATTCTAACTGTGACATTACATTTCCTTAAATACTATTCATTTACTCAGAATTCCTTTTGCAGACTGATAAAGATAAAGATTTTTTGTCCATTTGATAGCATTTAATAACTAGGGGTATGTCTCACATCCTTTATTCCTTACATTCTTATTTATTGTTATTACATATCACTTCCTATTTAAGCTGGCCAATTACGTCAAAGTCATCCCATGTCTGGCCAGTTCTGAACTCAACTTGCATCTGACTCATTAAGAATTCTATTGCTTCATTATACATAGGGGACTTAGGGACTACGTTTTACCTGCAACTTACTTGCTGCTTTCAAAGTAAAACTCCCAATCTTGT
>CM044437.1:103741302-103754291 GCA_024363595.1 Xenopus borealis
AATTAATTTCCCGTCACTGAGCCATGCTCTGGGAAAACTCTCACTAGCCATGCCAAAAGCACCACACGCAAACTGGAAAATGAAAAGATTCCAGAGTAACCTCTTCTCCGTAGCACACCCACTTCTCATCTAATCCTGCTCTTTTATCTATGCATAACATATTGTTCCCTGAGTGATAACACGAGGATGCTTTTGGCGGGCCAAGGATGCTCAGTTACAGCAACACAGCTCTGGTATCTGTGGATTAAAGTGGTTCATTACCAGCCTCAGGCCCGGATTTGTTGGGTGACCACCTAGGCCCGGGCCTAGGGCAGCAGGATTGTAGGGGGCGGCATGCTGGCCAACCACACCTACATTGGTTCAGAAATTTTTATTTCCTGTGTGCTGATTCCCATTTCTCTGTCCTGATGATGAAAATTTAAGCAAATAAAAGGGAGGGGACAGGGGCTACAAATGACAGAGGGCCTAGGGGTGCCCGCTATGTAAATCCGGCCCTGACCAGCTTGATCCTCCCAATAGGGAAAAGAAAATCAACTGATTCATAGTTAAGATTTTGTAATATGTCCATTTTTGTGCAGGTCTCTATAAAGTCTTTATAGTCTAATCCGTCATTTAATGAACCTGCATAACGACTCTGTGTTTTGATGGTAAATATTCTGACGTCCCAACCCATCTACTGTGCACTATTAACACTCTTTCGATCAAATCGGTATCATGTAGCTAGTGTATATAGCCCATCATGCACTAGGACAGAACATTATTTTAAAGGGGTTGTTCACCTTTAAATGAACTTTTAGCATGACATTTTTTATATATGTGGGTTTTGAGTTATTTAGTTTTTATTCAGCAGCTCTTTAGTTTGCAATTCCAGCAAAGTTGTTGCTAAGATCCAACTTACGTTAGCAACCATGCATTCATTTGAATAAATAGACTGGAATATGAATAGGAGAGAGCCTGATTAGAAAAATCAGTAATAACAAGTAGCAATAAGAATAAGTTTGTAGCCTTACAGTACAACAATGTTTTTTAGATGTAGTCAGTGACCCTCATTTGAGTCAGAAGAAGATGGCAAATAATTAAAATCTATAAAAAAGGAAAAAATGAAGGTCAGTTGAAAAGCTGCTTAGAATTAGCAATCCTATGCCATACTAAAAGTTAAACTAAAGGTGAACTACCCCTTTTAATGACTATAAGGGTGGCTGCAGTTATAAAGAAATAATGCAGGCAATCAGTTTGCATCATTAACAAAACAAAAATGTTTTTTATCTTTAACAAATAAATGTATGTTTAATATCATTCATAATCAACAACTTATGAGATAATATTAGGATTCTCCTTAAAGGCATAATCTCATGGGAAAACATGTTTTTTTCAAAATGAATCAGTTAATAGTGCCACTCCAGCAAACCTCTGCACTAAATCCCATTTCTCAAAAGAGCAAACAGATTTTTTTTTATGTTCAATATTTAAATCTGACATGGGTCTAGACATTTTGTCAATTTCCCAGCTGCCCAAGTCATGTGACTTGTGCCAGCACTTTACAATGGAACTGCTTTCTGGCAGGCTGTTGTTTTTCCTTCTCAATGTAACGGAAGGAGTCATAGTGGGATGTGGGTTTTTACTTTTGAGTGCTGTTCTTAGATCTACCAGGCAGCTGTTATCTTGTGTTAGAGAGCTGTTATCTGGTTAACTTCCCATTGTTTATCAGAGCACAAGTCACATGACTTGGAGCAGCTGTGAAAATGACAATATGTCTAGCCCCATGTCCGATTTCAAAATGAAATATAAAAAAATCTGAGAAATGGATTTCAGTGCAAAGGAACAGTAACACCAAAAAATTAAAGTGTTTTAAAGTAAAGAAAATATCATGTAGTATTGCCCTGCACTGTTAAAACTGATCTGTTTGCTTTATATATTTCATATAAACAAGCTTCTAAGTAGCAATGGTGGGAATTGAAAAAAACGGCTATATGGATAACAGATAACATTATGTTCTACAGAGCTTATCTGCTATCTGCTGTGTAACTTGATCCTTTTTTCCTTTGAATGGCTTCCCCCATGGCTACACAGCAGCTTATTTATATAAACAATAGTAGTGCTTCTGAAGCAAACACTGCAGTTTTACCAGTGCAGGGCAACACTGCATTATATTTGTATTAGTTTAAAATAATTTCATTTTTTGATGTTACTGGTCCTTTAAAGTCCTTTGACCAATGACTTCGTTTGATGTGGTCTTCGCACTGAGAAATCAGAGCCCCTACAAAGATGCGGTAAGAGGTTTCAATTCTTGTTCAAATTGAGTCTTGACACCTCTGATTTCAGGCCCCAAACATATTTTGTGTTGCTGTGGCTGATAAGGATTAGGGTGTTTTAGGAGAAAGTCTCACTAGTGTAAGCAATGTGATATATTGTACAGGAGTATTGTTATTGTGGAAAAATGAACATATGAGAGGTACATTATCTCAACAGAAACTCGTCACAAAAAAAAAAAAAAAAAAAACAATGTGCCAGGAAAACTGAAAAAATAAACAAAGAGTGGAAGGGAGGGGACACTAGGAGTGAGGAGGGAACTGCTTCCTGTCTGCAAAGGCAACACAGTAACCCATTTTGTGCTGGAGGAGCTGCTCTCTGACAGGACGACAATACAGCTCCTGTAGCCAGCAGAAATGCTGCCAAACTAGTGGTTAAATGTGTTTTGCCTCCTGGTGCTGTAGGAAAATGCTGAAATATGATATCATCAGTTGAGATGAAATCTGTAGGAGTTCCCCTGGTTTTCACTGTGCAGATTTTGATTCCTCACTGGAACCTAAGAGTTCACACTATGGGGGTAAATTTACTAAGTGGCGAAAATTCACCAGCGACGGCTTCGCAGATATCGCAACACTTTGCCAGGCGAAAATTCAACCAGACCATGCAAATTTACTAAGCAGCGAAGTTACACCTCGCTAGAGGTCTTGCGCTCAGGCTAATTTGCATACAGTGGGAAATTTAAAGCTGATTTACTAAAGGGTTAAGTGACTAACACTGGTGATTATTCACCAACATTAGTCACTTCCCCTTTAGTAGATCTGCCCCTATGAGTTTCAATATTTTGCTAAATAGATCAACTTCCTGAAGGTTGGGTTGGAAGGCAATGTTGCTCTTGGAGACTGGGATCTACTAGTACTTAATCCATTTTTATCTCCAGTATGTACTCATGGGCCAAATGGACAGATAAAATATACAGTATAACCACCTTCTTATTGTTTCATTTATTAGGATCAACAACCTGACTGATGAACTCCTTTTCATTTGCTTATCTGCCAATGCACCATAATCTGGATGATACACTATCTATCTATCTATCTATCTATCGATCGATCGATCGATCAATCTAGCTATTATCTATCTATTATCTATCTATTATCTATCTATCTATCTATCTATCTATCTATCTATTATCTAACTATCTATCTATCTATCTATCTATCTATCTATCTATCTGTCTGTCTATTATCTATCTATCTATCTATCTATCTATCTATCTATCTATCTATGGATCTATCTATCTATCTATCTATTTCTCTCTCTCTCTCCCTCTCTCTCATCTACCTATCTATTAATTATCTGTCTATTATCTACCATCTATCTATTAATTATCTGTATATTATCTATCTATCTGTCTATCTATCTATCATCTATCAAGCATAATAGTGTTATTTACATTGCAAATCATCAAGGCATTTCGATCCCTCTCATGCAGTGCAGGAAACCTGACGTAGAAGTGACCCCTGTCTTGCTAATTAGCTTTCTCCTCATTTCAACACTTAAGCGACGGCAAACCAGGTGGCACAAGGCACCTGCCTGAGGCAAATGTTGCTTTGCACCTGACAGATATATGCTGTGGTGCAGAGTGTTGCTATTATTCTGGATGCAAGTGTTTTGCTCCTGGGGCAAAAATAACACGAGCCCTTTTATGTTAGTAAGTTATGCTGTTATTTTATGTTTTGTATTAAGAGCTCAATTTAGCAACCCTGGCTTATACCATTACATAAGTTTGTCTATGGTTTTCAATTGTCTGTCTTTAATAAGTGTTGGGTGTACTTTGTTGCTGTGCTATTCTTATGCGAATGGTTTATGACCTAGTTGAGGCTTTTTGTGATTTGTCCCTCTCTACATTCAGACAATGTCTTTGTCTGGTTCTTCTTTTCTGAGTCTCGTGCATATATTGTATTTTTCTGAACTTTCTGGTTTATATCTCATGCATAACCTTGGCTATGGCTATCCCATAGGTTTTGCAGACTTCTCCTGTCCTCCCTAAAAGCATGCTACCTAAACATCTCACATATGGCAATTTCTTTTCCTGCATGTTGTGACATGCTGTACTTATGCCTCTGTCTTTTTATATTTTTTTAACAAAGAAAAGCCTGCTCCTATACTTCTTATCATAGCTAATTTTCTTGTGCTCAGTTTGTCCTGTCTCTGCACTCACTACAGAAATAACTGAGCATAATAACAATACAAATTCCCTTGCTATTCAGAACTCACTGCCTTTATCAGTGACCACAGTGGAAGCCAACAGTGTGTCCATGTTCAGTCAAAGATGAAAGCTCAGCTTTGAGGATGTTCATTCAAGGTATAGCTGTAACAAGTGAAAGCATTTATGCATCGCTGGTAAAGGCAAAATACAGCACTGTACCTAAATATAACAGCTCACAAAGCCATGGTTGTATAGTAGAACAAATTCAAAACCTGCAATTGTTTTGCATGGCACTTTGTCTTTAAATCTTATGGATCAGTTGTAAAAATACTCTTTACTCCACTGATACTGAAAAAAAACTGAGACTTGAAAGTTGCAGAATCAGCTTTAGACCCAAGAAATGTTTTAGAATGGTTATGGTTTAGAATCTGTTATACATCTTGTTTTATTGTCAGAGGTATATTGCAGAAACAAATTTCACTTCATGGAGACACATGTTTTGGTCCCAAGCATTGGGGCTCTAATGTAATAAAAGGAGTGAAAATTGCTCCAGGTCTTGTGACCTAAAGTATCAAGTCAGCGGGTAGTAGTTACTGGTCACAAACACCAACAGTTTTACCACCACTGACCAATGAGGAAGGATCACAGCCGTGCCACACAAATAAAGTCATGTGTGCTGTGACTAATAAGTTTAACCTAAATCCAATGTACATGCCAAATTTTCAGCTGGTCCTGCAGGTTTCTATCCGGCCCACACATCTCTACTTCCAAAATGGGATGCTTTTGGATGATGCACCCAACACCATCAAGTTAGTTATGTAAGGAGAGTGGTACAACTTTAAGGGAGCCATCAGTGCACAAATAACCAAGAAATAGTTTTGGGGTCACTTTATATAATTATCAGCAGAGAGAAGCATTTTGTAACCAAAACTTAGCTAGTGTTAGACGCTTCACGCTTTACTAAATTTGCCCCTTAAAGTCATCTTAACTCATTTAATGCATTTAACCTTGTCATTAGCATACCAAAGCACCATTGTTTTCAATGGTGAACACTTTAATTAGATGTGATGCTGTGACACAATTTTCTGTGTTAAGGGGGATAAATGGGACTTCTGGGTTTAGTCATTCTGTGTCAAACACACAAACCAAAGTGGCTTCATCTGTAAATGTAAAGATATCTGAATGAAATTCCAGTAAACCAATGAATTTCTTTCAGGAACTTACTGATTTGTGTACACATCACATGACATTTTTCTGCTTTCTATTGAGCATTTGTCCTTTGCTAAAGTAGAGGTGCAGGTGTTCTTGAGACAATTTAATGAGAGGAAATGTAAACAATTTCTTACCTTCCTGCTTAATCTTCATCAACAATACACACATCCAACATAATCTCACTTGTGTGCAGCATCTGATGTCTAGTTCTATTACACTGATGATGTAACGCTCAAAACTCATTAAGAGGAATGTAATAAAAGTCGGTAACGGAAAAACAATTTGCAAAGCGAAAAAGTTATGTGCGAACAAATTTTGCTTTGCGAGAATTTAATATAGCTTTTGCAAACCCGGAAACTGTTTAGCGACCACTTCTGACAGTGGAAGGCCGTTTGTGAATTTTAGAGTTTCACCAATGCGCAGTAATGTAACTTCTTACTGGAAAAGTCGCTATGTTTTCTCCAAAAGATTACGACACCTTCAAGCACTTCTTAAGAGTGCAGAATTCGCAATGCAATAACCGATTGAGGGCCAATATTACATTGCGAGATGTGGATTTTTAATCTTATTTATACACATTGTTTTGCTCTTTGCATCTTTAATAACATTCTCCCGCTTGTATCCTCCAGTATCATGTTAAATTCTTCTAGGTGGACTATATGGTATCCAGGGGGCTCAAGGCATCAGCATCAAACATTGAGAAGTACCATCAAATGCATAGATCACTGTGAGGTTAGACAAGTTGAACTGTTTTCTAACAGTCTGGCAAATTGTCTTTCCCTATGTACCTGCCCTGAGTCATGTAATATAAATAGTACTTGAGCCCATTGCCTTTTATAGAACTTCAGCATTATTTGAAATTATTTGAAAATATTTTCTAAATCCACATTCAGACAAAAAAGAGGGCTTACTTCTTGGTATTAGGTAAAGTGGTCACATTTGAAGGCTTAGTCAAGAGACAGGGAATCTGCAGAGTGAATCCATGCTTGAATCCACTGCAGCATACAATAAGGCTGCCGAGCAGGAAACCCTACATATATTATCCCTACATTGTGCCTAGCATTGCAGCATAGTAAGCCAGTTCAAGAAGATGGATTGGTTGTTTTTGTATGCACAGCCTTGTAGCAACTCCATTGGCAATGAACTATTCTCCACAATATTGATGCTCCTCTGTGACTTTTGTGGCAGCATAAATAGATTTCTGTTCTTCTGAAAAGAGAATTTTCCAGGGTCATTTCAAGGGGAAAGCCCCCTTCAGGCAATGAATATAAAAAAGAACACTACTAACACATTTTGTGGCACCAAAAACAGGATTAGAGATGTAAATAAAGCAATGTGCTTAATAGCACACCTTAATTCATCAGAACAAATGAAAATAAACAAATCTAATATGCCAGAAGTGTTTGTGGTGCTTGTGATGACTCCCCTCTCAATTGGCATTGCTATTACAGGTATGTGACTTGAATGCTCCAGAATCCAGAATGCTTGGGACCAAGGGTTTTCCTGATAATGGATCTCTCTGAAATTTACATCATCATACCTTAAAGGGGAAGGAAACCCCCAGGTGCTAAGTCAAACCCCCCCCCCCCGAGGGGTTCGCAAAAGGTATATCGCATTCGCGCAAAGCAAAATTTGTTCGCACCAAGGCTTAACTTTTTGCATTGCAAATAGTTTTTGTGTTACCGACGTATGCAGTGGCGTAACTACTCGCTGGTGGGCCCTGGTGCAGGATTGGCACCCAGGCCCCCCTATCGGGCTCTCCCCCTATGAATTGCACATTGGAGTTCTCCTAGTGGATCCTGGTGCAATTGCACCCCCTGCTCCCCTGGTAGTTACGCCACTGGACGTACGGTATATTACATTCCCCTAATTATATCTTAGGTTGGATCCAGTACAAGCTACTGTTTTACAAAAATAAAAATAAAATAAAAAAATGTGGATGCTATGGATGAAATGGAGTCTATGGGAGATGGGCTTTTTGTAATTAGGAGATTTCTGGATAATGGATTTCCAGATAACAGATCCCAGGCCTAAGAATTTTATTTTTACAGATATAGGAAGCCTGTTAATCAGAAAGCTCAGAATTACCGGAAGGTCATCTCCCACAGTCCATATGTTAATCCAACAATGATTACATTTTCCTCCATAGTAATAAAACAGTACCTTTAACTTGATCCCAACTAAGATATAACTAAGTATAGGGATCCAAATAACAGAAAGACCCCTTATCCGGAAAACCCCAGACCCTGAGCATTCTGGATAACATACCTATATACAGTATATGTTTTTATTATTTTTGTAGTCAGTACCCCATCCTAGTATTTTTGTCCTGCTGCAAACAAATTGGTTACATCATTTGTTGGATGTCTCATGCCACTTCCTCACTTTGTCCCATTTTGAATTGATGGCCTGTGTGACTCAAAGTCCTTCTAGTTTACAGAGAATATATCTTTCCTGAACAGTAACTGGAAACTCATCAATTTGACCTACCCACTGTGGAGAGGCTGAATCCATGCAAGCAAAGGACTCAGCCCTGCAGTTGTTGCATATTGTCTTTTGGCTGCCTGATGGGTCAGCAAAGTAGTGGGAAACAATGCATTAGGCTCCCACCTGGATACAAAAGAGTGGACAGAATAAGAGCAAACTTGCTTATTTCTCCAAATAGAGCTGAGTGTGGCATAACAATTCTCTCGTTGTCAGTGCCATTTGGGTTGTGACAAGCCTAAACTGAAATTATATAAACTTGAACTGCCAATGTGCCAATTAAAACTATTTGCTTAAATTCACTGGAATTTCCGAAAACAAGTATTTTATTGAAAACAATTTTAAGTTAGTATTTTTGAAGAGTCTATGCATAATGGTATTATACAATCCTCCCTGTTCCTTTAAATGATTCTTTTTAATATGTAATTAAATATATTGTACTCATAACAATGTGACATTAATTAAATAAAAATTTGTTCTGCTTTGATAATCTTGTCCATTTTGTCTGCTTGAAATTCCACTGCTGTTTGTACCTAGGAATCACATGATAGGATAAATGAATGTGAGGTTACAGGTGGGTATATGACATCTCAAGATTATTACGCACAGTTTTTAAGATCAATGAAATGATTGCTCCTGTTCCAGTTAAAACGTTATAAAAAGTTGAAGCAGTACAAGGGTTGATGGTGTAATTGAATTCGATTCATTTCTTGATTTAATAATCTGGTTTGCAGTGGAAGGGTGCCTAGTCTATATGCCAGTTAGGGTGGTACTTGGGCAGAATTCTATCTCCCCTTCTAGACACAGGTAAAAAAGAGTTGGACTTGGGTCTTTTCTTTAAGTTTACCTATGGCTGAAACAGCAATATTTGTATATGTAAAACCTTGTTATGACCTAAGGAAGCCCAAAGCAAAAGAGGTGCTTGAACTGAAAAAGAACTTAAAGGAAAACTATACCCCCCCGAACAATGTAGGTCTCTATATAAAAAAATTGCATAAAACAACTCATATGTAAAACCTTGCTTCATGTAAATAAACCATTTTCATAACAATATACTTTTTTAATAGCATGTGCCATTGGGTCATCCTAAATAGAAAAGTCATTTTAGAAAATAAGGACAGCAGCTCTTGGGATCGTATGATTCAACGGTGCACACAAACATACCAAACAAACTATAAAGTTAGGTCACATGAGCCAATTAACAGACAGAGTTGTGTCTTTTGCTTCCACACTTCTTCCTGTTACAGTTAGAGGTGAAATATTTCTGGTCAGGTGATCTCTGAGGCCTTCTGTTCTTTTTTACTTTTGGCAACACACAGACCATCATGAAATGGTTGTTCAAGGCAAGAGATGTAAAAGGGCAAGATTTACTTAAATATATATACCAGGTAGGTAAGATTCTTTAATATGTCACTTAATATGATATAAACTACCTGTTGCTCAAGTATTCATTTTGGGGGTATAGCTTTCCTTTAAAAAGAGGTTTGTCACTGTTGGTTTCATCTTGCTCAAACTACAGATGTAGGATCAGTTATCCGGAAACCTGTTATTCCGAAAGCTCCAAATTACGGGAAAGCCATCTCCTGTAGAACAAATTTGAATCAAATAATTCTAATTTTGAAAAAGGGTTACCTTGTTCTCCATAATAATAAAACAGTACCAAACTAAGATATACTTAGGTTGGGGGGATACAATAGTCCTTTTTCAAAGAAATTGCCCCCACCAGTGATAGGCTACCCTTACAAGGTGGGAGCTCTTGGTGCAGGCTTCCATCTTGTTTAGCACACTGGAGTCATGCCCAGAATGAGCGACTTTCTGCACTTGCTCATTATGCACATGCATGTGCCTACTCTTTGCCACAGCAGCCTAGTGCTAGTAGGGTAATAATGCACTCCAGTAAAAACCCTCAACCAGAGTAAATGCTCTATTAGCCTGCACATCTGGCAGGGTAAAAAATGGTGACAGAGCTCTTTAAGGTATGGAGATCCAGATTATTGGAAGGTCACCCTAGCTCCAAAGCATTCAGGATAACAGGACCCACACCTGAATTAGGAATCTAAAACTGAAAGTGTTGAGTTGCCAGTATTAGGCCCCTTTCTGGATTTGAAGGAGCTATAATCAGGAAGTGATAGAATTTACTGAGGTGTATCGCTAGTTGTTCCATGGGTCAGAGAGGAATTTGGAAATGTTTATTATGCCTGTATGGCAAGTAGATGTGATTATGCAGCATTATGGGTTAGTAAGAGAAATTAAGTCTCAAAAATCTTTTCACATAATGTATACCATACATAGGAAAGATTTATTTTGCTTTGCTGAGCTTGCAACCACTACTACATGCTGTACTTTCACTTGCAAGCTTGGTAACTACAACCTCCTTATAAATAAAGATGCAGAGTCTTTAAACACAGAGGCACTTGCCCCTTCCTAGCACCTGTCCCTACAGCATTTTATTAGGTCAAAATAGAAATATTCGCTGTAATGTTCCCAGAATACAGTGCATTAGTTATGACTCAGGGACTAAAGTACATTGGGCAGTGATATAATATACATTTGCAGATAGTGTTAGGAAGGTAGTGTTACAGAAATTAGCTACAATTCAAACAATTTTCTCTTTTTTTAGTATAGGTATGGGACCTATTATCCAGAATTCTGGGGTTTTCCAGATAATGGATTGTTCCGTAATTTGGCTCTTTATAATTTAAGTCTACTAGAAAATCATGTAAACATTAAATAAACCCAATAGACTGGTTTTGTTTCCAATAAGGATTAATTATATCTTAGTTTGGATCAAGTACAAGCAGAGAAATTATTATTACAGAGAAAAAGGAAATCATTTTTAAAGATGTGGATTATTTGATAATTATGGAGTCTATGGGAGACAGCCTTTCCATAAGTCAGAACTTTCTGGATAACAGGTATCCAGATAACGGATCCCATACCTGTAGTAAATTGGCTTTTTTAGGGTACCAACAATAATGTTAACATCCATATATGGCTAAGACCCCATGTTAATAACAAGGTTGGATGCTAACCTTAGACATAATAGTCTGTAACAGGCAGATATGAAAACAGGAAAGGAGAATGTGTGCTAAACAGATGTGTAGGAGAGTGCTTGAATAGACCATTATATCTGTGCAGGGGCCAGTTTACTAGCTTATAATTGGATTTAAGGACTTACTCTATGGAAAGCAATAGTAATGGCACATAATGTTTTGTTACTCAAGTGTTTTTTGCTTTGTGGGAGAGAGAAATGCAATGTGCACACTCACTACTTCAATCTCATTTCACTTGGATTAAACATGCAGATTTTAGGGTTAGTGCCGCAATCATAAGCAAGTGTTAAGGAGTGTTAAAACATTAGGGATTGCAGCACATTCAGGGTTGAACTGGGCCAGTGAGACACCAGGAAAAAAGGCCTTGGCTTTCATGGACACCCTTGGATGAAACCCCCTGCCCCTGCCCAAATCTGTCACCACTGCCTCCAACCACTCTCTCTTGCTCAGGTCACTCAAAGAAAAAGAGACAGCAGCCACCCCCAATCTGACCCTGAGCACATTGAATATCATAGCCAGTAAAAGAAAGGATGACCAACAGCACTGCACCTGTCAGAGAGCAGGTTGTGAACTCTGAGTGTGGGTCTGGCCTTAACTATTAATGGGGCCCAAAGGTCTACATATTTTGGGAACCCCACCCAGCATCTTATTTTAAATAGGGATGCACTGAATCCAGGATTCTGCCTTTCTCAGCGGGATTTGGATTTGACCGAATCCTTGTTCCTGGCTGAGCTGAATCTTAATTTGCATATGCAAAGTAGGGGTGGGAAGGGAAATCTCTTGACTTTTTTTTACTTTAAAAACTACAACAAAACAAGGAAGTAAAATCTTTTTTTTCCCAATCTTTTCTTTCCCTCCCCTAATTTACATATGCAAGTTAGGATTCGGATTTGGTTCGGTATTGGGCCAGATTCAGGGATGTGGCCAAATCGCAAAAAGTGTATTCGGTGCATCCTTCATTTTAAATTATAAGAAATATAAAGGATGAAAGGCATCTTTGTCCCAGTAACGCTTGAACTTGCACTGCAAGAATTTATACCCTGTACTCAGTGCTAATTACCAATCCAGAAGGAACCTGGCTTTATGTTGTACAGATAAAAGCTCAGTGCTACAGCAAGATAAGTGCCTTAATTATATGGGGAGACTCCTTATACACCGTACTCTATATATATACTTGAATGCCCAGTTTAATGATCAGCTCTGATTAGAATTATGTCTAAATGGCTGATGCACCTATATTGATCCTATTCAGTATGTGTAAGCTTATGAGCTAAAGGTGGCCATAGACACACAGATGATATCAAGTTTCATATGATAATCGATGCATGTATGGTGGGAGACATGCAATATCCAGACCAATATAGGCAGAAGACTTGTATGTCAGTTGGCCTATTGATTGGGCAGGCTGGAGAATTTTAAGGTGGCTGATCATCAGCCACTGTGTTGTGACTCATCAGATACAAATAGGATTCTTTTCTTTCTACCTGTATATCTCACAATTCAGCACTAACAAAGAATTAGTGATGGGCAAATAAAATCGCCAGGCACAAACCTGCAGTGAATTTCTGTGTTTCAACCCCAGAAAATAAATTTGTAAAACTGCAGTGAAAATTATCCAGCGTGTGACTATATCAACACATCTGGGATGCAGGTTTGATTATAGGTAACTTAAACTGTGATATTGAAATCAGTATGTCTCAGCCTATTTCTATTCTTTGCACTGGTGGTTTTGACTCTTGGCACCATGTAGCAGAAGCCAAGTAATTACAGTTATGCTCATA
>CM044437.1:103787237-103813705 GCA_024363595.1 Xenopus borealis
CAGTGACATCTAGGAAGTGCTGAATGGAAAGTGAAACTAATTATCTGCCTAAGGCATAGATTGTCAGACAATATTTGATTGACAGCTGAAATGTTTAAATGAGCTTAAAACAGCTATGAATGCTTTAATAAAAATTTGAAATTGGATTTCATGTTTAATTTGAAAAGGAGTTTTATTACACAGATTTTTTGTCTGGGTGACGGGTCCACTTTAAAACATGGTAGGAAATATCCATAATTAAGCTGTTGTATTTAAAAAAATGATTGCAGTGCAGCCTAGTCATCTTCTCCTGCTACCTACCTTAAGACAGTATTTGTTATGATTTTTTTTCAATGTTATTTATTTTATCAGTTTTCAAATGACAATCCATCAATAGGCGGGATGGAACTCATCTCGTTTGCTTGCAGGTTTCAGACTGTACATAAGATACTCACACTGAGACAAGGGTTTGTGTTTCCAGCACAGCTGATAACTGGGAGATGTTTGTTTTTGATAACTGGGTTGATGCGCAGTGAATTTGGTGCTGTATTACAGTTACTATATTTACTCTTATGGCTGGGAGGAATACAACTAACAGCAGTGGCACTAGTACCTATCTCACAAAAATACAGAATGCTCTTATATTTGAAACTGCTTTTCAGGCAGGTGCTGGTTTTATGCTGTGAATAAACTGAATGCCAGAACAGAATATCCCAAAATCCTTGGGAAAGACGTAACTGAGCTTTCATTACTACTGTTCTTGTCCTTTGTTTGGATAATGACTCTGCTTTGTCTATTAATTGCCATGACCTCAGCTTGGATGCCAAGAGTACATTGCCTGCCACATTTCCAAAATCAAGACTGGATTCCAACAGTTTTTTCTCCAGCAGGAATTGCCTCGTCTGGTTTATCCCTGACTAAATGATTTCCCTAAAGGAGTCAGCTCTGCATCAGGGCTACTGTAGAAATTCAATAGGGCAGTGTTAAACAAACAAATGTCTAATTGGGGAGGGATGTGCAAGGGTGCCGTTCATTTACTTCTTTATTTATGTGACATAGCCTCCCCTCAGGGGGGGATGCAAGAGTTTGGAATCCTGGAACTTTTTTTTAATTGTAATAAAGGAGCTGCTTTCTTTTGCTCCTCCCCACTTCTGCATGCAAATAAAATGCACAAGAGCATAGAGAATATATAGTTAAAAGAGCATATAAAGGAGAAAAAAAGGTTGCTGGTAGAGAAGTAGAGAAGAGACGGAGAAGTGTCAAACAGATAAGAAGGTGGAGGCACCGGAGAGGGTTATTGAGAAAAGAAAATCAGGGAAACATAAAGAGAAAATGAAGGTAGAGACAGTAGAGAACTAAAGAATGGTAAGAGAATGATATATATTAAATAATAATGTTGGGTAATATAGAATATACTGGGGTTGGGCTGTATTACAAGAGACAATACAGGCAGGGTACTGTGTTTGCAGAAGCCAAATTGGCAGCCAAGAAAAGTCACATTCACAGTTTTCATTTTGTGCTCCCTATAGGCCACATACTTAGGTAAATCTATTTACCTAAGTAAAAAGCAAAATGACATTGCTTTAATGTAGGCAGGATCACCCAAGTTTTGGTGGGTGAGACTTATACCAGTGGATGTGGCTTATAAGTATGAAAGGGGTTTATTTTTAGGACTCTTTCACCTTAAAGGCTCCCCAGACTGTCTATGAGATCTCCCTGTGATTGGTCAGATACACATACACTTCTACTAAATGGAAAATTGGACAGCACATATCTGAGATCATTCATTACAGTTCCAGAACGTCAGCCCTAGAGGCAGAAAGCCAGTTGGGGTGGACAGGGCAAATAAGTGATCACAGAGTAAGTTGGAAAAGGCTAGTTACATGGCGATTTTGTTTCTGAAAAAAGTGGTGGAAACAAAAGGCAGACAAATCACCTCTTAGGTATACATCTGCTAATGCTTGTTTTTATTATATTTATTTTTATTTCTGTAGGGGAGCATAGAAAAAAACAAATCTGGTGCAATAAGTTGTAAATAAAGGGCCTCAATGCAAAACTTGCACACATTTAATGCAAAGTGCAAAGGGAGATCCTGCCCAGTTTTCCATACTTGGAAAACTGGGAAGACTGTCTTAACCGGGGCGGCCCTTCTGAAAATCAGCCTGTGCGTGTTGAATTCCGGGCAGGTGGCAACCCTGTGAAGGAGGCTAAAGTACAGGGTATCATTTTTAAAAATGTGGATAAAATGGAGTCTATGGGAGATGGCCTTTTAGTAATTTGGAGCTTTCTGAATCACGGATTTGTGAATAATGGATCCCATATCTGTATTTTATTTCCTGCATCTAGCAAATGACACTTCAGCTCTATTCTAAGATCAGCATCATGTGTAATAGAAAAGTTAGTACAAAGCCTTTTTGCTCCTAAATTTAGATATGTCTTTGTCATCTCTGGGACGCTGCTTTCCATGCAGAATTGCCAGTGACCTGACATGGATGGGTTTTTGTTATCTGTGTGACTCTGCAGTTCAATCTTCTTTATGAAATGATGACATTTCTTCCATTTCTACATTTTCTTTCCATTTCTTCCATATATAATAGTGTGCAAGAGAAGGCGATTTCTTCAAAACATATAGATTACATACAAACACAGAATACCATAGGGTATAGAGCCTGTCTCATTGGAGGGGCATAATCTGTGGAGGGCAAGGCAGATACAGTAGTCAGTATGCCACATGATGAGAGAATTAATTTGAATGTTAGTGACATCTTGTATGATGCTTGATTGTGTTCGAGCCCAAAGGTGATATTGGAAATCCTATACATTAAAGGGATTTTATCATGGGAAAAAATGTGTTTCAAAAATGCTGGAAAATAATTTTGCACTTCTTCAGTTACATTGAGTAGGAGATACAACAGGTTATCTGAAAGCAGTTCTATTGTGACGTGCTGGCTCTTTCTAAAAGCACAACGACCTATGATGGCTGCCCACACACCAATACCAACTAGAAAAACACTTTTATTGATATGGGAATATCATTTTGAATGGTAGAATGACTTAACAAACTGTCACGATCGCCGCCTGGAGCTCTTCCAGGAGCTCTAGGCGGCACGTCCTCCTTTGCCGGCGTCGCTCCCATGGCTGCCGCCGGCGCAATGATGTCACAACGCCATGACAGGTGCGTCATTGCATCTGCACCTAATGGCTCCAAATTCAAATAAAAAAGAACGCCGGAGACCCGGATTCAATGCCCAAGTATAAGATTTGTTTGTTAACATTCCTGGTTGCTCTAAATTAATTTATTTTGTTCCTGGACATTGAATTCATGCCTGAAACCTGACATTAAACCCTAATCTGCCTGCCTATTGAACTTTTGCCTGAACTAGACCACGATATTGCCTAAACCCTTTCTGTGCCACATACCTGGACTTTAACCCTTTGCTTCCTCCTTGGTCCTGACAAATTCCCACTGGGAGCCGATAGGCCCCCTTGACACAAACATACAATTACAACATAAAAATCATGACAGAATCCATTTAACTGAACAAAGGAGCAAATATTCAAAGAAAATAGGGGCCTAAGACAGAGTCGCGAAGTATCCCTCCAGAAAGAGGTAAGGGAAAAGGTGATACTCCATTGTAAAGGAGTAAAACAGCAAATGGAAAGGCAGCAGGAAAGCCAGGACAAAGGCCAAAGCAATAAAGAGACCGCAGGTAGTGAGGATAATCAATGATGTGATACCAAGCAGTATTTTTACAAATCACTGTAGTCAAACACAATAAAGCTTTTCTGCAGCATAAGTCTGCTTATCGTGTGCTCCATCCAACTGCAATTCCAGTATTTTTACAAAGTAGTGGTTTGATGCTAGAGAAGTTATGGTTGAATATTTTAGGTGGTCAAGCAGACCATGATCAGAGGTAAACTGATTATTGACTATGCCATGTGAGAAGCTTGAAGAAGAGAAGCAGAGAGTCAAAGCAGAGAGTCAAAGGTTACTTCTTGAAGTATAGGGGGTAATTTGTTCAAACCACTGCCTGGTTGCTAGGGTAAATAAGACCCTAGCAACCAAATAACTACTGAAAACCAAACAGGAGAACCACTGAACAAAAAGCAAAATAAGTGCACATATTTAAATATCTATGTAAAAACATACTTTCCTTTCCTATTTACTGTAAATGTTGTCAGGAAGGAGGCATTGTACATGAGAATTGAGATTTCAAATTAGGAACATTTCATGGATACATTTACTGGCAGTGAATTGAGAAATGCTGTTTTTCTTCCCTTGTTTTAACTTCCTTTACACTAATCTAATTGATTACAGTTACATGCCCTGTACCAGCCGTGGAAAGAATCACTGTCACCATTTAGCAAGTAGCAGCCTTCCAGTTCTTGAGAATGTCTCCATTTTTTTTTTTTACGTTTACTGTAACAAGGAGAGTCATTTTGGGAAGTGAAACATTTTATATATGAACATAAGAGAAACTATTGTTTATAAAGCTGCCCATGCCTCCCATTAAACATCTCTCACAATGTAGACTATAGCAGTCCGAGCCCAATTCAAATGTTTTTTTTAAAACTATTCAGTTGTTTTTAATTATTTGCAGTTTTCTCTTTCCTTCTTCTAACCTGGAAATTAAATTGTTGCATGGTTACCAGGGTCAGCAACATCAGTCTAAGCCAAGATTTAAATTATAATTATTATTTTTATTAATTAAATCCCTGGCCTGGGTCTGTCCATCTCCAATTTATCTTCCAGGCTGCCATTGAAACTCTGTACCCTGGCAACAGAATAATGCTTTTAATTCAAAACTGGAGAGGTACAGAACAAAAAGCATGATAATTAAAAATTCCTAAAGAATAAAACAATAATAAAGATGACATTGTTCCAGAATACTATTGTCTATAAGTAGTGAACGTAGTAGGGACCTGATTCTGTAAGATCCACTGGGACAGGAACTGATGTCAATGATGTATAGTGAAATGAAGTATATATATAGTATTGTATTAAAACAACATCATCAGCATCATTCAAAAGAAGCCTGCAGAGATCTTGGGCAAATAATTCAGTGGGGAGAACTGCCTGATATTTGAGGCAGTAATGAGCGCAGAACCGGTATAAGACTGTGATCCACAAGCAATTAAAGGAACATTAATATAATACTGTTACCCTACACTACAAATATAGTTTAGATAAATAATCCCCCATAGGGGCTGCCATTGAAGCTGGAAAAATGGCACAGGTTACAGAATTTAGCTCAAATAGGCATCCACTGAACTTATGCTTTTGGGGGACAATACAAATTAGCCCCATCCCTACTTACGGCCACAGACCTTTTATGGAAGTGACAGAGTGTACAGACTAAGATATAATTAATCCTTCTTGAAAGAAAAAACAGCCTATTTGGTTTATTTAATGTTTATATGATTTTCTATTTTCTTAAGGTATGAAGATCCAAATTACGGAAAGATCCCGAGCATTCTGGATAACAGGTTCCATACTTGTCCAAGTAAAGCCTTTCTCTTGTGCATGTATCTCAGAAAGTGGGGGGACATGGACCATGGTTTTTCAGCACACCATACAATATATATATATATATTAAGTGCATGGGCAGAAAGGGATGATATATTATTTTACCTTTCATTTTCATGCTACTTTTACTTAATATTTCAAGCTTTTGTACTTACTGTACAAGTGCAATTTCTTGTTTTCATGCTGCAGTTCTCCCAAGTGTGTCGTTGAACTTAAAATGACTTAGCTGCCTTTCTCTGTTAATATTGTTACTCAACTATACCATTATTTTTATTTTCTCCGCCAATGTACATATTGCCCATTACCGCACACCCAAACAGGGCACACATCTAAAGTGGTGGCAGCAGACATAAAGCTTAAAACCTATATCCTTTGTGTGAGCTGAGCAATTTCTTACAGTGATTTAACGTTCCATGTTCCTGTTTGAAATGATCCGTTTGGCAGCTGTAGAGTGAAAGATTTGCTCCAAGGACCCTGCACTTTGTGAATGATTCACTGGAGACTGGTGAGCTTGCCAGGGCTCCTTGCAAGTCAATCTTTTATCCTGCACACCCAGTGGGCAATCAGATGAAGATGTCAGCAGTTCTCATAGCATCATTTCTGTATCAGGATTATGAAGTTATCAGCTGGTGCACTAAGTGAACAAAGCCAGCACCGAATTAGAGACTTTCACGGATTTTTGACCATGTTCAAGTAAAAAGTACATCCAGTTTCAAACCATGGATGTTTAGTCTTTAATCAAAAAAGAGCAGTTTGTATATGTGCAGAAATAAATCAAAATCCAATTTCATTATTCTAACTGTGCTAGCCAATTAAATATTGTTTTTTTATTAGTTACTGCACTGGTGGAAACTGACACTATTTTATTAGGTAAGAGAAAAAGGAATTTTTGGAAACTTCTCATTTTATTTTTCCTAAGCAAACAAAGTCATGTTTTGAAAACACTGACTGAAGAGGGTCAAGCCTTTTGTGTTACAGATACTCAGTGACTTAACAGTAGACATTTATTGGTCTAGAACAGAGGCAGGACCAGACAGGGCCAGTGGGACACAATGAAAAAAACATGGTGGGACCCCCGGCCCAGACCCACTATTGCCACTGCCCCCAACCTCCCTCCCTGGCCCCTGATTTGGCCGCAAGAATGAGGAAGGTACACATGAGGGAGCCCCCAAACTCCCTCCCTGGCAGGCCCGGACTGGCAATCTGTGGGTTAGGGCAAATGCCAGATGGGCTGCTATAAGGTGCCATAGAAAGTCAGTATTTAGTGGGCTGGTGGGGACTGTTTGGGCCTCTATGTGGGCTGATTGGGCCTGTGTGTACCTGAAATGCCAGGGCCTATTTTGATTCTCAGTCCAGTCCTGCTCCCTGGCCCCTGTTGTGGCCGCAAGAATGAGGAATGTACACACGAGGGAGGGGGGGGTTGTGGGAAAGGGCTTTGCAGCTGAGGTGGGGGGGGGGTGTGGGGGCCCCTGTAGCAGTAGCCCCGATGGGCCCCCGAATATTTGCTGGCCTAGATATTTGCTGGCCTAGATGCGCCCCCGAATATTTGCTGGCCTAGATATTCTTGAAACTATGGTTGCATGGCATTATATTACTATACAGATATTGGACCTGTTAACCAGAAAGCTCAGGAGCTGATGTTTTCTGCATGATGGATTTTTCCATAATCTCATACTTTGTCTACTAAAAAATAATTTAAACATTAAATAAACCCAATAGACTGCTTTTGCTTCCAACAAGGATTAATTATATCTTAATTTGGATCAAGTACAAGGTACTGCTTAATAATTACAGAGAAAAAGGGTAGAATGTTTTTTTAAACTTTGGATTAGTTGGATAAAATGAAGTCTATGGGAGATGGTTTTCCTGTAATTCTGAGCTTTCTTGGTAATGGGTTTGCTGATAATGGATTCCATCCTTGTACACTGAAATCTCAATTTTTACATCCCCTGATTTAAATTTTTCTCTTTTTCCATTTTCTTTGTGGTCGCACCTGTATATTTTGCATATTATATTTTCCTGATTTTACTCCATTTTTCTGATCCCCTGAAATACGGAAAATTGGGGTTCTATTGTATTTGTACTTATTTTTTGAGCTGAGAAGGTCTCTGAAAAAAGGACATTTAAAGGGCGTTAACTGAAAATGTTTGGCAACCAGTGGTCAGGAGAAATTCAAATAAGGAAAGCAAATGTCTGATTAATTGCTGTGGTTTGCAGTGCAATTTAAAAAAAACTTCCAGCACTATAATGACAGCAGACTTTTCTTTCCAAGTGAAATCTACGAATTTACTTTGAAACCAAGAGAGGTAGTGATGGGCGAATCTATCCCATTTAGCGAAAAATTAGCAAAATTCGTGAATTGGCGAAACGAGTTGCGTCTCTTTTCTAATGCATCGTGTTGTTTTCGACGCACATATCGCCACTTTCGGCGCGCATCGTGTAATTTTCGGCATGTATTGCATCATTTTTGGCGTGCGTCGCGTTTATTTGATGTGCGGCACATTTTTTTTTATGCTAGCGAATTTTTGCTGGCATTTCGCGAATTTATTCAGCAGCAGCGAATCGCGGGAATTCGTCGCAACTTCGCATCTGGTGAATAAGTTCGCCCATCACTAGTCCTGAGACAGGTAGACAGCCAGTGGAGGGAGGGTATTTTTAAATGGCGCTGCTTGTGCATGGCAAGGGAAGCATTTGGACACAAACATATTGTGCTGTGCCACGAGGCTGCACTAGAAGCCACACAACAGCCAACAGTCCACAGAACGTTTCATAAAATCTAGAAACATACAGTACATCACTCATTGCATTTGCAATTTTGAATAAGACGAATACAACAAAGGAAATAATTGCACTGGATGATAGTTTCACTTTTGCTTTTCTTATCTCCACTTCATTTCTTAGATGGCTAAAATATAATTGCTGCAAAAAATGTATTCCCATTTGCAACTAAAAATATATTATAACTAATACCAATGTTTTAAATATGTGCACCACCGGCTATGGAAAGCAGAGGAAATTCAAGTCCCACGATCCATCACTTTTCAGTGGAATAAGGCCAGGGAATGGTTGTATGAATATGTGAGGTTTTGAGCCTATGAGTTTATTTAAAAAAGAAGGCATATTTCTCTTTGATGCTGGCCATACTTTGGAAGATAAAGCTGCCGATATCAGTCGTTTAGACCAATTTGACAGCTTATCTGCCCGTACCTGTGTATGGGGGCTTCCGAAGGGTCTTCACGACCAATATCTGGACACGATATTGATTGGGAAGGTTGGATTTTCTTTCGACCAACCCATCGGTAGTATATTGCGCTGGTCGTCATCCGATCATTCGGTCATAGGGATGAACGTCCAGATTACCCCGATATAGCCCTTTCACACAGATAGTGACATATCGGGGAAAGATCTGCTGGTTTGGCGATGTAGCCAAACGAGCGGATCTTTGCATCTATGGCCAGCTTAAGGCTGCAGGTTTTCACTAACTTGTGACTAAAATGCAGCAATTAGGGGAACTAGCATGACATTTGTTTGTTGCTGCTGCCGCTCAGAAACAAAAGCAAGTAATAGAGTGAAGAGTCCATCTTGAGCTGGATTTTTAGACTTCTTCAAAGTCTCTTCCTGGGTTTCTATCAAACAGGAGAGGACTGGGCCGGTGTTCGCCCGTGTGCACACGAGACCCCTGAGGTTTGTAACTCAGTGTGCCCCTAAATTCAAATGTCAGTAAAGAAGGGTTGGACTACTCCCACTCCTCTCTGCTCAGAACACAAGCTGCCTGTCAGCATTGAGCCAGTTCCCCTTTCAGAGTTGGCTACCAAAATCTAACAGGCACAACAATTCATTGATTGTATTTAGAAGGTTTCTTATTTCAGTTTGATGAACCTTATATTAAATTTTCATTTTTGCAATAGTTCCCCTTTAATGCATAGGAGAAACAGGCACTTGTGTGCTGGAAATGTTAAAAAAAACAAAATAAAAATAGAAACATGGAACATTGGGAAAGTCTGGGACAGACACATTTCCAAACAGCAATTGTTTTGTAAGCAATGGCATAATGGCAATGCCCTAGGCCAGGTGTGTAACTACAGTAGGAAGCAGACCCCATGGTGTGAGGAACAGGGGGGTCTGCTTCCTACTGTAGCACTATGGGGTCTGCAGCACAAAAAACTCCCTCTTTTGCTTTCAAGCCGCATCAAGAAGGCATGTACGCTGAAGCAACAGAGGGTGGTGGAGAGGAGTGCTGGACTGTCTCTATGCGTACCGGCCCCTTCGAAAATTTTAAGCAGTGGGGCCCAGCAATCGACTGCTTCAGGGTGGGGCTGGTGCACACTTGCAGGTCCTTGACCTGAATCCCCTGTTTTCTGCACCTTTGCCTGCAGCAAACAAGCAAGTGGGTGGTGAGTGAAGTTTGAAGCAGGAGAGGGGGAACTACCATAGAGTAGACAACATGTTGCTCACCAAACCTTTGGCGACCTTAAAGCAGGTGCCTTTTTTTTAATTCCTACTTTAGAGGCAAGTTTAAATTGCATAAACACCAGGTGTGCTGCCAAACAGAGCCTTCTATAGGCTGCTAGTCCACATAGGGGCTACCAGATAGCCAATTACATCCCTTATTTGGCACCCCATGGATTTTTTTCATACTTGTGTTGCCCCCCAAATCTTTTTACATTGAATGTGGTTCACAGTTAAAAACATTTGTGGGGCCTCCATGACCATGGATTCTGCTGTATTGGTAGTTACACCACTGCTTGCACTAGTATGTTAAAGCAAATGCCATTACAGGCTGTAGGTGGCAATTTGAGTTGCCCTGGGCTAATAACATGCTAAATGAGTGTCCCCGGGAAGGGGGCCTTTACTTTGAAGCATTTGTATTGCAGCAGGGGCAGCCTTTAACATCAGGCACTGGTTCATGAGGTGTAGCAGGTGTAATTGACACTAGCAGAGAAGAAGCAGCTCAGGTCTGACTCCCAGAACAGCAGGCGATGCTATAACAGCCTGGTAAAGGTCAGAGAAGCTGATGACGGATGGTAGCTACTGCGGCTGAAGCTACGACTAACTAATTATTCCATACACAATATGCTTTAGGAACAGTGAAATCAGTGAACAAAAGTTTAATCCCCCTGAAACCACACAAGCATTTGGCAGTGAAAGCCTTATGTGAAATTAAAAAAAGTATTCCAGCAGGATAACTGAATGCAAAAGGATGGAAGGGGATAATAGCAGAGCCGGCCTACAAACAGCATTGCCCACTCATTATGCTTTTATGGCAGCAGACTTTCTATTCTATGTTCCGCTCTCAGATGAGACATACCATGCAACAAATGATCTGAGAATTGCAGTCATTTGTTCCTTTGTGAGAAGCTGCTATTTCTCTTAATACTCTGAAAAAAAAATAAAACACTGTTATTTTCTGTCCCCGTGCTTATTTGGAAGGAACAAGGCTCTTTCTACATAATTAGCCTGTTCTTGTAAAAAAAAAAACATAAAAAAAATGTGAAGCAATGGTCCCTTTTCTAAGACACCAGTGAGTGTGTGACAGTTTGTGAAGACAAGCCTCACTTCAGCCTTGGCCGAGGGAACATACTGTGAGCACTGTGCTAAGACCTGCAATTAAACAAGCCTGGGATACATCATAATATTCCATTCCCATTTCTTAACAAAAATAAAGATCAAAGATAATGTATTGATATTTGGTTCCTCTTCAGCCACAAGCCCTCCCAAAGCAGTTTTATCCAGTCTATAGCCCTCCTGCTACTGCTATACTGAAACTCCCACCATCCCTCTACAGGGTTCCCTAAGGGAGGGCATCAGTGCCGGATTGGGAGGAAAAAGCAGCCCTAGTAAAAGTATCAAAGCAGCCCATGTAGTCACGCACATGCTAAGCATGATATATATTTCCAACCCCAAGGTTTTCTTCATAGATATTTTTAGAGTCCATTACTAGTGATGGGCGAATTTATTCGCCTTCTGCACATTTGCAGCCAATTCCTGCGATTCGCAGCAGGCTAATAAATTCACAAAACGTCTGAGAAATTTCGCCCTGGGGAAGATTCGCCAGCATCTTGTTTTAGACACACACAACCCTTTTTGGACACGGGCGTCCATTTTTAGACGCTGGAGAAGAGGACTATAATTACCATGTGTCAGATAAGAGGACTATGCCGCAGATAAGAGGACTATAATTACCATGTGTATTACAGGGCCAAAGTGTGGCATACTTGAATAGACTAGACTGTCTCATGCAATTAATGCTACACATCATAGTGTTCCATATACAGGCTGAAGTGACTGGTCTGAGCATGGATCCTCCTGTTGCCAACATACTTATCATAAGCATAAGGGATTGAGTATATAGCAAGCAACTCTAATATTACTAACTGAAATTGGTCAAAATTCCTGGTTCCACCCATATGTCAGTACTGGTATGTGCACTAACCCATGCAGGCATCAGCCTAGCTGTGGCTGGCTATTTTGGAAAGCTCGTTTACATTTCTAAAGTGATTAGCTCATTTACATATTAAAGACATACCTAATTTGCATTTTTAGGTGAGCATTCCATTTACATCTTAAAGCAAGCAGCCCATCGGGCATTTGCCCAAACCCATAGATTGCCAGTACAGCCTGGAGGGCATTCACTAGGGAAGAAAACATTGGGGAACCTCTAGCTCATGACATTGTTTCATACAGTATACTCTTGACACTATAGATGATTTTAAAAGTTCTACAGTCACATTTTAAAGTTTGTGAAGCCTTTTTCTATATTTTTATTTAATGTTTAGAAATCAGATGATATTTTAGGTGACAAATCCTAAAATGGAACAAAAATGTTTATATTTGGTCATGTATTTATTTAAGAAAAAATGAGAGACCCTGTTTTATTTGAAGAACTAAGGAGGTGTAAGGACCTCAAAAAAAGATTTGTTAATACCCAAAAAGATGTAAAAGATTATAAGACTATCTCTCAAGTCTTTGGACTTCACCACTCAACAGTTTGTGTACAAATGGTGGAAATTCAAGATCATTGCTACCCTACCCAGAAGCAGTCCACCATCAAGGTTAAGGTTACAAAGGGAGGAACCCAGGGTAACATCTAAGTTGTTGAAGGCCTGTCTCACAGTGGAAGAGTTTTGATGTTCATGAGTCCACCATCAGGAGAACAATGAACAACAATGGTGTGTATGTCAGGGTAGTAAGGAGAAAGACACTGCTCTCCCCAGAAAATATTGCTGACTATCTACAGTTTGAAAAAGATCATGTGGACAAACCAGAAGGATACTGGAAGAAAGTTTAGTGGACAGATGAAGCCAAAATAGAAATTTTTTGCTTAAATTATATGCTCTGCATTTGGAGAAAGCAAAGCCTTCATTCAAGCATAAGAACTTTATCCCATCTGTGAAACATGGTGGTTGGAGTGTTCTGGTTTGGGCCTGTTTTTCTGCATCTGGGCCTGGGAAACAATTAATTCTCAACTATAGCATAGAATTGTAAAAACATCTGTCCATAACCTGAATCTCAGTAGACAGTGGGTCATGCAGCAATACAAAGAGCCTAAACACATAAGTTGTGCTACCAAAGAATGGTTAAAGAAGAATTAAGTAAACATGGTCAAGTCAAAGTTCTGACCTTAATCCAACTGAAATGCTGTGGAAAAAACCTAAAGGGAGTGGTTCATGTTAGGAAACCTACCAACATCCAAGAGTTGAAGCTGTTTCGTGTGGTGGGATGGCTAAAACATTTGGCTAACTTCATTTGCAGAATTGAGCAATTGGTCTGAGAGCACCATTCACTTACTTTTGCCACACGCAGATATGTTGAGGGATCATTTTTTTCAATAAATATTTGACCTAATAAAATTATTTTTGATTTATTTGTTTAACTAGGTTTTCATCATCTACTTTTACTTGTTTGAAAATCAGATGATGTTTTAGGTCATACTCATATAAAAATATAGAACATTTTAAAGGATTCCACACACTATGGGCACTACAAGCCAAGTTTAGGGGGTTTAAATGGAAAGTATATAGTCCTAGGGATTCAATGTTTCTATGACTATGTACCAAGGCACCATTGGATATTTTTTTTCTGTAAGTGGCAAATTTGTACTATAATCTTGCTTTTGCAATGTACAGTATTTATGTTGGCTACAGATGGCTTGTAAACTGAATACTTCTGAATAGTGATGCGACGAATTCTAGTGATTCACGCAGGCGAATAAATCCTCAAAACGCCAGAAAAATTTCACCTGGTGAAATTTCACTCAAAAATTTACCGGCGTCGTTTTGGACATGGGTGCCAATTGCCAGCGTTGAAAAAACAGACGCTGGCGTCCAAAAATGGACGCCGGTAATGGACACCCATGTCCAAAACGAGACGCAGCTGAGTTTCACAAATTTTCAGCCGTTCAGCGAAGTGAAATGCCTCAGATTCGCCCATCACTACTCCTGAACTATAGTAAAAATATATTTAGCTTTTAAAATAAAAAAGAGTTGAATATTTGTACTAAAAAGCAGGAAATCATGATCACGTTGCAAGATAATGACATTGCGCATGCCGTATGGTCTTTATCATGCAGTTAAGGAACTTAATGTTGAGTAATTGCTAGTGGGAACGACTTGTTTGTGGATCTGTTCTTGGTTTTATTTGGATGAAAGTCGCACATTGCCTTCCTTTTATTAGAATAGCTGCTCACAGAATTGTAACAATATGCAAAAGCATCATGCATCATTTAATGCACAGTTTTTTCTTCGATAAAGCCGCCAGGCAGATTTATAATGCCAACGCGCTGCTGTAATTTGCTGTTTTGGCTGTTTATTTCTTTTTTAATTGTAAATATAATGTTCACTATTGCACATTTGCTTCTTGTATGGGGGCTTTAATTTATTTCTTTGTTTTCAATGTTTTTAGGTTTAAGTTTACAAAAAAGGAAAAAAATGTCACCCAAAATTACAGTCTCAAAAAGGGCTAAAAATGATGCTCGCAATATGTCTAGCAACTGCATGGATTTCAAATGTATTACTGTTTTTGCTTGCACAGAGCTCTCAGATTATTGTCATGACCAAGTGGAGGAACAGGAGAACTTTGTAATATTGAAGCACCCCTACTTGTCATAAGCTGTCCTAGATTTTAAACGTGATACTGTATTTATACTGCCATGCATTCTTGAGTACAATACACGAAACAAGTATCCTAATACTACTGTGGGGGCATTAACCATCAGGTTGGTACTGTATTCTGCCTATTGTTTAGGAGCAGTATTTCATATTGACCATCTATTCATTTGTGGGTAGTTATTTTATGGGTTTATTGTGTATGGATACATTTTTTAATATGGGTAGCATGCCTGACTTTACCACTTGAGCTCTGAGTTTGATTCTGGCTTAAGCACTATCTGCAATTGTGTTTTTGTGGGTTTCATCCCATCTTCAAAAAAACATACAGAAAGGTTAATTGCCTCCTGATAAGAATGACCCTACTTTGGGTACATGTGGGACCTTAGACTGTACACTCACTGGGGCAGTGGTCATTGCCTGCAGGCACCTCAACTATTAGCACTAAATTCCAATTCATTTTAAATCCTCACTTTTCATGTTTTGCAGGCTGTCCCCAGGTCTGGCCTTCCAGTCTGTGGCTTCTGGCAAATGCTAGAGGGGCTGCTGTAAGATGCCATAGGCAGTGACTATTTATTAGGCGGTTTGGGCCTCTGTTTTGGAGCCTATTTCAAATCTCAGTACAGGTATAGCAGTCTACAACATTCATGTAACATTCTTCCCTAACCTGGTCTTACATTCTAACCAACCACTGCTGACCTTCCTAGTTCCAATTTGGGATTATTCCAGTTTGATACCAGTGACTACCCAATAAGCAGATCTTTTAGTGTATATCCACTTTAAGGTTGAGCTTTGGATATTGTTACCAGCTGGCCATACATGTCAACATTTGGTCAGGCAGTATGTCTGCTTTCAATTGGATTGTCAAACCATCTGGCGATGGTGGTTCATTGATTATCTGTCCTGATGTAAAAATGTTGTAGGTTGATCTAAAGGAGAGACCCTCATCTCTGTCACTCCATGCTATTCTGAATGTTCATGTGAAACATGGTCATACGTTTATGACAGTATTTTCCATCAATTTACTGTACAGGGCAGCCTTTGTATGGCTACATAAATACAATCAATCTATTAAAGTTAAATTACAGTGCAGTATATTTTGCAGAGGCATACCATGATTTTTCAAATGATTTAAGTGCCTTGGAACAACTGCAAAATCTCACAGAGGATTAGCTAGCCTCTTTAACACCATCCTGTATCTAGGTTTGACCAGCAGAGGGCAGCAGTAGAGCAGGTGTCCATCAAAATCAAATCTCTGGCATGAACAATAATCTCCATCAGTAGAACTAAACCGAAGGAGCGTGTTTGATTTGGAAGTAAATGACACAGATGTGCCGGGTGTACAAACGCATCTGAGCATATGAAAACCATTCCTTCACGGCCCAATAACTTGTAATTTCAAGTCAGATTTAGAAGGTGACGCCTCCGTGCTCCCAATAAAACCTTTTCATTTTCTCTGGGTAAATCCTGTCGCTTCATCATATGACGCAGAGCCCCGTCTTCAAGAGGCGGCTTTAGCTGTAATACACATGCAAATGATGCTCATTTCTTTTTTTGTGGGATGGAGATGTTTCATGCTGTTTAGGTGATGAGTAGATACCCATTGCCCCATTACTTGATGCCATTATTATCAACTATTTCATTTCACTTCATTTGCATGTTAGGAAAGTAAAAAATCCTCCATGTATTACATTTATTATGAATTTAAATGTTTTTGTAACGAGGGTGAAAGGATATAGACATATAAGGGCACAAAGTCAAACTTGGGTGTAGGCAGAAGGCAGGTGCTAGGACCCTAGTTACATATCTAATGTTGGCTCTGTGCTAGGGTGTATATAGGTGGAAACATAGGGTTTGCTTAACTTAGTGATGTAGAAAACTAGAACAAGGAATCACAACTACTTTGAGTTTTGTGAATTTGGGAGTTTGAAATGTTCTCAGTGTTTGGGGCCCAGTATACCAAATACTGTCCTGGGCATCTCTTCTTGTAACCCTAGCACAGAAGATAAACCAATAATGTGAAAGTCTGTGTGGACGCCTTAGAATCTGTATTGAAGGAAGTGGTACTGAGGCAGGATCACAGTGACAAAATGTATTGGAATAAGTCACACTGTTTTATGATTATTCTGATATGGATAGAAGGGGAATTGAATCATTTACTATTCTTTTACCTTGGCTGCTGATTAGTAGAGTGAAACTCTCTCAGTTGGGCCATTGCAAGGTAATGGAGTGAAGGGTTACGAAACGGAACTGTAACTCAGTGTCGGCCAATTCAAGGGTCCAACCCAGTCAATGCCCTCCTTACCTCAGTTGCAGGCCTCCTGCCCCCGTTGTGAGCTTCTCCCCTGCCCCCCCACATACCATTTTACATTTTGTGGTCGTGACAAGAGAAGCAAAGTAGCACCCACAGTTCCCATTGGGGATCAGACTTGGGTCAGCAGGAGGGCTGTGGCCCACCAGGTTTTTTTCCTGGTGTTCCATGAGCCCAGTTCGGTACCCTGCTGTAACTCCAAACACATAAGTTTTTTGAGAAATGATGAGGTTCCAGTAAATGCTGAAGCAGTGTGATACTGAGTGGTATAGCACAGGTTAATAAAGTACAGAGGATTGTGCACAATACCCATAGGGTCCAAAGCTTAATACCAGGTCTTTATGGTTCACCTTAGGTACTAAGTTTAGACCAAGGAGGAAGAGTCACGTTATATATGTTTATATATATATATCCTATAGACAGAAACTAGTCACCTGATCTCTGGGTCTGCTGGGGGAATCTCCCTTTCACAAGGCATAGGTAATATAACAGGGGTTTCCTGGGCAATATATATATATATATATATGTATATAATATATATATATATATATTGCAGCACACTCAAGGGTTGCCACCTGACTGAAGTTAAGCTTCAGCTCAGTAAAATCAGTAGGTTAGTTGCAGGTGTTGTTAATAGATAAAAAGTATAGGCTGAAATTTGTATAAAAAAAGGTGGAAAGCATCTGGATTTCAGCCAGAAGCAGTGCTCCTTTGCACTAAACTTCATAATTCCAAACATCCCTAAACGAGGAATGTTTTAGGCATTTCTAAACAACCCACTTACAGTTACACCTAGCCATCCCTGTGATAACTCAATCCATACTTAGTTTCTGGTAAGCCCAATACTATTTTATAGTCTTCACGATGTTCTGCCATAAAGGAGAACTAAACCTTAACTAAACAAGTAAGCTAGAAATGTTGTAAATTATGTTTAGGGCTTCTCTACCAGCCCAAGGCAGCCACAGCCCTTTAGCAGTAAAGATCTGTGACCTTCTTTTCTACTGATTCACTGATTCACATGCTCTGTGATGCTGTCACTTACTGAGCTTAGGGACCCACTCACAATATACAGTACACTTAGAATAGAAATGTCACAATATAAGACTGATTATTAATTAATACAGATAATTACTACATGGCAGTTCAGAAACCGGTGCAATTAGCATCAGAATTTAATAACCAGCCCTGTTGCATCAGCTTATATTACAGGCCAAATGTGTTTTCTGCTTGATAATTTGTGACAACCCCTAATCTTAGCTTCTCAACAGCTGCTAAGAGCCCACTGAGCATGTCAGTGTCACAGACAATTTCCAAGATGGTGACCCCTGTGTGACAAGTTTGAAGTCCTGGATCATTGCTGCTATTGAGAAGCTGGAAATTTAGACTGGTGCAATACGTTCATTGTATAAATTATGGCATTTTTAGCTATATTAATTTTTAGGGTTTAGTTCTCCTCTTAAATTGGACAACAGGAAGGTACAATACTGTCAATGCCAGTGCCCATGGATGGAATAAGCAACATATAAATACCCTTTACTGATAACTAGCTGCATCTATGTCTATTTCATCAAATTAGTGGTTGGCAGATGCCCAAATAATGTGGAAAAAACCAAAATAGCTCAGAGCATTATAAACTCTTTGCACTTAAAACAAACCCTTATGATTTAATATGACCCAAACATACAGAAATGTTAAAATATTCCCCCATGTGTGTCATAGAAGGACAATGACCATAATAGTGACCCACTTTCTTGAGTATTTCAGATGCATGTTCTGCTGCCGTATTTGTGCTCCTCATGCAGCGATATCAGATTAAAGGACTTATAACAATTAATAAAGTAGATATAACCAGTCAACCACTTTTCAATGTCTTCTCTTAGAACAGATAAAAGAAAAGCAATAACAAAAATACAAGTCATTTTAACATCTGTAAGGGACCCTCCTATGGAATGTTCTTTCTTGCTGTAAGTGGGATTAAACAAGTGCCTCTCTAAGAGCACTCTTGGTCAGCACAGCGTGTGTGTCCCATAATGAATTTCTAATGATACCAGTCTGTTTTTTTTTCCTTCCCACCACAGTACAAAGCTGAAGATGGATGATGCTCAGCTGTGCATTGATATCTGCTTCAAGTAATTAGCTGTCATAAGCACAATGACATTCAGACAGTGGAACACTAATGACTTCTTCCTCCCTGACTGGAATGGATTTTTAGAGGTATTCGAAAAGTAGAAGTTTAAAAAGACATAGACAACAGGATTTTATCGGGTATGTTTTATCACCATGAAGACAATTCTCTGCTCTGAAGTACAGTGCTATCCAAAACACTATATATTTACAAGCTGTTTGCTTCTAGGATGGAAAGGCAGAGACACATTAAAGTAATGGATGTTTTACACTGGCTTTGCCAAATTGTGGCATGCATCTCATATTTTACTTGCAAAGCATGGTTGTAAACAGAAAGCAAGACTGGTCTTTAGGCTCTGTAGATGTTAAATAAAGTGTTTCATTTCCTACTATTGCTACTGTGCTTTATTTTGGATGCCTATGCATCTGCCTGATCCAGGATTCTGTCCAGTTATTTGGGTGAATCCCAAGGATTTCATATTCTCTTGCTTGGCTAAAAGAGACCAAACACTAGATCAAAAACAGTTTTCTAGACTTAATCTTCCAAATAAAAGAAGAGTAAAAGCGAGAGATGATTATGTAATGGATTGCGATTTTAGCCGTATAATTAAAGAATTTAAAGGATGTTGTTCCCATTATATATGCAGCAAGAGTTTGAAGTTTGGAGTTGAAGGACATGTGACTTTTTCAACCTAACAGCTCTCCTTTTTCTTTTTCAAGCTGTCATCCAGTGAAAGTAAGTTTAGTTTGGGTCACCCTGGTACTTTTCATGCAGATACTGCCCCTAGGAAAGTCTAGTACCCACAGTAGGTCTTCCTCATTATTGGTTAATTTGGCACTTGGTCATTACCATACAAGAAAACCTAAAAGTTCATGTTGACACATCAGATGGCCAGTAAGGATCAACACACATCCTTGAGTTACAAATACAGTAGGTGTATAAGTGTAACACTTGGTATTCAATGGCAAAATGTCAGGCAGGATGAAGTTGGTAAGAATCAGAAGGGGATTTCAAAAAAGAATTATTTACTCTTAGAAAAGACTGAGGATCTAGGAGAGTGTGTTGGATATTGAGTAAGGTGGGGAGGAGGTTATTATGAGAGCAGAGAGAAATGAATATAGATAAATGGGAAGAGATGGAGACAGTAAAGCTGTTAAGAGTGGGTGAATGGGGTCATACGAGGAAAAAAACAACTAATATTCAAGGATAGCAGACTCCATAGGGATAGCTTATATCTATAATAAAGGAAATTCCATGACACGGCATGGCTCATCAACCTACAGTATGCCTCATAAATTTAAAGATGTTGTAAAACTAATGGACTAAATGCCTATTCACCTGCAGAAATTTTTGTTACATCAGGTGTAAAGTGGCACTACAGTCATACACAAAACTGTAGTAACTCTATGGGGGGAATTCACAAAAGTGTCGGGAAGGAAAAAATGTCTTCAAAATGTCGTAGCAACAGACGACAAATTCACAGAGCATTTCCCTGCCAATTTTCCGAAATATAAGACACTTTTGAAATAGTGTAGTGAAAAGTGGGCGTGGTTTTTTCGGTGCCACTTTTCCCGACATTTTTATGAATTACTCATAAACTTTTTTTTTCCCACACATTAGGCTCTCCAAAATGAAAATGTCGGTCAAATTGTCTTTTAAAATGTCTTTAAAATGTCGTATAAAATGTCGTCTGTACGATGAAAAGATATACGACATTTTAGAAAATTGTCGGACTTACGAGACATTCAGAGATGGTAACACCTGCCTTTGTGAATTTGCCGTTTGTACGACATTTTACAAATTTGTCAACCGCCACTTCTGGGTTACTTATTTTACCGACACTTTTGTGAATTCCCCCCAATAACTTGGTTCAGTATTTTTATTATGTGGCCTTGCGGACAGTGATGTAAGTCTTAATTTTTCATCAATAGCTCTAGAGCGATTATTAATTACTCTGATAAATTTATTATTGTGATTCTCCTTTCAGCTACAGGAGGCTTCATTCGTCCTTCTTTCTGGCTGCAGGAGGCTTTCTTTGTCTCTCTCACTGACTGTTGGAAACAACCCCTTGCCATTTCATCATGCTGCTGGAATCTTCCCTTATCCATTGGTCTGTACTCTTTCCAGTTGACTAAACTACAAATAACTGAGAGCTAATATAAACATATCTGCAGTTTCTGAGTGTGTGCATACTGTTACTGCATACTGTGTATGTGTCTGTGTAAAATATCCTTGATAGGTGTCTTCTGAGTTCTCTCTATAGTGTCCTTTGGGTGGACACTATGCACCTATTGGTGCACTTTTAATGGACAAGGAAATTGTCAATGACTGGAAGGTGACCATTTATTCAACCCTAGAGATTTGAATGACTAATTTCAGATTCTGGTAAGGGAAGCTATACCTTGTTTATAACATTGTTTTGTGTCATTTAAGTGCTGTGTAAATGTTCAGCTGAGCAGGATTCTTGTAGTGCCCAAGTCCTTGCATTTTGTGTAGTTTTGTTGAATTATAGATATCCTGAAGCTGCCCTACTATATTTTGTGACAATATTAAACTCTGTTTCATTCACAGACAGCACCACCAATGGGCAGACTATAAAGAAAAGTGATAGAAGGCTTGATTTACACAACTAATAACATTTGTACTAACATCTCTGAGACTTGGCTCTGCTATTGTCTCTCTCAGCAACCAGAGCCAAGCAAAACATTATGGTTTCAAACTTGTGTTCAATAATGAATTCGTTTGCAGAACGGGCTCATTAATTTTTCTGCAAACGTAGGTGGAGATTTGCAACCACAGTTCCTGACTCCTGGTGCTCTGGAGGGATTGAAAGAGCAGAAGTATCTCTCCTGTAGGGGTGAAGAATTAGCAGCCCCCTAATGGTGGTAACACTACTGTCCAAGCTATTGGGACCCAATAACCCTGAGCATATGCTATGTTACTGTTTTTTGGCTAAAAATGAAGGGGCCCATATGACTTGTCCTGAGTCATCCAAATATTGTTCTGCCATTGCAGGGGCCCTGAAATTTGCAAATATATTTTTACAAATTGTTCCATCTTACCATTGACACAATACAGCAGGACTGAACACTCAGAAGTCAGACATCCAAACAACCATATGAAGGATGAAATATGTTTCATGATAATGGATCTCTCTGTAATTTGGAACTTCATACATTAAGGGGCAGATTTACTATTGGCTGAATTTTTAACTGAAAAGAAACCCCCTCAAAATTCGACCATGGGAATAGTTAGGGAATTAAAATCTTTTGAATTTGAATTCGAAGGATGTTACCGAAAAACGATATTAACCATTCGATCGTAATTTTATAATTCGATCAAAATTTTGCCAAAGCCACTTCGGTAGATTGAAACTGGTGAACTAGGCAGTCGATAAAAAATTTAAAGGGGAAGTAAGTCGATAGTCAAGTATTCTAATAGATTTTTATTTGAATTATTCGATCGAATTTACTGAATTCACTGGTCGAATTTCCCTAATTTGCATCTTCGAAATTCGAATTCAAATCTTTATGAAAATTTCGAATCATTCATGTGAATACATGTGAATTTAGTAAATCTGCCCCTTAGTCTACTAATTTAAACATTAAATAAACCCAATCGGCTGGTTTTGCTTCCAATAAGGCATAATTACAGTATATCTCGGTTTGAATCAAGAACAAGGTATTGCTTTATAATTACAGAGGAAAAGGAAACGAAATTAAAAAAATATGATTATTTGGCCAAAATGAAGTCCATGGGAGATGGTCTTCCCATAATTCAGAGCTTTATGGAAAACAGATTTCTGGATAAAGAATCCCATATCCGTACTAAGATTGTTTTATGTCCCTTTGACTAGTGTACTAATAACACAGCCTTGATCTCTATACCAGTCTGCAGCACAGATCAGCAAATAATGTTCGATGTTCCTGTGATTTTGACATTTTATGCCATTTTCCAACATGTTATTCTAACAAAGTTAATTTAACGTTGCCAGATAATAAAACAAGATTTTTATGTGAAATGTTTTATTTAATAAAGTTTGACCAAGCTGAGCGAGAGCTATTTAAACAGCGTTTAATTCAAATCAACCTCTATTCACCTTCTAAGCAACAAAACTACTGGACCATATCCATTATTTATATATTTCTTTTTAACAGAAAGATTAATCATTTTGAGCAGAAAGATAATATTACAGTCACATGCCTTCATCATAGACTACAGATACTGGTAATATACTGCATGCCCATCCTTTTCCCCTAGATAAGAAAGATAGGGCTTTGGAGGTTAGTTACAGTATGTGGTTAGTATAGGGGGAGGGCATAAGACATGATAGGTCCTATTTTTGTTTGCTTCAATGCTCCATTACACTAGTCCCATAATTATATCAGAAAGAAACTGCCATGCTTTGGTTAAAGGGCTTGTTATTAACTTTTAGTATGATGTACTATGTGTAGTGATGGGCGAATTTATTTGCCAGGGGCGAATTTGTGGCGAATTCCCGCGATTCACTGCTGGCGAATAAATTAGCGAAACGGCAGCTAAAATTTGCGAAAAAACGAGTCACGCGTCGTTTTTGACGCGACGCAATGAAAGCGACGCGCGTCGAAAAAGATGCTTCGCGTCAAAAATGTGCCGCGACTCGTTTCGTGAATTTTTTCGCCAATTCGCAAATTTCTCTGGAAATTCGCACATTTTTCGGCGAAGCGAAACTGGGTAGATTCGCCCATCACTAGTACAGAGTGATATTCTGAGATAATTTAAAAATCCATTTTTATTATTTGTGTTTTTTGAGTCATTTAGCTATTTATTCAACAGCTCTCCAGATTCATCAGTCTGGTTGCTTGACTGATGCATTTGATTTGCAACCATGCATTGATCTGAATAAAAGACTGGTACAGTATATGAATAAGAGAGGGACTAGATAGAAGGATGGTTAATAACCAATAGCAATTACATATGTGGCCTTAGAGAACACTTGTTTTTTTAGATGGTGTTGGTGACCCCCTTTTAAAGTTGGAAAGTGTTTGGAGAAGAAGGCAAATAATAAAAAAAAAAATGAAGGCCAATATAAAAGTTGCTTTTTTAAGCATTCTTAAGCATATAAAAGTTAACCTGAAGGTAAACTGCTTGTTAAAGAAATAGACTGACACTAAAGCGTCTAACGCTAGTGCTAATTCACCCTTGTGATGTCATTTTGCAACTTCGCTGATGCCTACTAACAGTGTCCCTGGCAAAATTCACTATTAAAGTAGATAGACTAGTGCAACTTCGCACCCTTACTCCAGGCGAAGTTGAGCACTGATGAAGGGATGTAACCACGCTAATTCACTAAGATGCCCATTTTACTGAATATTACCTCTTGCGCTAAACTTTACTTCGCCAGGTCAGACCTGGCGAAGTTCAATACAATAGATAGGAGTTTGAAAAAAAAACTTGAAATTATTTCTAAGTCCCAAAAAAGCGCTAGCATCTTTTACTTTTTTAGGGTGATAGTCTGAAAAATAGCGTAATCTTTTTGGGGGGTTAACCTCCTTCCCCCCTACATTTCCTAAAATATGGCAACTCAACTATACAGGGTAATGACCCCCCCACATCACAATGTATCTGTCATATGCAAGAGATCAACTGGCAGTTTGGATCAACATACTGGGCACTTCTTTCTAATATGCAACCTAAAAACTGACCTCTGATAAACACTTTAAATGGAAAATGGTGTACAATGTGCTTGGTTTATGAAGGATTGGGGAAGCCAATATCATTATATCACTAAGCACAAAAAGTCCCCCACAACATGTATTGTGTTCTAAATCCATAATTAGTCTTTCTGTCGGGTGTTATTACAGCAGATCCACTCTTTACTGTGACAAGTTCCTTGGTCTTTGCAAAATCCAGGCTCTTGTAATATAGCCTATACTTTACTATGGCAGTGAATTCTGGATTTTGCAGCTATATAAAGGATTAATTTTGCATTATGTTGAAAGTAAAGCTCCAGAACTTTTATTGCTATTGTGTCTCTTCTTAAACTCACAAAAGCAATTCTATAGCTTCTACTTATAGCTTTCCACTGCTGCTGCTGATTTTAAATGTACAGAATACAGCTGTGTTTGGGGAAAACTGCCTTACATTTGGAGCCAAAAATAATGTAATCACTGGTTAGGAAGCCTTTTTATTCCTTTATTTTGTCTCATTAAGTGAAAGAACTGATTATTTTGTAAGACCCAAAGGTTTTTGTTTTTTTTTTGCCACAAAAGCTTATTAAAAAAATGACTTTCTGCAAAAGAAATCCCTGCCTACGAAATTATATTTTTTTCTATGTGCAAACAAAAATGATACATTTTTTGGCTAGGATCCTAATAATCGATATTTCTCTGTTTAGCCAAGACACATTAACTTGGGAGCTCAGAAAATACCAAGCGAACACTATAAGAATTCAAAGTTGCTTTACAAAAAAATTGGATTGTAAATTAGATTGCAAATTTTGTTGAGTTCTCCAGCAGTTGAAGATATTGGCAATTTCAGACTCATAGACATACTGTGTTATTTGAATCATGAAACAACTGTGAAAGAAAATAGATCTATAGATTTATAGAAAAGAGAGTTGTAAATGTCCCCAAAGAAACCCTTAATGGGCAAGTCAACCCCAAAATAAAAATGTAGGTAATATCTATATATATATATTTTAAACATTTTCAGTGCTTTGTAAATAGCAGTTGCCATTGAAAGCAGCATGAGCTTAACTCCTGGTTGTTACTTTTTAAATAATGTTGCAAAAGTTCACCAGCAAAGACAGGTCTGTTAATCAGCTGTCTTGTCTTACATTGTATCAGCAGATTTTTAAATTTATTAAAAGTAAAAAATTGAAACAGGAAGGGTTAGGACATTTATTATCAGAGAGGGGTCAGCTGGTTGATGAGAACAAGCAAAAAGCTCAGATTCTGAATGAATACTTTTTGTCTGTCTACACAAATGAGGAACCAGCTAATGAAGGTTTCCTTATTAATAGTCCCAATTCTAATACATCTAATGATGTATGGTTCACACATGCTGAAATTCAAAAGAGACTAGAACATGTTAAGATAAACAAAGGTCCAGGGCCAGATGGGGTTCATTCCAAGGTTAATGCGCTTAGCTCTGTGATTGCCAAACCTCTCTACTTTTTCTAATTTTTCAGGATTCATTGGTGTGGTGCCGCTATTCAAAAAGGGATCCCATTCTCTGCCTCAAAACTATAGGCCAGTTAGTCTGACGTCGGTGGTAGGAAAGCTTTTTGAAGGATTAATAATGGATAGGTACTGGACTTCATAGCAATTAACAATACTATGAGTTTGTGCCAGCATGGTTTTATGCGTAATAAATCTTGCAAGAATAACTTAATTTCATTTTATGAGAAGGTAAGCAGGGACCTCGATTCTGGGATGGCTG
>CM044437.1:103831132-103842471 GCA_024363595.1 Xenopus borealis
CTTATTCTTGGCAAGAGTTATTTGCTATTATCGTCTACCACTTGGAGATGACATTTGTCCTTATTTTGTTTGACAGATTAAAATGAATGATTCAATATCTCTGCTCTTCTATCACACCTGATACAAGCACTGTATAAATCAAGATCTAAACAGCCGTCAATTATTTCAAATTCCTCACAATACTTCACTAATCATTACAAATATACAACACGTTGGCTTTTATCTCCAGCACCTACAGCATAACCCAGAGCTACCCTCCATTAAAAAGTGAACCCTCTCATATTCACTCATATTTAAGCAACAAAATCTCTCAGATCCCTGTGCCAGCTCCTGCACCTTTGACACTGATTTCAAATATGGTAATGATTAAAGAGGAGCTCCAGCTAATGAAACAGTTTGTGTGGGGAGATGTGCCCAACTTATAGAAATGGTTGGAAAATTTAGGTTTTACATGTCCCTTACGGTAGGACAGAGAAGACTTTGCCCCTGGTCTGCAGCATGGGGGAAATCATGAACATAGATGAATGGTACAAAATATTATGCATAATATTATATATTATATTATGTTGTATTTAGATATTTTCAGAATATACATCAGGTGTGTCCAGCTTTCCCTAAATATTGTTGAATTGCATTAGCCCTCGGATTGCAGGCTGTCATAGATGCTAGGAGTTGCGTATCAACAATCGCTATTGACTTTTGTGTTTCACTTATATAATCTATACTACTTAACTAATATATACAATCTCATCTACCCAGTTGGCCTGCACTGTCAGGGGCACTCTAACTCCACCTTTGCTGTAACGGGGCCAACCATTTCTACTTGATAATATGTTTCTCTCCCTGCGTTTTCTGATGGGGTAACTAAAATGAGACAGCAGCAGCTATAAATTTATCGGGGAATTAGTTTAGTTTGCATATAAAACATTTGCAAAGACCATCGCGAATTTAGCAACCATGTTTGCGTCCTTTTTTGACCTACTGACCTCAATGACTTTCTCTCAAAGTGTGCGACAAAATGATTTTGTGAACATTTGCAATGTATGTAATGACATTTCACAATCCCAAAATATTTAACAAAAATCCAGCAGTTAGCGATGTAGTATTCACCAGCGGATGATTTTACATTGCAAGCATTGCAAAACATTCCCAAAAATGCCATTTTTAACATTGCTTGTGATTTTGATTAACCTGGGCTTAACTGAATGCAGAGAAACCTATCCCCAGCTTTGAAATGCATAAGTTTATATCACCCGCATAGCCCACAGCCTAAAAGCCCTTATTTGTTACTCATTTATATTGTTTGTGAAGGGAAGACCCACAAGTATGGTTGGGGTCTCCATGCGTGTTTTGGGGCAGGGGGTTTGGGTTATCCCTCCAAATTGTGTCCGTAAGTTACCCTCCCATTTAGACTGTAAGCCCCAAGGGGTAGGGTCCTCCATCATCTTGTCTCCTCAACACTGTGTAATTATATTTAATATTTATGCAAACTGTATTTATAATAATGCACTTATTGTTACTTATTAATGCAGTGATCCCTTGTTTGTTACTAATTTATTGTTGCTGTACAGTGCTTTGCCCTCAAGGCGCGCTATACAAATAAAAATATACATACATCTATAGTTATGCCCCTGTATACAGAGAAAAAAGCTATAAAGAAATTAAATACATCTAAAAAGTAAAAATCTTACTATCTATGGGCAAGGAGTGTGTTTTCCTTGTTTGTTAATAAGTAATTTATTTCACAAGGCTTGTGTAGGTGGGGTTTGGAGGTAGGGGTGTAGGAGCTCACAAGAGAGGCAGCCTAGGCAGAATGGTAGCGAATGCCAATGACTATGTCAATAAATGTTATTCCCCATCACTTATATATAGCCAAATATCTGTAAAATGATCAATCAACAGGCAGATGGAAGTGTGCACATTTTCTTCACTATTATGTCTGATGCTCCTTCTGCTTTCACACAGAACAATGAGTTCTGATTTAAAGGGTGGACTCATTATTTTCTATGTCCTAGAAAAAACGATCACACTCGCCTGGGGAATGACAGCAATCATCATTATAATATTAAATGGCCGATAAATTCTCTTGCATGGACCCTGAATCTGCTGGTGTCACTATCTTAAAGGACAAATGATGTACATTATGTTCCAAGAACTGCAGCAAGTGGCATAATAGAAGAGGAGCTCCGAAGTGTCACCGATTAGATTAACTCCTTCTGTAACGTTAACTGTTTAACATAGCCCTGTGTTATTTCAAGATTTTAACTACAGTGTCCTTAATCCTCCCAGCTCCTAGAAAGCTGATTTTATTATTTTTTATAAGTTATGGATGCTCAGAAAAGGAAAATAAAAAAGCTCAATGCTTGATGGATGAACTCTGTGTAATAACAGGCAGGCAGTTATATTAGCTCTGTATCTGTCTTGGGTAGCATTGAATTCCCTTAATGTATATACCCCTTTTATTTTAACTGAAAGGTTATGCTTTAGATATATTACCATTGTCATTGTGTGGTACTTATAGTTCCCCATTGTGTGGATTGCTGCCAGTATATAAATAAGAAGCTGAACCTCACTAAATTAATTATACTAATTAATATTACTGTACTGCCAATTGACACTGATCAGGGTATGGCCTTTTAAAATGTTCGCTAAACCTTTTTTCAGATACTGTTCCCTATGGTTGGCTGTGGGTAATATGTTCCTTTTTATCAGAAAAATACTTTTTCTGAGCAGTTTTGTTTTTTTGTAATTCATAATCTGGGTACAGCATTAAGCGTGCCTGTGTATTTTCAGCATTTATTGGGTTCTTCATTTCACTCAGCATTCAAACTGATTACATTTTAAAGAAATTGTGTGGCTTCTGCATTTATAGTACAGCTCCTCATTAGGATGAGAGTAGGGAAAAATGACTAGATGTGATTTGATCTATAACTCAATTTAGCTCCGTTTGATGGTAGGATCTGGGTCAGCTCAAGGTGGGAAGAGATGAAAATTGACTCCAGATAATCTCAAAAATATTCATGGATTCATTTGGTCATCACAAATTGCTGTGATTTGTAGTATTTCAGGAACAATTGCTTCACTCATGTGCTATGGGGTTTCACCTATAAAATAATAACCCTAAAAAAGGTTTTTGGTTCATTAAAATGAATAAATGCAGTATATAAAAAAGAGGGAATATTTTAAGGGTTATTTACAAATACAGGTATGGGACCTGTTGTTCAGAATGCTCAGGATCTGGGGTTATATGGATAAGGGATCTTTCTGTTATTTGGATCTCCATACTTTATGGGGCAGATTTACTAATGGCCGAATTTTCAAAGTGAGAAAACTTCGAAATTTGACCATCAAAGCGAATAACGAATAGGTCAACTTTTGATCAAATAAAATCGTTCGAATTGTTCGATCGCATCGTTCAAATCGAACAATTCAACAGATTTTGCGCAAAATCCTTCTAATTCCTAGGACTAAGAAAAATTTTCAGGACAGGTTATAGGAGGTCCCGCATAGGCTAAAAGTCGAAGGATTTTACAGGGCCAGTACTTTGGCTCCAAACAAAATCACTAACTATGTAAATGCACTATTGTTACCTCTACTAGATCTCCCTGAAACAAACAGGGATCTGTCTGCGGAAACCATATGAAAAGCCTCTCATGGGTTATATAAAACTAGCTCTCAAAGCATCTGAACATGAGAGGAATATAAGAGTGATTGATACTGCACTGAGAGCAAGAAACGCCGCAGCTACTGTACCATTTGGCTGCCACGAGGGAAGCACCTTTATTGTTTCATGCACATAGTTGTGGTGTTCTGTAATGTTCATATGCTGGAAGCCACAGAGATGAGGGCATATACTGGCGATCTTAGCCACTTAATGTTTCTTGCGACCAATTCAAATGTATCATATGCAGGTATCTTTATGGGTCATTACTTATAGATGCAGGTCTGAGCATATAACTTATTAATAAATTACCCAAAATGTAAAGGGTGGAAGGACTGGGGAAAGTAGTGCAGACTACAAATGAGATGAGCCAATCCAAACGGTGCTGGAACTGGGAAGGGATGCACAGGGATGCCATCCCTTCACTTCTTTGTTTTTGTGAAATATCATTCCCTCAGAGGGGATGCAAGAGTTTTGCATCCTGGAACTGTCTTTTGCTCCTCTCCCCTTTTGCATGCAAAATATACTATAGTTAAATATTAGAAGAGAAAAGGAGAGAAAAGATTGCTGGGAGAGAGATAGAGAGAGATAAAGAAGTGTTAAACAGATAAAGAAGGTGGAGGCATCAGAGAGGGTTATAGAGAAAAAGAGAAAAGAAGAAAACAGGGGAAAAAAGGGAAAATGAAGTTATTAAACAGCAGCAGGTTACGGAATAGTGAGAGAATGATATATATGAAATAATCTTAGGTAATATAGAAAATGATGAGGTTGTGCTATGTTATGAAACAATACACAGGCAGAAGCTGGATTGACAGCCAAGAAAATTCGCATGCACAATTTTTGTTTTGGGGTCCCTACAGGTCACAGTATGCATACTGGGCATTACACTGTGCTTTAGAAGGAAATACCAAAATGGTATTAGCGTGTGAGGTTTAATAAAATAATGGTTGTGGCTTATGGGTGTGGCTTATGGTTGTGGGAGGGGCTTGTTTTAGCACACTTCGCTCCCCGCACAGAGCATCCCTCCACTTTTTTCTCTCCAATTCAAGCACTTCTTCCAAAGTAAAACACCTGTCAGGCAAAGAGTTCTTCAGTGCAGTGCCCATAATGAATAGACTGTTGAACCAGATACACAGAGCATTTGGTGCAAAGTTATTCATTCACTAGTGATCTTTGGTATCCTATATAATAATGACAAAGAATTCAGTATGACACAACCCTACTTATGAGGCAACTTTACACTGCATGTAGAAGAACGTGTAATATAGCACTATGTGTTTGCACTGGGCTAAACCAGAAACACTGGCACTGGGCTAAACCAGAAACAACAGCCTGTATAGCTAATACTATGTAAATAAAACTGGCCATACCTAGTTTTAAAGATGGCCATACACGGGCCGATAAAAGCTGGCGACAGACTGAGTCTGAGCCCGTGCATGGGGCCCTCTGATGGGCTTCCCCGATCAATATCTGTCCGAAAGTCGGCCAGATGTCGATTGGGCAGGATTAAATATCCCTTCGGATGACGGCCGCATCTTTTCGTTGATGCGGCCCTGCGTTTCAACTCTCCGTATCTGCGCTGTCCTTATCTGATCGTTGGGCCCCAGGTCCCACGATTTGATCAGCCCGATATTGCCCACCTCAAGGTTTTCACCGTGTATGGCCACCTTTATTTGCAGCTTTCACTTCTTCAGACCCTTTTAAGGGCCCTTACACACGGGCGTTTTTGAAGGGCTGAACGATGCGTCTGAACCCACGTTCAGCGCTTACACGCGTCTTGTGGGTACAACCTCATTGAAAAGAATGAGGCGTGTCTAGACCTGCGCTCCCCTGCGGCTGAACGCAGCCAAACGCAACGCAGGGGAGCCAGGTCACAAACGCCCGTGTGTAAGAGCCCTAAGATCCTCAGGCCCTTTATGACGGCATCCTCAAAAGATATCTGGACCAAAATTGGCCAGATATCTACCACGCAGTTTAGAAAATCCTGTTGGACAAAGACTGCATTACCAAATTATTGCTGTTTTCACCCAACAGGCCTACATAGGCTTCTTTTATGATCTGATTTTTAGCCCATATGCACTTATGTTGTGAGTTATAGTTTGTGTTAAAGGGGTTTTTCACTTTCCACATCCTTTTTTTTTTGGTTCGTTTGCTTTCGGATTGTTCACCAATTGCTTCCCTTGTTTTTTAAAACTTTTTACCATATTTTCCAAAACTGAAGTTTAAAGTTTCATGTTTCATGTCTCTGGTGTTTCAGTCTGGCAGTTCAGTAATCCAAGTGCAGATTCTGAACTCTTACAACTGATACAGTTCTCCGCAGCATGTGTAGAATATTAGCAACAATTTTATCAATAACAGCTGCAGGGACAAAGAAAAGTATCAACTTAATGTTGAGTTGAGTTGTGTGACCCCCCCAGGCCTGTTTTAGAAAGGTATAAGAAGATGGAAAATTAAACTTTCAAGGTTATAAAAATTGTCACAAATAGAAAATTGAAAGAAACTAAAACAAAACTTTATTTCTGATGAACTATTTGAAAGCAACGGAAATGAAAAAAGTGTTGGAAGGTGAACACCTTCTTTAAAGGTAAACAAAAGGAACACCAAGAGCCCCAATAGTGTAATATGTATTGGTAAGGGATAATGAAATAAGAGTAAATAGCATATACTCACAAACCAGGGTTACCAATAGGCAACCACTGTAAAGGCAGGTGGGGAGATTGTCCTGACCCCACTCAGGATTAAGAAGTCGCTCTCTGTAGATAGAAAAAGGGTATCAACCCTCCACCCAGGGTGGACTTATTATTGTATAAAAAGAACAGAGGCGCCAAAAGGATAAAAGGATATAAACGAGTTTAAAAGCCAAAACTTGGTAATCAGAGGAGGCAGTGGTGGACTTACCTCCTCCAAGCAGACACAAAATGACTGTAATTCAGCAGTCAAAATTTATTAATGAACTCCGATCAGTACAACGCGTTTCACGTCTTCAGACCCGCTTCTTCAGGCAATAAACATAGGAGTTACAGCATCTGGCAGTAGTATACAAACAGAGGCGCTGAGTGTGTATACTACTGCCAGATGCTGTAACTCCTATGTTTATTGCCTGAAGAAGCGGGTCTGAACCCGTGAAACGCGTTGTACTGATCGGAGTTCGTTAATAAATTTTGACTGCTGAATTACAGTCGTTTTGTGTCTGCTTGGAGGAGGTAAGTCCACCACTGCCTCCTCTGATTACCAAGTTTTGGCTTTTAAACTCGTTTATATCCTTTTATCCTTTTGGCGCCTCTGTTCTTTTTATACCTTCTTTAAAGGAACAGTAACATCAAAAAATTGTCTTTTAAAGTAAGAAACATATCATGCACTGTTACCCTGCACTGGTGAAACGTCTGTGTTTGCTTCAGAAACACTTCTATTGGAGAAAAGACTCATGTTACACAGCAGATAGCAGATAAACTCTGTAGAGCATAATGGAGTCATTGGTTATCCACTGTGCCGTATAGCCTTTTTTCAGTTTCCGCCATTGCTACACAGTAGCTTGTTTATATTAACTATAGTAGTGTTTCTGAAGCAAACAGATAAGTTTTACCAGTGCAGGACATCATTGCATGATATTTAAAACACTTAACTTTTTTTTTTGTTACTGTTCCTTTAAACTATATTATCAGCAGTCCTAATATTTGTATAAATTGACATCCTTTATAATAAACATTTTTTACTTTCACTTTAAGAATTATGAGTGTGACGTCTTCAAATATTTAAATTGTATAGCTTGCTAGTCACTTATTCTATGAAAGAGCTACAGCTAGTAGTGATGGGCGAATCGACGGCAAAACGCTGCCGCGTCTCATTTTGGACGTGCGTCAAAAAAATTACGCCAGCATATTTTCGGCAGGGGGAAATTTCGCCGGCATTTCGCACATGTATTCACCTGCGGCAAACCCGGGAATTCGCAGAGAATTCGCCGCCGGCGAATAAATTCGCCCATCACTATTTGCTAACAATAGACTTTGGTATGAGCAATCAGCGTGTGTGTGTGTGTGTGTATGTGTATGTGTGTGTGTGTGTGTGTGTGTGTGTATGTGTATGTGTGTGTATGTGTGTGTGTGTGTGCGTTGGGTGGGGGCTGAATGAGTTGGGTGCTTTGGGCAGCAAACCTACTCACTACAGCTCTGATAACACTTTTCTTTGGGTAGGTGATATAGGCTTTGTAAAAACTGTCAGTATATAATAGAAAGCAGAGCAGACAGTACAGCTAACATGGCACAAACACATTACACTGCTCTCTATTCTTATTTATTTTACAAGCAACCATACATAATAAACTGCAGGCAATTTGTCACAGGTGGTGTGAGAGCTTTCAAGGGGGTCACAGCAAAATATAACAAAATGTAGCAATTTAGCAAGACATTTCTGTCAACTCCCCCAGCACTGAATGTTCTTGAGCCTCTCCTCTGCCTGCTATTTGAGGGCAGAAAAATCTCTTTTTTTTACTGTTCTGCAGGGTTAGAGGGGTTGGAAGAGGGAGTTGAATGCTATTGGCAACTAAGTTCTGTAGTTTCCAGCTCAGAGCTACGTTGACTTGATTAACCTGGTTATTTAATAGTTAATAACTGGGCCAATCAAGTTGCTGAGATCTGGAAAGTAAATGGGTTTTCTGCCCCCCCCTCAGGATAAAAGCAGGCCTGTAAGTGTGAAAGCCATGCTAAATGGATAAGACTTGACAAAACTGCTTTTTCACTTTCAGTCCTCAATATTGCTGCAGGTTACTGATGTAGCTTGGATTCCAAGAATAACGTCTTATTAAACTGAACAGAAGTGAATATCTAGCAAGGATTTCTTATATAAACTCATAAATCTGACTTTTTAAAAGTGCAACTCCATATTCATACTCAGGGTTGTAATCTTTACTCTTGGGGCTCTTACACACAAGCATTTTAGCAGATATAGACGCACTCAACTGCTTTTCAAAGGGGCTGTACTCAAACAAGCGCATGTAGCCGGCTGAACCTGCGTTCGGCACCTACATGCCTTCGTGAGTACAGTCCCATTGAAAAGCATTGAGTGCGTCTATACCTGCTCTCTCCTGAGGCTGAACGCAGCAGGGGAGAGCAGGTTAAAAACGCTCATGTGTAAGAGCCCTTAAACCTAATTTCTGTTTCTTCCTCCTTTTTCATGGTTTTGTGGAGAGCTGTGGGCCACCCCCGCTTTCCGTTACACTCCAGGATTATCCCGCCTCCAGTCAAATGTGAGGTTTTTTGGATTCTTTCGGATTGTCTATGTTACAGGTCCTCTTTGGGAATACTACCCATGTTTACTGACATGTCGGGACGTGGAAGAATTTCCTACAAGTAGGTAACTGAAATTCCTTTTATAAAAGGACAAGGAAATTCTAAAATAGAATAAGGCTAGAAACATAAAATGAACCTACTGAACCACTCCAGGCATGGGAACAATTATCTGGAAACCCATTGTACAGAAAGCTCCGAATTAGGAGAAAGGCCATCTTCCATAGAATCCATTATAATCAAATAATTTTTAAATATGATTTCCTTTTTCTCTGTCATAATAAAACAGCACATTGTAGTTGATCCCTACTGAGATTTAATTAATCATTATTGGAGGCAAAGCAATCCTAAATTGTGAAATTATTTTTTACTAGATTTAAGGTATGGAGATCCAAATTACAGAAACACCCCTTATCCAGGAAACCCCAGGTCCCATTCTTGTCCCATAACTATAGTTCTGTACTTCCCAGTGTAGGAATACTCTCAATTGCAGCTACTGGGCATGGACAAAATATCTATTTACCCCACAGCAAATATATACATTTATGAATACTTTGTTCTCACTGTCTTAAAATGCAATATGTTTCTTTTGTGTATCCCACAAGCTTAAAATATATAGGAATGTCCCATTCCCTAAATGCAGTGGCTATTTAGTAATGTCCAGGTTGTGTTTATACCAACATACTCTCACTTTACTGGAATATACTCCCTGACTGGCACACACTTTGATACTTAAAGGGAAACTTCACCTTTTTAAATAAACTTTTAGAATGTTATAGATGGATGTAGTCGAAGCAACTTTTTCCTACTAACTATTTCTGGCGAAAGCTACTTTCAATTGGGGTCAAAATACAGACTAAATTGGAGACTTTACTTTCTCTGCAATCTTTTTTTTGGTTCTATGTGGTCTTTCTACTATTAATCCCCCCTTGTGATTCCTCACTGCTGCCAGGTTGCTAACATATTCAAATCCTAGCAACTAGATCTCCTTAAAGGCCTACCAGCTGCACAACAAAACAAAAATGAAGACCAACTGCAGATTGCCTTGGAATCCCACTCTATACATCATACTAAAAGTTAATTTTACGGTTTACTCTTACTTTAACACCGTTCTCTGTTTTTTTTTTTAGCAGTTTAGTGAGCTACATTTAACAAAAGAATAAACCCTTCCATTCACAGTACCAGGTGCCAAACCTGACAGAACTCCAGAGTCCACATAATTACTTTCTGAATTCCATTATCAGAACTTATTTGCTCTGCAATTTTACTTTCCATGTTTAAACGGCCGCAGCAAGTAATATAAAGAGAGTGTAATTGACTTTGAAAAATATTTGACATTTTCACTGCAGAGAAATCCACGTGAGGAGGAACAAATAAATAACAAAGAGGAGAGCAGGGAGAAATGAATACGTGAGAGCATTGTATACACAAAAACTGTAACCCGTGTAAATTGGTAACGCCAATAAAACATTTACAGGTCTGCAAAGCGAGCTGAATAAGGATGAATCCCGGTTAACGAAAAGGGGAGGAAATTTTGAACCTATAAAAAAAAAGACCTTCAAAAATATAATCTTAAAGACATGCAGGTGATGATTATCTTGGAATTGGTGCCAATCAAAGTGACAAAATGACTTACTGAGCTGTTTTTAGTTTAATGTGCGTATCCTTGAAACAAGTACAGTTACCGCCCTTGAGAATTGCAACTGTGAGCCCATAGTTAGAAACTGAACATAAAATATCTTTGTGCTATTAAATAGAAGCATCCATCAAACTGTGTTTGTGCTAGTGTTAATAACGCCATCAAATATTAACACCCTCACAACAGGATTAGACTTTGACTGTCGGAAACCAAGATTAAAGCCCTTACCTGGTGCCGATAGTGTTCTTGCTGTCTTGTAGAGGGTCTTGTTTCTCACTGGTTAAGACATAGCCTTCATTGCATATATTTTAAGTTAAGAAAAGTTTAGTCAAGTGATAGTATAGGGCTGTTATTATGAAGAAGGGGCAAGGTGCATTATCCATCTTATTTTCAGACAATGGTGTGAGGTGCACGGGGAACAAACAATTGCACCTACATGTGAATACTAGTGATGAGAGAATTAATTGGCAAGCCATAGACTTGCAGCAAATTTCAGAATTTCACTATATGCAAAGTTTTTCACGAAACTGTGGCGAAAATTTGCAGCGGGGAAAATGCACCTCGAAAAAACTCCCATAAGAAAAAAATGCCCATTGATTTTAATGCATCTGGAGAAAAAAAATCACTATAAGAAAAAACACCCCTTGACTTTAATGCATCTGGAGGGAAAAAAAAGTTGCCATAAGAAAAAACACCCATTGACTTTAATGCATCTGGACTGGACTTTAAGGGCAAGGCCAGATGGGGAGATTCGGGG
>CM044437.1:103848527-103875413 GCA_024363595.1 Xenopus borealis
AACTCGACCTTTGAGAAATAAACCCCGAAATGCAGGACTTGTAGACTTGAATCTATCCAAAGTACGGAAAGACCACTTTTCCGGAAAACCCCAGGTCCCAATAGGTTGATTATTGTAATTCAAAAGCCTTCTTTGGCAAGCAACAGTGGTTGGCTATATTTTAAAGATCTAAATTCTAAATTGATTTGTTTTGCCAGCATTTCTGCCTTTGTTGTTGGGCTTCCATATGTGACAGTTAGCCAGTAGTGATGGGCGAATCTATCCCGTTTACCTTTGCTGAAAAATTAGCGAATTTCGCGATACAAGTCGCATAATTTTCGGCGTGCGTTGCGTCATTTTCGGCGTGTTACGCTTTTTTTGGATGCCAGCAAATTTCCGGCAGGCGAATTTTCACCGTCGAATAAATTCGCCCATCACTATTAGCCAGATATTTAGAAAACAAGCCGTCAGCACAATTATCACTTCTTCTTTAAGGTGGTGCACGTTCTTCAATAGCCACTTTCCACTGACATCTCAAGCAGGAACGTTAGAACAGCACCAAAGTTATTTTTGTTTAAAAAGCCTTTAATAGTGCTGTAATGCCTTAAGCACTAATAAAGGCTTTTTTTAAAAAAAAAATAAGAATAACGTTTAGTGCTGTTCTCACTGGATATTACCATTTCTGAAGCTAAGTGTAAATAAACACAAAACAAGACCACAAACAGGCAAATGCATATCATTTTTCGTCTTGACACGGATGACTGTATAATATATTGCTTTTATAAAAATAGCGCCACTGACATTCACAGAAGTGAAGAGATACAATTACACAATGCAAATTTCAAGAAAAAAGTACACAGTGCCCCCCCATATGCTTGCAAGAGAGAAAAATGTGCTATAGAAGCACCAGGCCCAGGACTTGGAGTTAAGGCAAAAAAGTAACACATATTTCAATATCACAGTCCTTTCAGGTCCCCATGGAGGAAGCAGGATCATGGATGGACAGGAGATTAAAGAAGCAATGGTCAATTGGAAGTGCCATACAAACTGGTGGATAAGGGGTAGTGAGTGGTCGGTATCTTTTCTTCTTGAGGGAAATCCTGGTAAGCTCTGCCTGGTTCTCAGCACCTTTTAACTGTTTCAAACTCAATTAGCCACTCTCTGGCTACATCTCATACCAATCTGACACAGAACATCTTGAAAGAAAGAACTTTCAGTCATTGTCATAAAAATGCAGATTAAAAACGGTGCTGCCCCAGATTCTATGACAGTGGATTAAAACGACAGAATTAATACCCACTTCTAATCCTTGTGATCTTGCTTCTAAAAATAGGCCATCTCTATGGTGTTGTGGCGATTATTCTGCTGAAAGCCTGGAATTCCGTTATACTGAGCAGAACAACCTTTTCATATTCTGTCAAATATAAATGGATTCTGCATGTCTCTTGGTTCAACAGGTTGCATTCTGTCTCTAGTCAGTGAAGAGCCGCTACAATAGCATACAGGAGAATAGTCTAAAAGAAAGCTTTATGTTTGATTAATGCCAGAAGTCTGTTTATGATGCAAGAGGAACACAACGTCTGGGCACAAATGTGAGGGAACTGTACACAAGTGACGGAGCATTTTTTTGGTAGAAACTGCTCCCTTGTGTAACATAATAATTGAGTTATTATAGTGATGATGGTCTTCTCATTAGTGAAGCAGAAGTGAAGGTGTCACACGTTTCATTTATCAGGAGTAGTTGTTTAGGTGGAACCACCTCTTGCTATTGTTCATTTGGCAGAGATGTTTTGTATTCAAGAGATAAGTAGCCAATAGCGCAGGGTCATACGAAGAATTTGTCTATATGAGACACCTGTTATACATCTTGATTAATGCAGCAATTTAACACTTTATGATGCTAAACCTCATTTAAGTCCTTTACTGCAATGTCGTAATGCTCACTTTGGAGGAAATATCGAATTGTACAGCATTTTACAGGAATACTTAAAAAAAAAATTACTATATTATTATTGAAATACTGTATGTGTACAGTAACCCATAGAAACAAGACACAGGGAAGCAGATATACAAGCTTGCTAGGTTTTTGTTCCCAAATGTTTTCAGGATGTATTTTGATTATAGATTTTGAGAATTTGTGTTTGGAATTTGTGTGTGTGTGTAGGGCAGGGGTCCCCAACCTTTTTTGCTCGTGAGCCACATATAAATTTAAAAAAGAGTTGGAGAGCAACACAAGCATGAAAAAGTCCATGCGGATGTCAAATAAGAGCTCTGATTGGCTTTTTGGTAACCCCTATATGGACTGGCAGCCTACAGGAGAGAATGTTTGGCAGGACATCTGTTTTTTATGCAACCAAAACTTGCCTCTAAGCCAGTAATTCAAAAATAAGCACCTGCTTTGAGGCCACTGGGAGCCACATCCAAGGGGTTGGAGAGCAACATGTTGCTCGCGAGCTACTGGTTGGGGATCACTGGTGTAGGGTGATGTGATAATAATCTGCCCCATAGTGTAATTTACATAAATAATAACAGTTGACTGATTGCAATATCTGGGTATATTTTACACCTATGCATGTAAGATATTCTTTCTTATATCTGGTGTCAGTTCTCCCAAGAGACTTGCTTAACTTAACTAGTTACCTCCCAACTGTCCTGTTTTTCTATCTTTGCTTATCTTAACTTGTTACTATTGTATCTAAGTACAGGCACTGAGTATTCTGGGTTCTCTGCTAATAAAGGTGAATTGCCCTTTAAGCTATGCGTCTCAGTTCTCCCAAGAGACTTGCTTATCTTAAATAGTTACCTCCCAACTGTCTCATTTTTGTGTCTTTGCTTATCTTAAATTGCTACAGTTGTATCTAAGTGCGGGTGCTGAGTATTCTTTGCTCTTTGCCAAAAAAAACTCTTGTTTAATTAAGTTTTAGATACATTGTATCTTTTTCCTGGCGAGATCAAAGAGAAAGTCAAGACATTTCAGTAACAATCTGGGACTGTGGGCTGAGCTGTAAAAACCATGACTGTCCCACAAAAAACAAGACAGTTGGGAGGTATGCTCTAAACATCTGGCTCAGATGGCTCACTGTGTCCAAAGACATAGATACAGTGGATCATTATCACTCCCTTTTCCATTCAAAGGAATGATGTGATGTTATGCCATGGTGTGCTCTGTGATCCATCTGTTATTAGAGTGTCTGCAACTCAAAATACATTTTTGCTTCTCTTTTTTTAAATATTTTTTTTTACTAACTCAAGGGACAATGCAAAGTGCTAATAGAACTGCATCCATCCAAAAGCTTTTCACTAAGGTAATTGGATCAATAGATCTTCTTTACATGCTCCATGCTTGTGCCAATACAGCTCTGCTTTGCTAAACTGTCGCATGGACACAATTTAGCCTTAGACTAACACCTGCCTTGATTACATCTTCCTTCCATAACTTCATTTGCACATTGTGTCCATAAATGTCCCTGACTTGAATCTAATGAATCATAGGAGACAACATTTCCAACCCTGAACGCAGGAAATGACACACAGTTTGTACTTGGTTTACTATTGGTTCTTTGTGGGTGCTGGAAAAACACTTCATTATGCATTAAAAAAAGCTTGCACCAGTATTTGCACTATGCCAATTGCACCTGGTAGATGCACCTTCTTATATTTTTTCAAATGAATGTGGCATGGTATAAATCTGTACATAGAATAAGCATTTATGTTCTCACACAACAGATATTCCCCCTTCTTTTGGGAAATTAATGTATTCTACTACATAATGGGCAAATATATTCAGCTGAATTATGAAATATTTCCTTATATGTTCCATGTATATACCCTGCCCATATGCAGCTGCATTAAACACACTGCTAATTAGAATCAACATATTACATCACAACACAACAGGCAACTGCATTCCATCTATTCTTGAGCTACAATGTCCAGCAATCCCATGATGGCTCAGCTAATGGGGGGGGTTTGTGGTAGGAACTTGTCATTTTGCTGAAGCCCCAGACATTACTGATGCCTGACATACACACCTCATGATTTACATTGTAAATGTATGCATATATACTACTTGTATACACACAGCAACTGACAGAGGTGTTAAATATAATAATGTTTTGCTCTACAATGTAACTGCGCCTGACCTTGACAAATGAGATGAAAACCATTAGGCCTATGATATGATATAAAATAGAACAGAGACGGTTTTCCACTTTGTAGAATATACAAGCCATATCTAAATATATATCACTTTGTGCAGGTCATGTAGCACAATCAGTATGTAAAAATGTTTCAAAGCTTCCAGCAGTGAGACTGTTACAGCTTTTTACTCTCTCCGAATCCATTAAAACAAACGCTGATGTCCCCTCTGGCAGCAGAGAAAATCTTATTGGGAAAGTTAATCATCTGATGATAGAAGATCATACTGTATATTTCGGGCCCACCCATGTGAGTAACAGATACGGCAAATAAATCCAGTTCAGTCCTTAATGGGCTTAGATTTCTCTTCTCCGAGTCATACAGATGGGAATATTAGATCGCATGGGGAACATATGGCAGAAGATAAGATATGGCAAAGGAAGGGAGGAGATATGGTTACAGAGATACTGTCTACTGAATGAAATGAAAACATAAAAAGGCAATACTATACAAAGGTGAGTTAATGAGACTGTACATCAATATTACATACTGTATGGATAATGTGAGACTGCAAAACAAACACAGGTTATATGGATGGCAATGGGGTAATGGTATATAGGGGTCTCATTATATCCATCATTCAGAGTGGTCTTTAGGGGGCAGTAAAGAGAGGTGACTGTGGATATGGTAGGGCCCCACAAAGCAACAGCTGCAGGTATGGGAGATATTGTATATTGGGGCAAGAGTCAGATCATTGAACTCCAGGATAGCCGCATAACCTAACCTGTACCCTTTCAGTTGTCGGTGGGATTTGTAGTTTAACAGTAGCTTAAAGGGGAACAAACATAACTTAAGCTTGTTGAAAAGTAAACATAATTTCAAGCAACGGTGCAATATACATTAATTAAAAAATATGCTTTTCATGATTTTTAATGGTTTGGAACAGTTCCCTAAGCCTAGCCCCCTGCTCTCCTGCTGATCTGGCTGACTACTTTGCTGAGCTGGCTGACTGCTGTTACTTTGTATCAGCAGCCTGCACATGTGATTTCAATACGGATAGGGACATCACAGTGCAATGCATTGTGGGTTATGTAGTTCCTGCATGCTGTCTATAAGCTGTGGAGAAGTTGGTACAATTTGTAACATCGCTGTTTTACTCCCTCCTTCAATGCCAGGATTTCAAATGATGCAGAAAGAGAAGAACTATTAAACAGCTGGATTTCAGCATAGAAAATTGCATTTATTCATAGGTTTTGAAGAGACAGGTAACTGTGATGGGTATATTAGGGGGTTCTGTGTTATGTGGGCCTCTTTATCAAATTTTGGTTTGGAAGCCGAGTTCCCCTTTAACAACCGAGCATTGGGCAGTTCTGCTATATATATAAAAATCTGTTTTACACTGAGTCTACTGATCTCCTCACGCTTTCAGATCAAAAACAAGAAGCTGAACAGGAAGTCACTTTTCAGCAATTACATTCATTTCATGTTTCTTCTAATAACCCTGGTGTTGTTTTATCAGGTGGGAGACTGACACGCAACATAGTCACTTTGTCACACTCAGACGGCATTAATAGATTTTCCTGAATTAATAGACCAGATAATTGTCCATCGTTATGACTTATTAGCTGAGACCGCCTCAGGGTTTTATAATTACAGATCATTAAACTTGCCACTGGATAATTCAGTGATAACATTTCAGAGAAAAATGCTAGGGCCCTGTTTAACCTCTTCTGCGCTTTGGGCAATACCCGCGTTTGGATCTAACTAAAAGCTCAAAACTTGGCCGCTGCTGATCTACATAGATTCCCTTCAGTATAAATATGATGGCTATTTCCATTGCTAATGGATATCTGCTCTCAGAATACTCTCTGCTTCTCTCCCTTCTCCTTGCCTACTCAGAGACGCAAACATTTGTTCAAGTAGAAACCCAATAAAGTCAATGTGGTACTGTTCTTTCTTGTCCCTGTCAGATTTAAATCAAAGAAAGCCAGTTTAATTAAAGTTAATATGTGGAATACACACCCTTCCAGCGGGAAATCGTCATTTTATTTATGAACTTAATAAGCCATTATATATACTTTCTATGCAGAGCCAAAAGCTTGAATCCTAATCATTTTTATTGCGACTCTGTATTAGGAGCAGTTTGTACCAATGATAGACTCTACAGAGCTTATTTATAAAGCTGTGTAAAAAATGAAAAACTTTTCTGTGACTGTAATTTATGGTGATTATTTAAATGTGTTTTAGGAAAAGGGTATCTAAAAATACCAGGGAGGGGTTGCCAAGTTGTTAAGCCGCCCCCCTAGTGATTGTAGTCAATTCTCCTACTCTTGACTAGCGCTCCCTCCTACTCTTGACCAGCACTCCCATTCTTCATCAAACATACTGGTCCAGGTCATTTTATGCTGAATGTAGCATCATCATCTTTTTATGACCTATCAGGTAGCCCCAAGTATTAGAAGGGCACATATACAGTTTTGTACTTGACATGGGCTTGACTGGTGCTTAGTATAATCGTCCCCTGGGCTAGTACATTTTGAAGAGGAGGAGCACTTGTATATCAAGTATAAAGTGCAATTGTTGTTGCAGAAATGTGCCACACTTGGTTGCTTGAATATTCCTGATTAAAGGGGCTTGTGTCAAAAAAGTTGCATTCACATGGCTTGGCCTGTTCCAGGGAACCATTGAAGCTACCACAACCTCTGAAGGTTCCTCCCTGATGCACTTGTGCCTGAAGGATTGGGTGCAGATCTCATTTTGTTGAAAAAAGATGATTTTCCATTAAACTGTGCCCGATTTGCATGGAAGTAATAATGCAACTCCAAGAATGTTGGTGCATTAACCACAATTGTGACTGCAATTATGCTGGAATCATGGGGGAGAAATGCCGCATGGCAAAATTGCTATTTCACTAAAATTTACTGGCTAATAGAAAAAGCCAGGTTGACCAGTGACCTTCATTAGTATGTGTATGAGATCAATGACAACCCAGAGCTACATGGTGCCAGTGAGGAAGGGCAGAGGGCATGAGCCTCAAAATACAGACTGAACAGACTCATATGTGGTCACAATTGATTTTAATGAGAAAAAGGGTATTGGCTGTGTGTGACAAAGGTTTCAGTTAGGTCAGATTTATTTGGGGCCCTAGCTCTGCTGATTTATATAGTCATGATATTAACCATTAAAGCTTAATGTTGATTAGAATAACACCCTCATACTACGATATTGCACACATACAGTTATGCTGGGGCTGGCTATGTCAGGCACAAATTCTGCATCAGTGAAACGGTTATACTAATTAACCTATGCCAGCATCCTGCTAGTATTTAATATGAGAATTGCAGAGACAGGCACTTTATGTCTGTTTGGAAACAGAGTATTTGATATCAGGTCAAATCATTGTATCAAAAGCTTAAGGACTAAATTCAATCCAATGTGATGAACTTAGCCCCAAATCCAATTCTTGGTTCATTACAATGGAATAGAAACCATAAAAGATGGTTTCATCTAACTGAATCTGTCAGTAAAAATTGGTGGTACAGGTACTTGATTAATAAAAGGAAACCATTGGTTCCATAATATAATGACTTATTTGATGTATGCATAGCAGTAACTAGTATAATTATTACCATTTAATCATCTTTATATGTATATGACTTCAAGTGTCCATGGAAGTATCATCTTGGCGAAGAATATCCTATTGTTTTTCACAATCCAAGATATAGCTGCTGTAACGGATTACATTACATTATTGTATAAAAGGACAGGTTTTTAGTGTATATCACCGCTGTCTCAATACTTTGACCCTATAATCCAGTACATCATTTAAAGATCATGTCATCCAAAGAGGTCTGTGGTGGAAATCATGACCAGACTGGGGGTCATAAAATATTCTTGGAGGGTTGCATTGAACCCATGGACTTCCAGTGGGACAGACCTTGTCCATATGAATATTCTCTAACCATAGGTGGGAGACTTAGGCAGCATGCCAAGCACATTTGCCCTGAGCCCCTGTTCTTTAAGCATGTCCTTAAAAATTAAACTGCCTGCTTTATTCCTTTTTATAATGTTAAGGGTCTACACTGGGATTAAGCAAGAAATAGTCTGTGCAGTTTCCCATATTTCTGTAAATTTTCTTGGCAGGTGCTCAACCTATTTATTATTATAGTGTGCAATCATTTTCTTTTAATATTATTATCTTGGGTGTCTATCCTGCAGCTACGTATACCATAGATGGTAGTTGTAGTCCAGCAAATTTGGGCACCTTTGTTTTATGTGGTTAATTTCCGAAACTGGGGATCTCTGCCTTTCTGCGTTGCCCTAGGCCCTTTCATCTCTATCCCTGGCTCTGCTTGGTATATTACTACATGTCTATAGCATAAACATTGCTGACTGATGGCTGGAGGTGGAGAATATGTCCTGCTCTATTGAACCTTTATCTTGTATGGTACAGTACACAACTATGAAATCCTCAGGGCAATTTATGTTGTGAACATCTAAAGAATAAATGAAACGAATGTAGTATACTGAGACAGAAGGAAAATGGACAGAGAATGAACAAACTGTTCAGAGGCAAGCAAGAGTTCCAGCCGGAGAAGGGCTTGTGTTCCTCATCATGCATCATTATCTGTCTTGATGATGTGAAACAGAGTGACATTGAAGAGTACCTGGTGTCCATTGTTCCAGGCATAAAGGGCACGATCCCGTGAGTTGTAATCCAGCATAGAAATGTGAAAATATTGGTTGTGGAAGGGAATGTCTGTGTACTCATATGTAGAGGTCTTGGTGGAATATGAATAAAAGACCTTGGCTCCAGTAAGATGGGAATTGGTGACATACAAGGTACCACAGATCATAAAGGACTCTCCAGCACTTCTCTTTGGATATCCTGTACTCCAGCTCTTTACAACCTCCAGTGTATCCTGTCGCAGTTGACTAATGACAATGTTTCCAGCATTCTGATTAGTGGCGTATACTGCCCAAACTCCAAACTCATCAGCCATCAGATCTATGTCAGAGTGGCCACCCCATGTGTAAGGATAGACATTGTTGAAGCCAGCATTGTCCAAGCTACGCTGATTGAGTATTCTTCCTGTTGCAAAGCTGTACTTGATAACAATATTGCTTTGGAACTTATTGAAGAAGAGGGATCCATTGTATACTAGATGGCTAGTGCCAGCCCACTTATACGGAAGGTTGTAAGTCCTAGATTCGGCCCCTGTGACAAAATCTGCCATCGACCTATATTCCCGCACAGTCCTGGATGTGAATCCATCCATGTACCAGACCTAAAAACACAGGGCAAATGACATCCAGTAAATATAAAAAGTAGTTTAAATAATTCTGCTAAAATGAATGTCAACGGCCTTCCTTTGTGACAGAGCAGAATATTTAATGATCATTCACTATTAATTAAATTAATATACATTAGCATGTACATATAAAAGAATATACATTCAATGTATTTTATGTTTCTTGAGAGCAGACCTCTCCAATTGGAGGCTCATGAGCCAGATGTGGCCCTCTTGGAGATTTGTTTGATCTTGTATGATTTCATTGTTAATCATTAAAAAGCAGATAAATGGCCCATAGCATGAAAAATGTTGAATATGTTAAATTACATTTAATTATCAGTCAATAAGAAACTTTTTCTCATCTATTAGTCTGCAAGTCCTATTTATTTGGCTTAGCTAAACATGTGACGACTGAAGCAATGCATTAACTAACAACACTGTTAATTAAAGATAAAATTAGCCCAGTTTGATTTTAGATTTTCATATTTTTTTCCTATTTTTTTATTCATTTATCTTAGAGAATAGTATATACTCTGACAAAAAGACGTGGGGCTATACACACCAGCTAGAAACTGGAGTTACTGAAGACAAGCAAAACAAAATGGTACTTTTATTTTCCAATACATACTCGATTGTTTTTCTCAGATGCAATTGGATCAGTCATCCAGGCACCAAACCTTGGTCCAGAGGCCTTCACAGTTACTGGTCCAGTAATTTTCATTAATTTACCACAAGCTGAAAGAAGAAACAATAGAGAGCTGGTTAGAGAGTATGAAGAACAGGACACTGCATGCCTAGAGCAGAAGTCTACTTTGGAGACATTTCTGGAACTGTCCCATAAATTACCTTAATAAGTTATTTAGTCTACATCAGGCACCATCAAGCACTTAGAGGTAGTCCTTTGCTACAGGATAATTAACAGATTGTATAAATACAAAAAGTATGGTATTCAATCATGAATCTAGACTAATCCAGTTTCTATATGATTGGTATAGAATGGTGTAATTTTCGGGATTTATTACACGCAATAAAACTTAAAAACTAGAATAGAAACATTTCAGCATCTAAAATCTGGAGTTCACGTGAAAGTCAATTTGTGTTTTTGAGATTAATTCAAATTTGGATGGGTAGAATGTGATTTTACTGCATATGAGTTTTAAAAAATGTTTTTATGAAATAGAGTTTTTGAGTTTTTAAATAAGCACACATTTCAGATTTTTATTTTTTCAAGTTAGAAAGGAAACATAATAAACTGCCGCCTTGAGTGGGTTTTACGCAGTGCTACTGCTCGATGCTACCGTCAGATATTTGTTCTACTCAAGTCAGTGGCAAAACCCTTGCAAACATCCATTATTACTTCTCAAGCATAATAATTCAGTATATGTTTGAAAACAAGATCAAAAACGTCCTGTGACATATCCCATTCCTAAAGGAGGCTCATGGGCCTTTTCATTTATAACTTTATTTAAATACAGATATATCATACTTAGATGATACAAATTGGTATATTCTTCATCCACCGAAAGCTGAACCCTACAAATGACTTTTTAAAATATGGTACATAACAGAGAGCAGTGATTTCGAATAACGCAGCATTTTACCATATTTTAACTTGTGGCTACTATAACCACAGTTATTATTTTAGATGTTGAGTATATTTCACATTGTCACATGACTACACATTTCTGAAACCTATTGATGTGCATGTGTGTGCAATAAATATTGTCATTCAAGGATGAAGTGCTGGTAAATTGTCAAATAGGACACTTAGAGGCCTATTAATCATGCTGTGTAAAAAATGGAGTGACTTATTACAGGTGATGTTTCCCAGAGCAACCAGCAATTAGATTTCAACAGTTAAGGTGGCCATAGACATTACAATTACAATTTTTCCTGGAAAAAATCTTCCCAGGAAAGATCATTCATTTCGATACACATGTGTAGAGCTGAATCGTTAGAGGTAGAAACAATAGAATTCTACTACATCTGAAGATTCAGCTCTAATAATGGTTGATGATCAGGTGCCTTCAAAGGCGCCCAATAAAAATTATCCAGCCAGCCTGATTGAGGAGAAGATATCCAAGTCTTCTGCTGACATCGTCTACCACCATACACGCACCTTATCTTAACTCATTTAATGCATTTAACCTTTTCATTAGCATACCAAAGCACCATGGTTCACAATGATGAACACTTTAATTAGATGGGATGCTGTGATGCAATTTTCTGTGTTAAATGAGACAAGTGTGAAGTCTTAGTTAAGTTATTCTGTGTCAAACACACAATCCAAAGTGGCTTCATCTGTTGTTATGAAGGCATGAGTGTCTCAGTACCACTGTACCTCTCAAAATTATAATACATCATTATGAGTACAAGTAGAATGTATGGATAGCTCCTCAGGAAGCCATTCAATCAATACAGTTTATGTTACAGCAAGAGGTGCAGGCAGGGGGTAGGTTGTATTTAACAGACAATAATGAAATAAATGGAAGTCTTTTATCAAATGTAAAATGACTTTTCCACGCATAATATGTAACTTCAACATAATGAGGAAAAATACCCAGGATCCTTGCTTTAAAACTGTGACAGATGGTAAATGTTCCCTTTTGTCATATTCTCTCTCATTATAAAATGTCAAACCATCGTTTATTGCGTTCCTTTATTTTTGTAATTTATTATAATTGTAATTCTTATTAATATTGTCTGTGGCTTTAAGATAGGTTGCCGACTTTAAATCATTTTATTTTGGTGCCAGAAAATAATTAGTATGAAATGATGTTAATGTCCTCAGCTGTGCTTTTGATTTATTCTAGAGGCCTCCAAACATTCCTCCCTGAGCACACATGCAAGTTAAACAAATCAACACAAGAATTTAATGAGTAAATAGCAGCTCTTCATTAGGCAAGGTAGATGGACCTAATTTAATTTGACTTGTTCAACCTAGAGATAAAAATTACAGCGGCTGTGGGCTCTCCCTACTGTTTATAATATCAGCACGCTCAGAGGAAAAACATCAGTTTAAATGACTATTGAAGGGGGAACAGTTTCATCACGATGGTTAATTCAGATAACTATTACCTGAAAACTGCTGTTCACCTTAAAATTGTATTTATGTGACCTGAGAGAGTAGTGTCAGCCAAAGAATATACTAAATGTGTCTGGGAGTCCATGCACCAATTAATCTCAGAGATGTATTAATGACTTTACTTCACCTTCCTGCTACCAATTAATAATTTGACACCAACATATAATTGCCAGTCTCTGAAAAAACATAGATTCTTTCTTTTACAAGCATCAGAAGAGTACTTGCTCAGTTTTAAGACTACAGGTACCGGTCCTGTTACCCAGAATGCTTGGGACCTTGGGTTTTCTGGAATAGTGATCTTTCTGTAGTGTGGATCTACATATATTATAAACATTAATATTTTTATGTTTCCCTAAATAGAATTTTTTTTTAGATAAAGTTTGTGTATTAGAATAATTACTGTAAACCACAAAAAAAAACCATTATTAATTAAGTGTAAAGAACCACCACCATCTAAAAGGCCATTGTTATGTATTCGTATAAGCTGTTTTATAAAGTTAATTGCTTTTGAAGGATGTCAGAATGTTGCAGTTTTGGGAATAGTGGGAGGAGCCTGGGAAGCTAGTCTCTCTGTGTGTGTGACATAAAGAGGGTGAACTGTGATAGCCCATCTACATTACTGTGATAGAAGAGCCATGTTGTTGCAAACTGTAAAATCTTTCTTTGCTTTGAGCTTTTAGAGATTTTATAGGGGTGGGGTTTGTATGTAATCGCATGAAAAGTCTTATAAAAACAAGAATTTCTCTGTTTTCATATTCTTATTAAAAAAAATTTTAAATCTGAGTTTCGTGGAGTTTGAAAAAAATGTAACTCAACACAAATTCGATTTTAATAAATAGGCTTCTAAGTCTGCTAAAAAATAATTTAATCATTAAACCCCAATATGATTATTTTGCCCTCAATATGGATTAATTATATCTTAATTTGTAACGAGTACAAGGTGCTGTCTTTTTATTACAGGGGAAAAGGGAATCATTTTTTAAGAATTTTAATTATTTTATTAAAATGGAGTCTATGAGAGCCTTCCTGGAATTCTGAGTTTTCTGGATAACGGTTGCTGGATAAAGGATCCAACACCGCTACAGATTCAGAAATCATTTGATTTCTCCCAGTTATACATCCTCTGGATGGATGGAAGTATGATTTTCAAATTAATTATAAGTAGTTATAACCTGAGTGTTCCTGCACGTGGAACACGCTCCAAATGCGTCCAATCTATGTAGAAAATACTCAGAGAAAGTGGCTTGTGCCACAAAACACGTCAAGCATGCCATGAGATATTTGTACTGCTCTGATTTTAAATGAAGGAAAAATAAAGAGATGAGATAAGTTTCCCGGATGCTCCGTGTTCAAGTATTTTCTACATGGATTGTCCAGTAAAATTTAGCCTGGTAAAAATTCACTGGTGTTTTTCAATGCCAGCAATGTGCGGCAAAAACGGACGCCTGTGTCCAAAATGTCACAAATCTTTTGCCACTTCTGGAGAAATTCGCGCAAATATTCGGCGAAGCCAAACGCCGCAGATTCACCCATCACTAAATTTAAAATTTAAATTGTTCGACACTTTTGCATTTTACATTATTTTTTTATAGCTTTCAATACACTAAAAGTTTTTAAGCTTCTAATATAATACATTTGACAACACAGGACCCTGCAACTATTAATTTAAAAGCTGCCAATATCATAAACACTAAAAAAATATATAAATTAATAAAAATGGTAAAAGTGCTGAGAAATTCAATCTGGACGATTTTAAATTCATTTGTTTTAAGGGTTTAAATACTTTTACATTCATTGGTTTTAATGGTTTAAATACTTTTTACATTCATTAGTTTTAAGGGTTTAAATTTTCCTTGAAGGGGATGTAAAGGCAAAAAAAAATAAAATCCCATTTGCATTAATGAAAGAGAAATCTATCTCCAATATCCAGAATTTAAAAAAAATGTCTACTGTTTTTACAAGAAACCTGACTATATGCAGTGAAATTCCCCCTTTGTTTTATTTGCTCTGCCAGCTGTAGATAGGAAACTTCAGATGGTCCCTAACTGCTCTGCAGGGAAACAATCAAACTTTCAGGAGCCCCCCACCTTACTTCCCAGAACTCAACAGCTTTGTTTGTTTCCCTGTAGAGCATTCAGCAACTGTGTAGAAATTTGTATCCACAGGCCCAATGCAGTCTTCATATTCTGATTATTAAGTCTTGCTGTATCAACTTCTATGACAGAAATTATTTGACTTGTGCTGTTTTGATAATTGTTTTGATAATTTATGATAATCCCTAAGATTAACATCCCAAGTGAAGCCCAAACCACACTGAGCTTGTGCACAGTCTTGGTCTTGCAAAGATGTTTAGCAATGTTACAATGTCACAGCCCCCTGTGGCCACCTTTGAAAACAAAAATCATTTGTTTAATTAGGCTTCTGGTGCAGTAAGTTCATGTTTAGTCCTTGCCCTGACAGGAATGTCAAACATGCTCTGTTTTTGGCCAGATATGGGACAAACAAGTTTATTGGACCATTCACACAGGCCAATAAGCTGTTGAATCATCTTATATCATCCTTTCTATGGCCCCTGACCCATCAGCAAAAAACATTTATCTGCCTAGTGCAGATTAAAAAAAATGAATACAAATATTTGATTGGTTGCTTTGAATACTTGCAGTGGGGTATGTTCTGCATCATGTTATTACTTATACTTATAAGTATCTAGCAATCACCTTCAAAGGCAACATTTGAAGAGAGACTGAATAAATTAAAGAGTAGAAAGAAATTAAAATGAAGGGGCAGAAAAGCAGATTTAATGTAAGAAAACAACAGGAAGCAAATGAAGCATCAGAGTGCCAATAAAACCCATACTAATGCACATACAGTATCAGCACGAGCACATGAAAAGTTGCTACTGGCTGAATCCCAGCTACAACACATTTGCTGCTGCTATAGAATGAACATTTTTCTGAACACTTAATAATGATTTTTTTTCCATGTCTATATTTTATTCATCCCTTCAGGTCTTTTAGTGCTTAATTTATGTATCCAAAAATGTTGCCTTAGGGTTAACAGTGACTTAAATTACCATCTCTCACTGGAATTGTCACCTTCTCTAAACCCGTACAGGAAACTAATTTGGGATCTGAGAAGTTATATATAATTAAATCTGACATTTTAAATGTAATTTAAAAGCTCACGAAATCAGTTAATTTCAGAGCTGTGCTCATTCTCCCACCCGCTGCTTATGGGGAGGGGCTTTCTCCTATACTAGGAAGGGCTTTACTGTTGAGTCAAACACATACTTCTGCAGCAACCTCATGTTGAGGATCATTTTATTAATCAATTATTTCCATATAAAGGAGACTGTGTAGATATCGTGTGAAGTTGCAGGGCTTTCAACTCAGCCTGCATGGACATTTTTTTTAATGGAGGGGGTGTAACGCCATAGATTAGGAATAGGGTTTCAATATTGGACACACTGCCTTGCACCATAAATGTTCATAAACGCTCTCCCTACTTCCAGTTCATACAGCTGACCATAATCATGCTATAATTAGCATGCTAATTCATTAAGGCTTCACAGACATCTGCATTTTTTATTTTACTAGCTGGGCTCTGATCATTCATTTGCATTAGTTGGATCTACACTCCGCTATGCATGGCTTGCTTTATGTCTGTGTGTATTACAATGTTCAACAATCCAGCCCAATTTGACCACTTCCAAAAAGAATTTCTGTCTATAAGGTTCAATGAAAATATGAAGGGTGACTACCATGTAACCAGCTCAATAATCTTTAACACAATTTAGCATTTTTTTTCATACTGCCTTCCTATTTTAAAACATTGTCACAGGTCTCATATTGGAGATAAATATCTCCGGAGATGTTGCCCATGGCAACCAATCATCAGTTAGATTTAATTCACGTTAGAAAACAAAAGAAAATATCAGATTGGTTGCAATGGGAAACATCTCCAGAGATATTTATCTTCAATCTTAGTAAACATGCCCCAGTCTGTATTCTGTTTCAGAGCTCATAGATCGGCAACCACCCTGATAAATACAGCACTGCCTGCTCCATGACCCCTAACTTGTGCATCATTCAGACAAGAAAGGTAGGAGCAGTGGCAGACATAGGGCTCAGATAACATGGGTGCCCTGGAAGGACAATGCTGAACTGCATCTTCTGTCATTGCTCTTTGCACTAGATTTTTAATCCTGCATGATTGGTAAAGCACAGCTAGACCCAATTAGAATGTGCTCTTTGAATAATGTGCTCTTGCACCCCTTAAGGATCTTGTTGGTCTAAGAAAATTACCCTCTATTATCACAATATATATATATTGCCAGGTTTCTTCCATAACAATGAAAAATTCTTACTGAGTTTTTTCATGCAGTCTCTGAGCCTTGTTTCCAGTCCTAGAACTCTCTGGTGCAGCTCTTCGTAATCAAATGCTCCAATCTCCTGTTGGATGGTTGTCAAAATCCCGGTTAAATTCCTTATCTCTTCTTTAAACTGGGTGATAAGCTGAGCATCTGTTTTATATTGCTCTAGAACTGGGATCAGTGGCAACAGTTCATCCATTTTCTCCTTCAGATCCTGCAGGAATAAATATATAGGTCACCAGATATCTACAAGTATTCTGGGGACTAGAAAAGAGTCGCAATAAGAACATATAAGGTGTCTGCATTAATCTTTGCTCCACATTCAAGATCATATGAACTAGAAGATGATAATGGCGGAGATGTGGTGTTTGCTATTCTATGCTTTGTAAAGGCCATTGCAACTGCAAATAAATCAATCGACTTTACAAATTAAATAATAAATATAAATAGGTAATTATTTATCAGTTCTCAATCTGTATGTTATACTGTGAAGCACATGATAAATTTCTGTATAGGATACACTATCTAGAATCCCATTACCCAGAAATCATTGAATTACGGTGGTCTATCACAGACTCCATTATCAAATAATTAATTTTTATTTTTAAATTATTCCCTTTTTCCTTGTAGTAATGAACCGGGGCCCTGTACTAATGAACCGGGGCCTTGTACTTGATCCCAACTAATATATAATTAATCCTTATTGGATGCAAAACCATCCTATAGGGTTTATTAATGTTAAAGTTATTTTTTCAGTAGACAAAATATGGAGGTCCTTGATTTGGAAAACCGCAGGTCCTGAGCAGTCTAGATAACAGGTCCCATACCTGTATAACGGCTGCATGTTACCTGTTGTTAGTTAGGTTTAGAATGACCATGTTACAGTAGCTGCAGATCACAAGACACAGCAAACAAAGAACATAACACAAGAAATGTAAGAATTAAGTCGTATTTACAGACACCAGGGGCCCAATTTACTGTGCTTTATATGTGAATCCCAAATCTAGGACTTTACTCCATTTACAGTAGAATCTAGGCATATCTTTTTCTTAGATGGTATCTTCAAAAAAGGAAAAAAATTCCATTCTTTAGTCTTTTTTCAGTGAATTAAATGTAAAATAACTAATGAGCTTTACCTGAAAGTGACGAGTTAGAAGGGTCTTGCGATCGTCTTCAATCTGCCGGAATTTGACTCTAACCACCTTCATCTGGGTTTCCATCTTCTGCACATACTGATAGTCTCTCTCTGTACGGAGGTTCAGCACCTCGATGGACTGGGACATATTTTGGACCTGTATTAAAAGTTGTACATTTACTGGTAGTGTTGGACGTATAAGAGAAAACATTCTCTAATTCAGCATCTTTATTATCTAGCTATTTTTTGCTATTTCTGCAAGATTTCAAGATCATACTCAATCATGCATGTTATTTAATATCTAGGATATGTGTTCGAGAACTGGAAGCCTGAAAATTGAAAGAAAGTTGGGACCCCCCCTTAGGGGAGTATGGACAATCCTCTTGTAATTAAGATTGGTTACCCCAATATTTAATACCCTTTTCCATCTTTTATCCAAAGAATTATTGACCTTTTCACATTTCCCTCAAGGCTGTTATCTGCTTTGAAAGAAAGGTAGATATCCTTGAACTAATTCCCATCCTCCCCATTCTCCACACAGAACTGAGCTACACAAATCAACTCACTCTCCTCTTTTTTTATTATGTTGCTCTTGTCAGTCTGAAATATTTAACCTTTTCTTTTCCGTAGTACTGACAAGTTGATTTCTTAATCCCTTCGTACTGTATCAATCAAAACTCCCTTTTCTATTCCCATTAACATTCTTGGATTGCGGTTGTGTGTTTTTTCCAGTATACTCTATTGAGGCAGACTCAAATCTGTAAATTATATTTAAGTTACCAAGCTAGGCAGATGTCCCAGTGGCAGAAATACCTGGGGGGACAAAAGATGCAACTCCATGGGTCCCATTGGGAGATGTCAGCACAGCCGCAAAGCCAGGACATAAGGAATATTGGGGGTGGAACATAGGGGGGAGGGAGATACCTGGTGCAAATTTTAAACTGGAACCCACATACTCTAGTAATGTTACTGAAGTTCCTATAGTTTAGCAGGTGCTGGCTGTGAGTTGAATCACACACAAACGTTTATTCATCTTTTGTACAAGCATCCACATTAGGTAGGTCACATTCTTTTAACAAAATAATTAATATCCATAGTTCATAATTGGTTATAAATTATTATCCAAACTGTTTAAATTGTACATGTTACAAATAAGTGTATTTGCTCACTTTGCCCTTCCTTCTGTTCATTCACCCACAGCGCTACGAAATAAGTTGGCACTATAGAAATATATGTTAATAATAATCAGCCTCTAGTACCTTTCTTAAGTGGGACTTTTGCATCCTTTTTTACAGCAGGACTTAATCAAATGGTTGCCTAGTGCATTTACTGGGTCCCACTGAACACTTTCCAGGGCATTAGGATTTAAGCACACCCGGCTGCTTTCTATACCCTGAACTTTCTTGTGCCCTAAATTGTGGGATACCCTCCTGGGTACTAAACCCTTCTAAATCCTTGGTAGGGCATAGGCTGCCCTTACTTAGCTGTTCTATCTGCCTCTCATTCCTGGGATTATCTATTACACCTGTTATCCTTGTCCTGACTAACCCTGATCATGACCTGTGTGATTCTTTTGGCACCTCAGGCTCCCAGTTTTCTTCCTTAGAAGTTTTCATTGGCCAAAGAGGCCTTACCCATTCCTTTTATAACATTTGGGGCCCCTTCCTGTCTCCTAGATTTTTCTCAGGATGCCCATTTTCTCCTGTTTCTTCTGGTGGGGACTTATAGTAATTACACCCTATAAAATTAACCACAAAACACTCTGCTACTCTCTACTGATAAATATTATACATTGCACACAGATAACATTATATATTGTCCCCTTAGTGTTCAAATCAACTCATTATAAAATCTTTTAGAGGCCTAATTAGCAGTGGAGAGGTTTCTTGTTGATTTAATACACATGCCTACCAAACTATGCACTGTACACACAGAAATGTGTTGAAAATGAATTACTTAAGTAATTGGTTGCATATACAAAGAAAGGTTCATAGAGAATGTTGGGGAATGTAAACAGTTGTTGGTAACTCTGTAGCAAAACCAGTAATCTAAACAATGGCTAGGCAGGCACCTTTGGCTGCTATACAGATGGATTACAAAACATACAGAAAAAAACAGAACATCTGTACATAATACACGTATATTAATTTTGTGCTTGCTTTCAGGCTTTGTGCCTTTCTGTGTGCCAATATGGCAGATGAATGTGCAGAAAGGAGACAATGTATTAGTCATCCAGGTGCATCCTATCCATCCAATATTTCTTCCAATTCTATTCAGCTTCGGAAATTTCTCACCTGCTGTTTAATTTCTTACATCAGCGAAATCACATTGCATACTCACCCTATTTTCCACTCCGCAGCTGAGCCCAGCTGGACTGCATACAATTAATTTATTATATAATCTACCACTATCCACACAGATCAGTGACTGCACAAAAGTGATTTGTTGGGAAGGCTTCTGGCAGCAGAAGTGTATAGCTTCTTGCCATGTTCTTTTATTTCTTCCATTAGATTTTCTGTTTATCTTTTCTACTCAGTGATAAAAAACAGTCTGAACTAGGCAGAGACAGCATTGTCCCTGCTGTGAATGTTGTCTGGAGCAAAGCAATGTGAGAGGGCTAGGGGGCTTACAGTAATCAATGGCTTGTATTTGAAGCCCTCTCGGGTACAATCTTCTTTTGGCTGCTGGTTCTGACATGACTAAAGAGTCAGTAACCTGCCCCAGGGCTTGCATGTATTGTTCAGCAAGAGTACAAATAGAGCATCAGACTGTGCATCCTTATATTGACAGCTCTCTGATCAGAGAATCTGCTGTAACATTCCTGCTATTATTATTTTTATTATTTGGTAATATTAACCATCATAGTTTCCAAGACTAAAACCGAGGGACCTTCTTTCTAGATGTGGGAATATTATAAACAGACATCCCAAATAACCTTGACACTCCATGGGAAATATAATAACCAAAGGGAACAGAACACACAAATAACTCTGTTAGATATAAATGTGCTTAGTTGAGGTCAGTGTTGAACTGGGATGCAAGGGGCTCAGAGACAACCTTAGACCAAAGGCTCACTCTCCACATTATTTTTCCTCTTCTGCACACTTATCCTTATTCTCTTAGTCTTGTCTCTTCCTCGTACTCCTCTATATGATCATCTAGCATTCTCTCCATCTTGCACCTGGTTCCTCCAGTAGTTTTTCTGGTCTGGTATTTTGAAGGGCCATTCATACACTGGCTGAGCTTAATGTGCCCAGTCCTAATGTCGTTGGCACCTCCATGTTTTTGTTGTTGTTGTTTTCAGTATGATTTCAAACATGAGAATAAAAAGTTATAAAATAATAGTCCACCTCACACAAATGAATGCTGTTGATTATGTTTAGTGGCATGAGAGTTACCTCAAACTTACTTCACAGTGTCTTTGATTGTGTTATCACTATTTTAAAACCTTCTCTACTTATCACAGACCTGATATACCCCATTTGGTACATATGTGGTAGGAGGTGCAGTGACCGATTCCTTTCATTTTGATTTACTTTTGATGGTATGCTCACTAGACTACTGATGCTCAGCACCTTTTCTTTCCCCCAGCATCAATTCTGTAGACTTGGCCCTAGGCACTATTCTTTGTTAGGTGTTCTGCTTTATAGGGTAATACAGGATGGACAGGTTATTTAAGGTTTACTGATATGAACAAAGATATAATGTGGTGTGAAGTCAGTTTATTATTCAGTTTATCTGCTGACACTGTTCCACATCCAAAATGAATGTCCATATTAGCAATGAAATGTCAGTTGGTGACAATAGTATCAAGACTCTGCAACCCTCTATGCACTTGAAATGATAAAAAACACTTTTCATCTCTGTGATTCTGGGAGATAAAGATACCAACAAAGGAATGAATTATGGTACGCACTAACCTTTTCCAGCAGCTGCCGTAACTGTTTGCTTTTGGCATCTCTAGAGCACAGATTTTGCTCTGGTGCCACCACAGTACAGATACAACGTCCATCAGAGTCTTGGGCTGAGCTGTACACCTGCCAACCCTCCCTAGGGCTAATCTGGGTCTGCAGTAAGAAAAGAAGAAAGTTACCAGGTTGAAATGAATTACAGAGAAAATCAATAGAAGGTGAAAAGTTAAGATGGCTAAATACAACCCAATAAAAGCTGCCAATGGACTGAGTTGTGACTAAGCAGCTCATATATGAAGCTCTCTATAAGGCTTAACTGACTGAAATCAGGCCAGGAATCAAGTGGGCGGCTTTAAAAATGTGACGATCTGTATTCCCATCATAGTGATCTGATTGTTTCGCTCAAGGTACAAATGATAGGATAAACCCAATATTGCCTGCCTCAAAGTATATGGCCACCTTAAGTTCTTAGAGTACACACATAAACTTTTTACAAAACATTTGCAAACTGTTTGCAAGTTGCTAGGCATGCTACATCGCTGGAATCCTGAAAGAAAACCACAATCTATGTAAAAAACATGCTGCTCTGTATGCCTTTGAGACAAACGAGCCCTTTGAGCCCATAAGGGTCCTCCCAGGAGCAGTTTCAGCAGCAGTGACATCAAAATACCTTAAAAGCATTCAGCATCATAAGAAAACACTGCACTCAGCCATCATTTGAATGGGAATCTGTCTTTTTAGCTCAACATGGTTCATGAAAAGCAGCTTGTACAGTACATCAGGGTACATGTTATGTGTAGAGAAATGTTTTTTTGCAGTATATTAATTTCTTTGCAATTAATTTTGTGCCTGATGTCCATAGGAGAGAAAAAAATTAAATTGGAGAAGGGAGGAGAAGTTGCAGCCCGTATCTAGCCAGATTGTGTGGCCAGGAAGGAACAAGGGTGTAACACGAACAAAGGATTCAATGAACAAATCACCTAGTAATGCAATATAGATAACAGTATATTCATTTCAGAAATGTATTAAGCATTTTCACAAATCTGGACCTGAATAAATAATACATCCAACTCTTCTTAATCAATGAACTGCATCTGTCCATAGGGCCTTTTTCAGGCACACTGAAGAAAACATTTTATGTGTTTAAAGAAACATATTATAAACCACCACTAGGTGCATCTTTTATAATGTAGACAAACCCAATGTGGACAGTGTATTCCTTAGAAGAAAAAGTAAATTGTGATTTACACTTCTACTTTATGTGATATGTGCTACTTTGTAAAATGAAGCAAAAAATGAATTTATGTAATAAAGATCATGACATCAGTGCTAACAATGGTGCCAGTATCACAAAAAAATTGGGTCCTTTTGATATTATATAATATTATAATAACTCCAATATTATATACATGCAGTAGGGTTTATAAACAGAAGCCAGTTAAACTGCCTGTATTTTACTGGAATGTCGGAGGAAACCAGAGTACATGGAGGAAATCCATGCAAACAAGCTGATATATAATCCATACAAACCCATACATAATCAGTAACAAAAGTTGTGCTGGGCTTCCTGCAAAGAAAAACTTTTAAGGGGCACTGCAGATCCTGCACTGCACTCCATCCACCCACCCTCTCAGTCACATCCTGGGAGGGAAAATGAGAGGAAGCAGAACCATGGTCTGGGCCCCCCTGTTCCCTGGGCCTTCCAGCAACCACAGGGTCTGCTTTCTCTATAGTTACACCACTGTCCATAACCCTTTTGTTTCCCCCTAGTCCTGTAATGTTATATGACACAGAGTTGAAAAATTTTTATTCATCGGCTGAATGCTTCTATACTGACTGGATTTTGAAAACAATTTGCAAGCATCAGAGGTGTGTTTTCCACTGTATATTTCCAATTTATTTGCTGGCAACTAACCCTGGACCGTGAACATTATACATAAATATGATCATCACATGTTACAGTTAAATGTATTATCTTTTTTATGATCCTTTCACCAAGGACTCACTTCATATATCATCATTATGGCTCTGAGTGGCATGCACATATACCCCAGCTCTCCCCTCCAGAGATAATACATGCAGCATTGATATTACTGCTCTGCTTTCAGTACTCTCTTCTAAGCCATTAATATTCCAGACCCTGTGGTATAACAGGAATAGAGAACAAAACATTTATAACTATTCTCTGAATGCCTCAGATCATAACCATTTCTCTATAAATGCATGTGCAGAATTCACAAGGCCAGTTTATAGAGTGCACACTTATGGTACAGTTATTGTTATGATAATCATGTCTGAACCCTATTACATTGACATTATATGTCTCTGTATTATACATTTATATTCTCAGGCCGATCGTGACAGCTGGATATCACAGCAGAAGAAGTCTGGCACACGGAGGGTGAGAACTTAGTGCAACACCAGATAATGATGATATGATTGAGGTTCACAAACCCTGCAAGCTGAAGCCATTATTAACAGCTTGTAATGATGGTCACAGCAGACAGTTCAATATCTCTGAGACCACTTGATGTCTGATTAAATGATGTCTATTCTTCAAGAGGAGGTTGCAGTCACATAGTTACTCTTAAAATCATCTGTCTGAGAATTGTAGGTCATGTTCTGAAATGGCTAAAGGTAGGTGATACATAAATGAGCATTAAAACAGATTGTAAGAGTTACAATTTAATCTTTCAGCACCAAACCCTAATTAATGATGTTCCTTGACTGTAGGGATACTGTAGGCATCATTATACTCATGTACAGTTGGGTTCTTCACTGTTGTAGCTTGCTGCTGTTATCTTGTTTACAATGCTATTTTCCTTGCACTGCCTGAAGATTATGTTCTGCCTGACATTCTAAACTTCCCTTTGTATGTTACTACTTTGATATTTTACACCCCAACTCCTTCTTCCCAATCCTGTAACCACATAGCCTGCTGTGACTTTTGTGTAGTTATATCTGCTTTGCCTTTACAACATGTATAATACCACAGTCCTATTGCTACTATATAACATATAATATATGTAATGTATATTACTGCAGTTCTATACATATAGCTATAAACACATCACTGAATTGGTTTGACATTTAAAAAAAAATATTGGCTTCTTTTTGTGGAGGTTGAACCCAAGTAATTATAATTACGGATTGCATTCAGATAGCTAGCAGCAGGTTTGTTAAACACATCTCCTACAGGAACAACAATAATCAGTCATTTATTTTACTGTATAATATTTGTGTATTTATCCGTGAAATTATCTTGGGAAGTTTTATTTGTAGCCCATCAGTAGGCGGTTACTAAACAAACTTACTGGGCTCCTGCCCCCGAATCAACCTGTAAAAAGCGTTCTTGATATATGAATGTGCTCAGTAAAGCTGAATCCTTGGTTAATAAGAGTTTAAAGTTGTTCCAAACTGTTTCGATAAACGTTATCGAGCACTACAGCTATGACTCTGTAGACTGTAGAATTTCTCACAGTCCCTCGTTCCTCTGTGCGCTCTACAGAATGGCTGGTTAATCCTGTCAATATACAAACAGCAAATACTGGCACATTGGATCAGACACAAGCTCTGTTGCATCAGCATCTACTGTCTGAATGTGAACTGGTGAAAAGTGCAGATCCCATTTGGATTCTGTGCACTGGGTGTTCATTTGAAACGAAGTCAGGGTGTGCTGGTGAGGTTGTTTTAATCATTGGTAAATTGTGCCTTCATTAGTTCCATAGTCAGGCACAGAATGATCAGACATTGGGGGAAATTCACTAAAGCGCGAAGCGTCTAACGCTAGCGCTAAGACGTCAGTTTGCAACTTCGCAAATTCACTAACACTGAAGTGTGGCGAACGTTATCGAAGCCAAAGCTAGCGAATTTTCGCATCTTAGTGAATTTCCCCCCAAAGTTACTTACTCTTTACACTTACTCTAACTCATCTGGTTCCAGCAGTGGTTGCCATAGAGGGACCCTGCATTGTGAGCTGTTTCTTGATGTGTTTTCTTTATAAAAGTCATCATATGAGATTTCATGCCAAAAAAAAAAAGAATTATTGGACTTTCCAGTGCTCAAGACACCTGCCATTCTATGTACATAAAAAGTCTGTTGGAGAAAGGCCAGGACAGGTGTTAAAGTAACCTTGTTGCCAGTAGAATTACTCATATCTTCTGATATCAACAGAATATCAAAATGAAATGGTACTGTTCTGGAACATTGTATTCCCAGAGGCAATATGAAGCTTCCGTTGCATCCTCACTCTTGAAATGGGGGCTTGTGCTCTATTGAATTAAATAAAATGTCAAGCTATCTCATTCAGTGCAAAGCTATTTTTTAAACATAAACTCTAAATAAAAGTACGGCTCCAGGGAAGATTTCAAATTGGATGTGAATTGTTCAGGAAAGCACTTTTACAAAAAAAAAAAAATACCACAGGAGACAAAAGTGATAGACGCACTGTATCGGCACCCTTCCCCAGATTCAATGCATCAACCCCTGTGTAATAGATCTGCAATCCACCAGTAACTCCTAGAGCATCTTCTACTCACATAAGGTTGTGTTAGAAGACACTAATGGGGGAATGTAATAGGTTTCCTTAGTGCAATTTTGCAAATATTACCAACCAAGATTTTTGGTGACCAATCTGAGTTTGCAAACATATTTAACGAAACTCCATCGCAGGCGTTAAAGCTAACCCTTGCTTAGTTATAATGAGAGATGTACAGTAATATTCACCAGCGAATTATTTTACATTGTGAGCAGTGCTAATCACTTGCCATTTTAAACAAAGCTTGCAATTTTCATTACATTCCCCCATATGGGGCTTAGTTATCATACTGTTTAAAATGTCCCTTCTCACCCTGTCAGTTAGAGTTAATGCTAACAGACTCCTGCTGCATAAATATGGCAGCCCCCTCATAGACAAACACAGGGAGTCAGACAAGTAATGAAAAAGCATCAGGCCAATACTTTATGGTAAAATT
>CM044437.1:103887284-103900508 GCA_024363595.1 Xenopus borealis
AGCTTAAAATCACTTCTAACCAGTGCCATCCCGATCCCATCATTCCATTATTGTGTTTTTCTCACAAATGATTTTATTTGGCATAAAGCCTATATAAAATGGCAAGATGAGAATTCCCTGGTCTGCGGTAAGAAAGCAAGCATGCAAACTTGTTTGTGATTTAAATTGGAGGTGATTATGTTACTTGAGAAAAGAACATCTAATCAGCAAAAAGAAGTACAGACTTTACCCAAGCCGATACGCACGGTTTCATTTAGGAGACAAATGCTGGGTTTTTACAACTCAGTGTATATTCCCCAGATACAAGAAAGATTTGCAAAGATTCTTGCTGCTTTCCCAATGGCTGAAACGTATCCTCCACTGAAACATCAATTGTTAAATACTTAATGAAGCAGCTTTAAAGTCTCACATTGAGAAAACAGAGCTTCTGCTCCATGAGATGAACAATTAACCCTCTAACTGTAAACCCTGCCTTGTGTATTAGAAACAATACTACCACATACAGTATATACATGCCAAATGTATACAAGCTATAGTGTAATCATTGCATGCCTCTGTAATTACTTTATAAGAAGAAACTGCTACATTTGTATTTGAAAAGAAGTGACTATAATGTTGCTCATAACTTGATGGACACTGTGTCATCAGTTTCCGATACAAATACTGTGAAACCTCAATTTTAAATCCCCTGATTTTCATTTTGTCCTAATTTTATACTGATTTATGGGGTCCCAACAATATTCAATGCATTTCCCTGATTTTACATTTTGTACAATTTTTTCTGTAAAATGGGGGTTCTACTGTTTAAGAGACATGCCAATATATAGTACATGGAAATGTTTTGATTTAAAATGTATCTATGAAAATGAAAAGTTTTAGGTCCAGGCCTCGAAGGCGGCCGCTGCTACCAATTAAAAGGGTTAACAACTTTGCATGCTAGACTAGAAATGGATCACACTTGTGGGAAAGGCAAGGAGTAATTGGACTTACCAAGGCTTTACCTGAGTTTAGTCCTGTGATATTGAGCCCAACCAGGGAAGGGAGAGTCTGGGACATCCAATTAGAAATCATTGCCATGGTGCAAAGCACAGCACCAAGTGTGAGGAACGGAGAGCCCATAGTAGGAAAGCTACTGAGTTTTCATAGTAACTGAATCAGCTCCAGAGAAGGAAAGAGGGAGGAGTAGCAGCTGGAAGCAGCAAACAGCTTCAAACAGGAGGATGTCCCTGAAAGGCTGCACACTCACACATTTGTCCCATTAATCTAACATGAATATATACAACTTGCCCTTTCCCATTAAAAACTCCCATTCATAATTCAAACGATTGTGATTCAACCTATAGAGGAAGGGGCAAAATGAAACCCTATGTTCATTCTATTAGCCAAAAAGCAGGCTTTGTAACTTTACTTTCACTGGATAAACACGGGGCTGATAATCAGCAGATCAAGTTTGCTGACCCAGTTTCTGAAGCAGCACAGTGACCCATTTCATTTTTTTCATTGGGCTACTGAATGTACTGTAAATTTACATTGGTATCTTTCAAGTTAGAATAACATACAGTGCTAACATGGTAAATTAGGTGGGAAAAAAGACACACGCAATCCATCAAGTTCAACCTTTTATGTATACAGTATAACCTACCTAAATGCTAGCTGATCCAGAGCAAGGGAAAAAAAAACTCTTCTGAAGTCTCAAAAAAAATTCCTTCCTAACTCCAAGATAGCAATCGACCGAAAAACTCTGTACGACTGATCCATGCTTATCTAACACTGGATAAGCATAGACTCCTGACTATGAACATATAAAGGATATAATTAATGATGGCACAACTGACTGAAACACTGAATTCTAGGTCTGTTGGTTGGCTTATTAATTCTCCTTTTAGTTCAATATATGTTTTAGGACAGAGCATAAATGGCATTTGCCTTTGGCTCCCACAGTCAAAGGGGCAAATTCAGTAAAGTGAATCTCCGCAATTCGCTGCACTTTGCCACACTTCGCTAGGCGAATTTTCAGCAGTCCGCCGATAATTCCCTAAAATGAGAATTTGCGCTCAGGGAGGCGAAAAAAGTAGCGAACTTGCACTACCGTTACTTCGTCAGGCAAAGCGCATTTACGCTAGCGATGCCTAACTTGCATACAGTGCAAAGTTAAGTGTGTAATAGAAGTATATGTTACAGCCACTACATTACACTACACAAGCCCAGGAAACCTTTAATAAATAAAATAAACTTTTCCTATTGCCCTAAACATGTCCCCACTATATAGTTGTGTTGCCATATGTTAAGAAATGTAGGGAGGAAGGAGGATAACCCCCCAAAAAATTATGCTATTTTTCAGACTATCACCCCAAAAACAGTAGAATATGCCAGTGTTTTTGGGACTAATAAAAAATGTCAAGTTTTTTTTTCAAACTCCTATCTATTGTATTGAACTTCGCCAGGTCTGACCTGGCAAAGTAAAGTCTAGCGCAAGAGGTAACGTTCAGTAAAATGGGCATCTTAGTGAATTAGCGTAGTTACAGCCCTTCATCAGTGCGCAACTTCGCCTGGCGTAAGGGTGCGAAGTTGCACTAGTCTATCTACTTCGCTAACAAATTGTCACCAGGGACACTGTTATTAAATCGGCAAAGTTGCGAAATTACGACACACTGGCAAATTAGCGCTAGCGTTAGACGCTTCGTGCTTTAGTGAGTTTGCCCCAAAGAGAGAACAGATAAAAACACTGAGGACACCTAGGTTGTTATTTATAAAAGGTCTAGTTTGTGAGCTTTTTGTGAAGGTTTTTTAAACCTCGAATGAACTCACAACAAAGTTTTCTATGAAAAAAACTTGAATCGGGTGAAACACCTTTGAATATTTGAATATTGAATATTTGAATAAATCTAATTTTTGGCAGAAAAAACTAGACTCTCTTCGAATGATAAAATAAAAGGTAGCCTAGAACTATTTGATTAACATTTGAAAATCTAATGCTAATCGAATATCGAATAGAAACAAATTTATTTTAGGGAATAATAATAAATTTGCCCCTAAATCTCGAAAATGTTTTTTTTTACAAAACCCGAAAAATTCGAGTTTTGACTAAAAAATATCCTTGAAAAGCTCAGTTGTTTTGGTAAAACACAACTCGATCCTTGATAAATCTGCCCATAAAATGATATATGGTGCAAAATTATCAAAGGTGGAGTTGTGTTTTTCCAAAAGTTTGACTTCCAGCCCTCTAACTGCAACTGCCTGAACCTCATTGATAGCCAAAAGTTGTAAAAGCAGGGGTGCAGGTCTTGCCCTGGAGTGCAAGGGTGGTGAAGTGAGGGCAGCCACATTTATTTTACCCTCACAAAACATGTGATTATTCACTAGCTATAAGTCAGTTACATGTGCAATACAGGCTTGGGACACTTTATCCAGAACACATGAGACCTGGGAATTTTACATAACAGATCTTTCTATAATTTGGATCTTCATACCTTAAGTATGAAAATCATGTAAAAATAAAAGAAACTCAACAAACTGATTAAGCTTCCAATATGAATTACCTATACTTTAGTTTGGATCACACATAAGGTTTAATTATTACAGAGAAAAAAAAAAATTAAAAACATTTGGATTACTTGGATAAAATGGAGTCAATGGCTTTTACATAATTCTGAGCTTTCTGGATAACGATTTTTCAGATAACAGATTCCATACCTGTACAACATGTTATAGAAATCCTTCAATAGACTTGTAAATTCCAGGACTCTTTTGCATCATTGCGTACTTTCAACCTTTGCTCCACAATTCATTATAGCGGGCTAGCAAGTTGTAAGGATGCATTTTTCTTTGTAAAAATACCTTCATATCTAGTGATGGGCGAATCTACCCAGTTTCGCTTCGCCGAAAAATTGGTGAAATTGGTGAAAAAATTCGCGAAACGAGTTGCAGGCACGTTTTTTGACGCGTCGCATCGTTTTCGACACACGTCGCGTAGTTTTCGTCGCGTCATTTTCAAATTTATTCGCCGCGAATTCGCCCATCACTATTCATATCTCCTGCCCTGAATGAAATTAAAGGAAAGGTAGAAATGGAGGGGTGGACAGCTAAACCATACAGGATAGCCAGTAGGAGAACATACTGACTATCTCATTGGGAAATGACTGCATTTGACATTACATGCCATAATCTTTGAAATGCTGAATGAAAATGAAATGCTTTTTAGAGGATGCAAGCACTGCTAAATGCGGTAAGAGCTTTGTTCTGTTTGTTCAAAATACTGTTCAAACATCTGCCAGTCATTGAATATTTCATAGGGAAACTCATATAACTATGGTAATTTATACAGAAAAATAATTTAGGAATGAACCACAGTAAATGCAATCTACTATATTACCTGATAGGATTGGAAGGGTTCTTTTTTTTTAGCCCCATGGGCATAATGTAGTAAAGAGTGCAAAGTCTGCTACTGGTGTAGTAACCCATAACAACATATTAGCAGGTAGCATGTAATGGTCTGGTGCATCTGCAATTATACAGTTCACAGCCATTCATTTGATTTGTTATTAAAATGGCATCTCCCACTAAGGTACAAATTCAAACAAGGAACAGAATAAGTTGTTACTCCTTACTATATTGTCTGGCAAGATATGAACTGATACATTAACTATTTTGGTAACACAATAAAACACAATGTACCCTTTGCACCAACATTTATTTATTAGTCTGTCACTGAAAGTCTTCTGTCTGTGAATGCAAATTATGTCAAGATGAATTAGCAAAGAGCAGGCTATCATGCTATCCTGAAAGTTTCTGTACCTAGATACCAGTAAAATGTATTGTGTAGCTGAACATGTCTTGCACTCAGCAATGCTGGATAAGGCTGCTGAAGGCTGGAATACAAGGAGAATGTTAACAATGATTTTATGGTCAAGTCATTATTCACTCATGAATAAATGCTGAGCAAAGAAGAACAAATCATACTCTTTTTACCTTATACAATCATAAAATACTGCCTGTATACACTGTATGCATTCTGTGCTTTTAAATATATTTACAAAGATACTTGAGTCTGTATACTCTTCTCTATACTTGCCCCTTGCACTTTCCCAATAAGGTGCAAAGTATAGGGCACATGGATGTAACTGAGCCTTGGCAATAACACATACTGTACCTCGGAGAGGTGTTTCTTCGAGGGTTTCCTTTGCATTCTGTGCCTATAAATGTAAGTTACTTGCACGTAATAAATCCCATTCAAATGATGTTTCCAGCAATAAAACTATTGTTGTGTCCCCACTGTTGCCAGCAAAACAGGATTCATCAACACGCGAGCTACATTACTGGGCACACTTGCATTGTGGATAAAAAGCATGATGTTGCGTTGCGAAATATGTTGGCATTATATAAATACATATAAATACATGTTAATGCTAATAATAATAATTTGTGTACATTTTGCACTCTGAACAGTGCCCTTGAATTATAAAACGAGTCCTACAATCTTAATTCTGATCAAACAATGCTAATTTGCAAATTTGCAATCCATTAAAATGCATTAAGCCTGTAGTCTTCTATTCCTTCCTAATATACTGTAGGACATTAATCTGACTTTATCTTCTAACTTGAGATTTGTGTAATTTCACCAATGACAGGGAGGATTACAGTATTTACTGCATGCAGGGCAGGGTACAAAATGCAAGAAACTGTTGAAATCCAATTGTGTATATGGATTGTCAAAGGACTCTGCATTCTGAAACAGAGTGCACAGATTTGCAGACCCCTGATGAATACTGTGCTTCTTGTGTTTGGGAGTGCTGTATTCATGTAGGCATCATTCAGCCACACAAATTAGGAGCACCAGTGAATGAAGGCTGCAATGGGGCTCTGTATTTACTTCCTGATCTATGGCACATCACCTTACTCAGTGCTCTTTGAATGAGGCTTACTTTTGGGCCCATTAGTGCCCTTGTGCTTCCACAGAGAGTCTAGTAAAATGACCTAGAATCTTGAATTTTCAGTGTCTGGTTCTGTTGATTTTGTTCTGTTAATTAATTGCTTTGTCAAAAGATGGTTTATATGGTTCCAATAATAGAAATTCTTAAATAAGTGCAGACTTTTAACTGCTGTATATTCACTCCACTTTCCCACGAAATTCTCAACTTACTTTTACTCCAGCTGCTCCATATAACTGCTCAATATATAATCCATCATATTGTATTTATTCCAGATATATTTTGGAATTAGTCTCTAGATAAGAGTGTTCATATTGCTTTGTGAAACCCACAAATTAACTAATGTACTTTGTGTCATTGCTCCTCATAACTCATATTTCTTCAGCGGCATATAATTGATCTGCTCCACTGCTCTCATAATGGAACATAAAACTCCCCTTTTATTGCAAATAACTGAAATAAGCGTGATTGAAAAACTAAGACCTACATTAATCTTACAAGTAAGAATAAATGTATATACAATATGCATACACACACACACACTTTGTTAAAAAAGTGACTACATAAGAAAGCCAAAAATGCAAAGACTAAGTACAAAGTGCATATGTATCATATATATTTTGTACTAAGTTATAACCAAGAAAATAGACAGGAGAAGCAGAAAAGGCTGTTGCAAATATATTACGGCAAAATGTACAATATCCATGTACTACACTACGCGTGCATTAAAAAAAATTGTTAGACAATGCAAATTAAAACTTAGAACAAGGCAAAAACAACAGTTTTAACTGATTTCATTTTTCTCTGCAATAATAGGTTCCTATTTGATGAAAACTACAGCAGCATAAATCCATTTTCATGGCAAAGCAATCCTATTGAAATTGAAGCCTCTTATCTGAAAACCCAGGTCCCAAGCATTTTGGATACAGTCCATATCTGTGTTCAAAAACTTTGAATTTATTTTGAGTTTCAAAGACATCACACAAGCAACCTGGATAAAATTTACCGACTATATAGTACATTTGCATGTGGGTGCCCAGAAATTGTTGAAAGTTTCTGTCAGTTCCCTGTGGTGTTAGTCCTTGTAATTCTCCCATAAATAGGTTAGTTAGCTATTTAGCTCTGTAATCAGCTTTACAAGTATAAACAGCCCTGCCGGCTGAGCCTTCAAGGTCCATCCATGAAATTAACTTCCAAATCTTTCCTCTTCCATGGAGAAGATATGAGATTCTGAACGAGTTACATTGGAGCCTTATTGATTTAGTTAAAGCAACAGAGAGTTCTAAATCCAAGAGTCTTATTGGCTCTGTCTTTTGCCAGAGGGTCTAAAGCAAGAGGGATGGATCTCACAGCACTTATTCTGCTCATGAATTATGATGAATAATAAGAGAAAACACTTCTACTTTTTATGCTGATATAATTTAGAAATTACAGCGGACATGACTCATATTTTCATACATTATGTACGTGTACATGCAGCTTCATAGAATGACCAAATGCAAATAACTAGGCCCCTTGGAGAAATCTTCAGGAAATTTCTTTCTATTTTACAAGAAAATGTGTGAGTGTTCATTGCATATTCATTTTTAGATTAATCATCTTTAAACAAGACTCTCTAAAGAGTTTGCACAACTAGAAATAGACATTGAAGAACTGCTACACAACTTAATCAAATTGCCTGAAGAGTCTTTGTTGAGGATTACAGTATATGGTTTCCTACTTAGAACTGTCAAACAGGGAAAGGCTTTCCATGCTATTAAACAGGTAGCTGAGTATTTGGGCAAGAAATAATGGGAAAGGGTATAAGTATCATTGCTGTCATAACTGCTACTTACATATAAATATGCATGTCTATCCTTCTAGCAGGCACAAAAGAGATGTGTGCAGTCAACACAGAACAATCTAGATATACCTTCACCTTTTGTGGTCCTGGAGGTCTAGGAAAGAGTAATTTTTGAGGAGGGTGGAGACACATATTCAACAACTAAAATACCAGTATCTGCATAGGTGAATTTCCATTTTTCTACAAGCCTGAAATAACATCAGATGCATGATACCACTATGATAGAAGTCTTCTCCATTTGTGAACAAGACATAAACCTTCCACACCTTCTCTGCTCTCTGTTACTTGCTTCCACCCATGCCTTTTGTAGCTCTTTGCATAGCTGACATTGACCATACAATCAAAATCCACTAAAGTTTACTCATTCTTAGTTTAGTTAACAGAAGTTAAAAAATTGTCAGGAAGAGACCAGGAAATAAAAAATGTTATAAACATTAACTTACTCGAAATGCAATGACTTGGGGAACGAGGGGGGGCTCACCAGAACATTGAGTGAATGAAAAGGAAGAAGCAAAATTGACTTTGAAGAAAGGTAGAAAGTTTGTGAAGAGGTTGAACACTTCTACTACTCCTCTTTCTCTCTTCCACCTCATAGGTCACATTTAAATATCACCCCCAATAAAACACAGGAAGTTGTAATGGCTTAATGACTAAATAAAATCTTTTTCTCCTGGGTAGTGATGGGCAAATCTACCCCATTTTGCTTCGCCGGAAAATTAGCGAATTTCCAGCGAAATTCGCGAATTGCGTTGCGTCAACTTCGACGCGTCATTTTTGACGTGCGTCGCGTAGGTTTTGTCGCGTTGCGTCGTTTTGTCATGTCAAAAACAATGCGAGACTCGTTTTTTTCAGTGGATTTTGCCAGGCAAATTTTTGCTGGCGTTTCGCAAATTTATTCGCCAGTGGCAAATCGCGGGAATTCACCGCGAATTCGCCCCTGCCAAATAAATTCGCCCATCACTACTCCTGGGATTTCCCGTTATCTGGCATTGGAATTCTGGATCATCCTTACTATTAGATGCATTTAATTTTACATAACTGTTTTATGTGTATGAGCAGCTGGGGTTAGGACATATTAGTGTTGTCAATATTGCCATGGGATGTATAACATCTGACCTCCGGCTGTTGCATTATATCTTTCAATTAGCATTACTAATTTTATATTTGAGATATATATATTAAATATACACACCCAACTATCCAGTTTACTACAGCAATCTAAAGTCAGTGTTGGACATTTTATACATACTATTTAAGGCAAGATCGTGTTGAATCAGCTGGGACAGTCATTACTACTGCATGTTCCTTCATGGATGGCTGCTGATATAATATGCATATCATTACATGCAAGTCACTGTTATTTGAATCTCACAGGAAATTGTTTGGTCAAAATGCATATATAATTCATATATGTATGAGATCTGAATTTCCACACAAACAATGTTAGAAACAACAAAAAAGTTCATAACATAATGTAATATTTACACCCCAAAATGCTAGCTCAGTGCAGATTCTATATTTTATTGTGAGGGTGATGCAGATGAAAGCACAGTGTCCACAAAAATATAGGGAGCAAAGGAGTAATTTGATTTTGTTTAGATTAATCAAAGTGCAGCAACCCAAATCACAAGCATTTTCTTGGTTCAACGGCCTTTATCCACCCATATCTGTCAAGTTGGATTGTGCATCATTCTGCTATAGACATGCCAATTCTCACAACCTCTTATAGCTATTCCACTGGCAGAATGGTAAACTATAAAGTATTTGCACACCTGCCAGTCACATATATCATTCCAAATACAAGGGCATAAATATGAAGTTGATCCTCTCTGTGCTTCCCTTCTGTTTTTCTGGGAACGCTTATCCATTAGATGTTGGAACATTGCTGTGTGGATTTACTGGGGTGGGCACTGATCTTGCCTGAATTGCATCTAAATTTCAACAACACCTTCACATAGTAACATAGTAACATAGTAAGTTAGGCTGAAAAAAAGACTTGCGTCCATCAAGTTCAACCTTTTTTTTTTTTTTCTTATTTTTAATTTTAGCTGCCTAACTGCTAGTTGATCCAGAGGAAGGCAAAAAAACCCATCCTAAGCCTCTCCAATTTGCCTCAGAGGGGGGAAAAAATTCCTTCCTGACTCCAAAAAGGCAATCGGACTAGTCCCTGGATCAACTTGAATAATGAACTATCTTCCATAACCCTGTATTCCCTCACTTGCTAAAAATCCATCCAGCCCCTTCTTAAAGCTATCTAATGTATCAGCCAGTACAACAGTTTCAGGGAGAGAATTCCACATCTTCACAGCTCTCACTGTAAAAAACCCCTTCCGAATATTTAGGCGGAACCTCTTTTCCTCTAAACAGAATGGGTGACCTCGTGTCATCTGGAAAGACCTACTGGTGAATAAAACATTAGAGAGATTATTATATGATCCCCTTATATATTTATACATAGTTATCATATCACCCCTTAAGCGCCTCTTCTCCAGCGTAAACATCCCCAATTTGGCCAGTCTTTCCTCATAGCTAAGATTTTCCATACCTTTTACCAGCTTAGTTGCCCTTCTCTGTACCCTCTCTAATACAATAATGTCCTTTTTGAGTGAGGGAGACCAAAACTGTACGGCATATTCTAGATGTGGCCTTACAAGTGCTCTATAAAGTCTCAATGTAAAGCCTGCTGTAGCTTCAAATGTCAACTAATAAAATCTAGCAAATGCCAGAGGTTCTGCTGTTAAATGCTATATATTTACTTAAAATTGGGCCATTTTGGTTTCTGTACTAAAATGCCGGGGCCTATTTTTAATCTCAGTCCAAATCTTGTCTGCTGATTTCTATACAGGGTATGTCTTTAAAATGTTGAGGTACATGTCCACATATGCATCTGCATAGTTAATACTCACTGTACGTCAACCTTGTTTTTTTGTGATTTTACTGTACCTGTGGTCATTCTCACCATCTGTCCCTTTGTCTGGGGTACAAAGCTAGATGTGGTAGATCATCCTTGATTTCTCACCCACAGAAAAGAGGATCCCCTACTCCTAGGATGATTGGATACTACTGAAAGACTGCAGGGAGCTGCAGGGTGCTGTTAATGTGTATGGAATATGCATGGTTAACCTGTGCACTGCTTACCCCATTGTACAGCTTTAATTGGTTTAATAAATAGTGCTTGTTCTTAATATACCTTTTGTCTAGTTGTTTTAATAATTACAAATTTATGGTTTTGTTATTTCTTGAGCTAATCAGGCCAAATAGGGAAACTGAAGCTGCTCCACATTTGGTCCTTGCAGGATAATTAAATTACAAGTGGACAAATATATCCCTTGCATAGCATGCTCCTTATAACAAATCAGTCATAACAAAGGGGGATGGGAGGGGGTTTTATAATGGGATTTTTTGAAATTGCAAGGACCAAACATGGAGTAGCTGCAGTTTCCCTGTTTACCATATACTGAACATAGTATATATATATATAACAAAACATTACGACAAACAATAGGCAAAAAGTCCTGTTGATTGAACTAATGTTGAGCAGGGCATATACTGCCCATTTAAAGAAGATTATGTATTTCTATTGTGTGGATTTATATAAGTAGACTTTGTATTGTTGACTTGTGGGCTGCATAAGGAAAGACTTTGTGTGCTAAACTGTGAATGCTTTATGCAACTGTACTGTTCTCCCTGTGAGTTTCAACAGGTTTTTGCTTGCTTTCCTTTCTCCAAGCCCTTTTTTGTAGATGTGCAATTCATTATTTGTTTAAACCCTTTTCATTAAGTGTGGCGTTTTCCTGTTGTGTGTCAGTTCCCAGCATGTGAACTGTGACAAAATGGGCTGGATAAATGTTGTCCGCACATATTTAGTGGAGGAAGTGTTAATGCCACCGATGTCTGAACTGCTACTGAAGAGCCGGGTATTCACTATAGCAAGCACTAGAGCTGGCCTTACATGGCCCAATGTTGAGCAGTGCCTGACATGAATGCTCCCTTTGTTCTGTTGTTCATGCTGACCGCCTACAGGATCAACTACAGGAAGTCAAGAGAAACTCTAGATTTGTTCTTGGTCTACCCATAATTCAACATTACGGTGCATCAGCAGATAACGTTTTTACATGGTTCAGAAATGCATGATGGTGTTTAAAAAATCTGCCTCCAACCTGTCATCCCAGCAGTATGTTGGAACCAAATCTGGGCATGTATCGTTATCTTAGGGCTTATTTACTAAAAGTCTGCATCTTTTGCACTGGTGTAGTAGAGGTAATTGCTGATTGCTCACTGCATTGATGCAAAATTGACCAACAGCCACATCCACAATGTTTCCTTATTTTTTGTAAAAAGACATCCAGATCCTTGTGTTCATATTAAAAAACATAATTCAGTCCTTGTGTGTTCATCAACAAATTTAATGTCAATATGCAAACTAGAGTTGCATATTTAGATATAATCTTTGCAGTTGTTTACCATGCCATGTTCTGCTCTGATAACTTTTATATGAATTGCCAAAAGTTTTTTCTGTCTGATCTCAGTCAAGTTACACACATTTTAGTTGATACTGTACAGTCTCTCTATCTCTGCCTTAGTTAGTCATTCTGTAAGTCTCCCTGGGCTGAGTTAAAATATTTCAGCCCACGCCAGCATCTTATTTAGCAGGCTTCATGATGGGAACACGGCTAACTGGAAGCCAGAAAATAGGATCGATTTCTAGACTGAGTGATTCCTTCGGCATCTGAACAGAGAGGGTTCACTCTGGGGGGCTGTGAATTGTCCAAGTGGTGCCTCCTGGCAGTAATGTTGTACAGAAAGAATACAGCAAATAGCGGCATACTCTCTAAGGAGTTGTAGCAAGAGCGAAGATTTGTAGCTTAGCTTATGGCATTTCACCTACTTGTCACAGTTATATAAAAATGACAAATTCAGAAGCATTATAAGAATTCCAAGTGAATTTTTTGTGGGTAATAATAAACATTTCAAGCAGTTTCTTAAAGAATATAGATAAGTGCGTGCATATGAAAAACTTACTCTACATATAGGGGCAGATTTACTAAGGGTCGAATTTCGAATGCCAAAAAAAATCGTAATTCGACCAGGGAACAGTGAGGGAATAGTAGGGAATTAAAAAAATTCGAATTTCGAATTTTTTTTAGTGCAATTCATGTAACTGGTTTGGTGGCGTTCAGTATTTTTAGGTACATTCGAATAAGAAAAATTGGATCGATTGTTTAAAAAGGTACATTTTCTTATTCGATCTAGTGCAATTCGATTGATCGAATGATCGAATAGGGAAATTCAATTGAATTCGATTCGAATTTTCGAACTATTTTTAAACGATCGTTCGAATTTTTCTTATTCGATCTTAGGGAATGATCCCCATTTTGGTAGGTTTAATATGGTGAAGTAGGTGATCAAATTTAAAGGGGAAGTATTCGACCATCGAATTTTCGAATATTCGAA
>CM044437.1:103916082-103926204 GCA_024363595.1 Xenopus borealis
TGTTAGGCTTCTGGGGGGGGGGTGATATAACTCCAACTTGCAGTACAGCAGTAAAGAGTGACTGAAGGTTATCAGAGCCCAAGTCACATGACTTGGGGCAACTTGGAAACTGACAAAATGTCTAGCCCCATGTCAGATTTCAAAATGAAATATAAAAAAAACTGTTTGCTCTTTTGAGAAATGAATTTCAGTGCAGAATTCTGCTGGAGCAGCACTATTAACTGATGCATTTTTTAAAAAAATCTTTCCCATGACAGTATCCCTTTAAGCATTACAGCAATTACTCCTGTAGCTACTTGTCTGATTGGGATTATATATCTGTTTAATGTGGGACACCACAAGCTGATTAAAAAAGAATCTGGTGAAATAGAAATTTCAGAAAAAACAAATAGAACATTTTACACTTTGATACATTTTTGCATTTTTGCTAGCAAAGTGTGCTCCTCTCCTTATAGTATATTGCTGAAGTCCCTGTGAATTGTTATTTTGCAGAATTTTTGCTAAAAAAACTTCACTCTTTAGCAAAAAATGCCTCATTGAGTTTATATCATTCTGGTGTTTTTAGCTAGAGATAAGCAGCATTAAACCATAACCCTAAGCTAAAAACACTCAATAAGCAAGAAAAGAAAAACATTACAGAATATAATAATAGTCATTAAAGGCAAACAAATAAAATCCCATTTTTACTTTCTTTTATGAAAAAGATATCTATCTCCAATATACTTTAATTAAACAATATGTAGCATTTGTATAATAAACCTGACTGTATGCAGTGAAATTCCCCCTTGTTTTCTTGCCTGTAGAGCAGCCGGCGACTGTGTAGATTTGTATGCCCAGACCCAGTGCAGCCTGTATATTCTGATTATTAATCAGTCTTAAAGTATCAGCTTCTATGGCAGATATGATTTGACTTGTGCTGTTTTTATCATTATGATGATCCCTAAGCTTTTCCTCTCTACTGAAGCCTAGACCACACTGAGCATGTGCGTAGTCTTGGTATTGCAGAGATATCTAACAAAGTTACAAGATGACAGCCCTCTGCGCCAGCTTTGAAAGCATAAATCATTTGCTTAATTGGGCTTCTGGTGCAGTAAGTTCATGATTATATTTAGTATACAAAATACAGCATTTCTAACATTATTCTATTTTACACTTTAGTTGCCTTTTAAAGGGAAAATATCCAAAATGCTAAAATTTTTCAAACAAGATCCCTTAACATTTCTTCAATATAAGTTTTTCCTATCTGATGATATCAGTGGGTGACTGTCACTACTAGTTCTTTCAACTAGAACATTGTGTAATTTTTTCTACTTTATTAAATCTGACTTGTTCGTTGTAGACTGTTTTGCACATGTCATGTGCAAAAATAAAATCTGCATGCAAAAGAATAAAACTTTTGGCAGTCACTTTTTAACTAAATGTGCTATTGTGCCTACCATTTTGTCTACTGTAGAATTTAGTTGTAGGTTGCGGGAGGTGAATATTGCGTATGTTGTAATGGATGGATTCAAAGTCCATCCATTACAAAGGATTTGGAGTAAGGAGAATAAAATTTTTTGACAGTCGCTTTAAAACTTAACATATTGTCTTGCCTACTGTTTGTGTCTACTATGGTATTTATGATTTGTACAAATATATGTCAACCATCTATCTCAGTTGATGGCAATACCATAAATGAATTATTTATATCCCATATGAAATAATCTAGTAACCCAATTGTGATTTCACTTATAATTAATGTAACCTTATAATATTTTCCAAAATTTCACATTCTGGCTTCTTCAAATGGATTTCCAACCACAGAAGCTGGCATTATTGATTATATGCTTGTGTTTACCCTTACCATATTTACTGTATGTCATATAAGCATATGATTTAAAATGCCTTCAAATCAATAAACATAAAATTGTGTACTATAAGGAGTTACAGATAATTGTAATGCATATTAAAATAATGTTTAAATAACCTCAGATTAGTGTGATCTGTATAAATACAACGAGTCTGCAGTTTCAGGCCTTTATATGATCACATAACTTCTGATATCCATAAAAACTACAGTAGCAGATATATTCCACTACATTACCAGTATAATCTCACATAAAACACATTATATTTTTCGCTCATTTAGATAGATTTTCAAAATTATTTTTTTTTTAAATGTCAAGCTATTATTGGAGTAATAAAATAATAATTATAGTACTATGTTCTGTACATCTGTAGTTTTGGTCCTCTTGAGTCTGAGTAGAGAGTTATAAATACTGCTTGAAAGTTATGTCTCCAAGGACATATTCACTGCCATGGAATAAAATCAGATTTTGAGTATCTAAAACTAAACGAACACTTTCAGTTATCTACAGGAGAAAGAGCTAAACTATAGATCATACATAGCACTATTTGTTTTAGGTCAGAGAAGGCACCAATTTAGTCAACAGGGTTAGCAGAATAAATTAAAAAACAAATTGCAGGTATTACATATACAGGTTTGGGATCCGTTATCCGGAAACTGAGTTTCCAGAAAGCTCAGAATTACAGAAAGGCTGTATCCCATAGACTCCATTTTGTTCAAATAATCCAAAATTTTAAAAACAATTTCCTTTTTGTCTGTAATAATAAGACAGGAGCTTGTATTTGATCCCAGCTAAGATATAATTATTCATAATTCAAATTATGGAAAGATCCCTTATCCGGAAATCCCTGGGTGCCAAGCATTCTGGATAACAGGTCCCATACCTGTATAATAAGGGATCAGTTAATCGGAAACCAATTATACAGAAAGATCTAAATTACAGGAAGGCCATCTCTCACAGACTCCATTGTAATCAGTCAAATTTATTAAAATTATTTCCTTTATCTGTAATAATAAAATGGTACATGGCAGATAAAACTGCTGAAATTGGTTGTTTAGAACGATTTGACAGCTTATCTTCCCATGTATGGGGGCTTTGGACGGATCTTCCCGACCAATATCTGGACACGATATTGATTGGGAAGGTTAGATTTTCTTCCAACCGACCCGTCAAAAGTCCATTGCGCTAGTCGTAATCAAGCCCGGATTTGTGGAGAGGCCACCTAGGTCCGGGCCTAGGGCAGCAGGATTTTAGGGGGCTGCATGCTGCCCAAACACACCCACATTGGTTCCGAAATTTTAATTTCCTGTGTGCCAATTCCCATTGCTCCATCCCGATGATGAACATTTGGGCAAATAAAAGGGAGGGGACGGGGTAACAAATGACAGTGGGCCTAGGGGCGCCCACTATGTAAATCCGGCTCTGGTCATAATCCGATCGTTCAGCCATAGGGCCGAACGTTCGGATTACCCTGATATAGCCCTGCCAGTTAGTAGCATATAGGGGAAAGATCTGCTCGTTTGGCGATGTCCCCAATGATGAAATGATAAAATTGGAATAATTGGGAAACCAGAAATGTTTATATATGTACTGACCTTTAATAGCCGTTTACCTTTACATTTCACAACTTCTTCTAATTGAACATAACCACTTGGGATATCCATTCACTGCAATTCAAATAGACAGATAACAGCCTCTCACTAGGCATAATGATGCAGTCCTTTATTAGTGTCTATTAAATGGAGTGGGTATGTTAAACCTAAGCGAGACATATGCATATTTAGCATATTGTCAAATTCAGAAGACTCAGAAAAGGCTTATTTATCTATGCAAAGCCATAGAAGTCTACTTGAGGCGACCTTTAAAAGCTATTTTTGTAACATGAGATTGCAAACTGTTCCCTGGGCACTATTTTGAGAACTTGAAGGGGCATTTAAAACTAAAGGTATATGTTCCAGGTTGTCTGTCCAGTGCCCCAGGACTCATTAAAGGAAAACTATACCCCCGAACAATGTAGGTCTCTATAAAAGATATTGCATAAAACAACTCATGTGTAAAACCCTGCTTCATGTAAATAAACAATTTTCATAATAATATACTTTTTAGTAGCATGTGCCATTGGGTAATCATAAATAGAAAATTGCCATTTTAAAAATTAAGGACAGCCTCCTGGGATTGTATGATTCAATGGTGCACACAAACATACCAAACAAACTATAAAGTTCGGTCACATGAGCCAATTAACAGACAGAGTTCTGTCTTTTGCTTCAACCCTTCTTCCTGTTACAGTTAGAGTTGAAATATTTCTGGTCAGGTGATCTCTGTGGCAGCACACAGACCATCAGGGCAATATTTACTTAAATGTAGATATCAGGTTGGTAAGAGTCTTTAATATGTCACTTAATTTGATATAAACTATCTGTTTCTCAAGTATTCATTTTTGGGGTATAATTTTCCTTTAACTATTTAATATGGAAATTAAAATTTTTGTCTGTAGTCTGTAGTTTTTCATGCTGATTATATTTCTAATTTGGAACTTGGTATACTTTTTTATCAAATTAACCACCCTCTTTATTTTCTGCTTTTAAAAATAAAAAAATTAAAGTTACATAAAGTATATTATTTTCTCATATTCATGTTCTTTTATCGTATATTATGTATTGTCCTAGTAATGTCATTTGCATAATATTACTTACCGAAACTTGAACATTATATGAAACAATGCCTTTATATGCCCCTGGAACTTCTCCTATGTATATTAATATATAGTGGTCATAATAAGATAGATTGCAAGGTAAAATTACTTTAGAAGAACTAAGAGGAACATTTCTACATGCTAAATAAAATTTATATTTTCAACCTTAAGAGCAACTACCTTGAAGGCCCTTTTATATTGCCTCTTTTTTTCTGTACTGTAATTGTATAAAACTGTAGGGATGTTCTAGCAAGTAACTGTTCTGATCTCTATGAGTGACAGAAATGTTGATGATAATAAGGAGAAGGAAGATAAGGAGCATATGAATGGGACATGGGGCTCATCTATTAGATATTAGGTGTTAATTGATTGCTGTAGTGCAGTGAGAAAAGTAGGTGTAAGGAATCACAATATAATATAGGCATTGTGGTATAGAAATAGGAGGAAGACATTATCTGGTGTTGTTGTTCTAAATTGACAGCATTTGAAGCAATGTGCTAGATAAATAAAATAATGCCATTATTGATAGTATAATTAAATCCTTACTAAAAACTAAACAGTTTCTGTACATTCTTCAATAAGTAGAAACATCTATTATAGTGCAGTTGAAATATTTGTCGCGCCTTTCCTTTCTAGTTTCTTTCCATCTTCCGAAGAGTAATGAAATTATAAATAACTAGACAAACAACAATACATTTTGTCTGTTTAGTTTAATAGGTACAAAGCACCAGGTGCATCAGGAACTGCCATTACCGTACTGTCAGCCAAGCTTGAAACAAATTTGGAAAGGCTTTAAAGAGGCAATTAATTTGGCTATTTTATTCTGCACCTGATAGATTATTCTGTTTATGCAACGGGAAGAGAATTTGGATGCTGATTCCAGAGAGGTAAAGACAACATGTTTTATTTTTTTGCTTCCCACAGTCATAAAAAGACACAGCAAGAGCTAGAAAAAAAACTAAATAACAGCTTCCAGCTTCTACAAGGTCATGAGGGAAAATTAGTTCTTTATAGGGCCACCAAATGGGGTGAGCAAAGGCGAGTCTTTAAATCAGCTTTATATAGATATCTATGGCCTTTTATCTTGGAATCTAGCAATTGCTTGTGTTATGATAGCATTATTTCCGGAGCCTTAAAGGAAAACAGGGGAGTCATAATTACCCTTTTTTATTTTGTCATTTAATTTTGCACTGGGTTCATGTATACTCACTTCGGGGGGAGATTTAACAGCTATCATAATTTTTACTTTGCAGTATTATTGCTAGGAATCTTTTTAGCCTATTGCTTTTGATGTGATCCTACTGATGTTATACTAACAAGAGCCACACCTTTAAAGCAAGATGTGATTGTTGCACACAAATGTATAGGTATAGCAAGAATGTGAAGGGAGAGAAGTTGAACTAGAAAGGGAAATGTAGTTTAGTCCTCCAGCACAAGTGTTGAAGGGAATAGTATATCTCATTTTCCTAACAAAATTCATAAACAGATGACAAGCCAAAGCAAATAGCTTCAACTTCAAACTGCACGGCTTTGGTGTAGGCTGAAGTGATGGATTCTGGGACTTGAAGTCCCTCTGCTTTCCAGAGAAATTGTGCACCATCCACTATGGAAACCACAGGGACTTCAAGTCACAAAATCCATCATGTCAATATGGAACATAGGGGCAAATTCGCCAGCGTGACATAATTTTGTTACTTTGTAAATTTCCTAAGTCCTGCTCTGGCGAATTTTCACTAGCGATGTAGCTAGAGTAGCGCAACTTCGTACCCTAACGCCAGCGAAGTTGCACTCTGGCAAAGGGGGTGAAACTATGCAAATTTATGTTTTTTCTGAACGTTACCCCCTTTGCCAGAGTTAACTTTGCCAGGGTAAGAGCAGGCGAAGTGCAATAGTGTAGATAGGACTTAGTGAAAAAAAAAGTCCCCAAAAAAAAAACACAGGCGTCTTTTCATTTTAAAAGGGTGATAGGCTGAAAAAGATTGTTACATTTTTTTAGGGTACCCTCATTCCCCCCTACATTTCCTAACATATGGCAACTAACCCATACAGGGGGCACATGTGTAGAGCAATATAATACATTTATTTGATTTATTAAAGGTGTCCTGGGCTTGTGTAGTGTAATGTAGTGGCTGCAGCATATACCTATGTTATACTTTAGAATTTGCACTGTATGCAAATTAGGCATCGCTAGTGCTACTTCGCTTTGTCTAACAAGTAACGGTAGAATAACTTTGCTAACGTTTGTCGCCCTGAGCGCAAATTCGCATTTTTGTGAATTTGCATAGCGCTGGCAAAAATACGCCTCACTAGCGCAACTAAACAGGTAAGTGAATTTGCCCCGTTATGAGGGAGTATTTGCATTACATTGTAAGCCTGTCATACTTTCCTTTCAAACTGTGTAAAAAAAAAAAATTTACTTCTTGAATTAAAAAAAAAAAAAATGAGGGCTCTATTTTCCCTTTAAGCTAGTCATACAAAAGCAGATCAGTTTTGTCAGTATGTGTATAGGTTTGGATGGGGCCAAACTATCTCATTGTTATCTTTGTAGGTATATGCAAAGTTATATTCCCTCCTTATGTAATTATCTGGGACGAGCTGAATTTCTATATGTGTACGCTTCCATTGTATTATCACAGCATATATCTAGTGTAGACATTGCAACTTCATTATAACTCATATCTCTCATAGAGACTCTCAATCATGTTTTGCCAGTCAGTGGAAATTATCTGTTCTTTGCAACAATGGAATGCGTAGATATCGAACTGTCTAGATAGATATTCTTAATAACCACTCTTTATCCAGGTTACATCTACATCTATCCACTAGACAGGTCTACTCAGTCAGATCTGCTGCAAAGAAATCACTGCTGTGAATGAATTTCTGCTCCACTATGCACTTAAACACAGCCATTATTTTCATTTATCAACACTAAGGAATACTCTTTTTATAAGAGCAAAAAGAATCAGTTAGATGGGAGGAGAGAGACTCTCCATGAGCTAAATGGAGCAATCAGGTTTGAATCATACAAACATAGCTCATCTTCAGCAGGAAGTATATACTTCTTCATTTCACGCCAGGGATAAATGCTTTGTTATTAGAAGAAGAACGTGTTTGATGCTTTCATTGCCAGGTACTTTCAACACACTATACTGCAGAGCCTTTGAGCACAAGAAGAACTTTTAGCATCAACCTACACATTAATATAATCAACTGTGGAGTTTTAGCATCCAGTAACTAAATACTGTGCAGTGGCGGTGGTAGATAGAATTGTAGGGTAATTAATAAAACATAAATGCATGGCACAAATACAGGAAATAGTTAGACACATACTCCAACATTGCATTATGGCTGGGTCAGGACTCCTGTTAGGTAAACACAAGTTATGATGATGCAATGATTGGTTTCCCAGCAGCAGTAGAATTTAAAAGCTGGTACAACAGACTTAAAAAAAAAAAATAAACAAAAATTTTTATAAATAAAGAATTAAAGGACATTAGGCAGGCATGTTCAGCAAAGGCCAAGTAAATATATAAATTGAATTGAAAAGAAATTATTATGCTGATTAATGTGATATTTTTTGTTACAGAATGCATGCTGGGAACAATTGTTTTAGTCTTAGCGTGATGGCACACAAAGCAGTTGGCTAGTTTTTCCCTTTCAAAATGCCAGACCCACTGCCATTGCGCCTGCTACTATATCCTGTACCTGATGCTTGCAAAGCCAATGTGGGAGAAGTCAAACAAGCGCTCCCCTCTTCTCTTAACTACATATACTGTATTTATGTTGAAACTGTATTTAGTGTTGCACTAATTCCCTTTCCTTGCTTGGTCACCGTAAAGTCTACACTGGGAAGGAGTTAGTGTAAAAGGAGTTTATGTGATTTTGTCAGATCCTTGGGAATTTAACTTATCCTGAAACAGATATACACTAAACATTTGGAGACATTTTAGAGTATTGTGGCCTTAAAGTGGCAAGTTGTCTCTGGTATTAGTGAGAGCTATGGATATATTTTCTGATACTTTGGCTATATGCTTATTGTGATGATGGCAGCAGCATCTATGAAGCGTCCCATGATGCTTAATTACAAAATGATATCAGAAAAAAACCTAATTAACTTCTGCAATGCAATGTAATTGAATCAGATAAATGTGCAAAGTTAATAGTAATCCAGAACTTGAACAAGGAATACATTTAAGGAGAGTTTCGTGGGAGCAGAACTAATTTTCTAACTATGCCTAAAAAAACAAGATTTGTTTTATGATACTGTATACAATTTTCGCTATACATATAAAGTGAAATAAAGGGCAAGGAAAGGCAAAGAAATAAAATCCCATTTTTACTTTCTTTAATGAAAAAGAAATCTATCTCCAATATACTTTAATTAAAAATTGTGTACTGTTTTTATAAGAAACCTGACTGTATGCAGTATGCAGTGAAATTCTCCCTTCATTTACTGCTGTGGAAAGGAATTGTCAGATGGTCCCTAACTTCTGGCAGGGAAACAATCATACTTATGAACAACAGGGGGAGCCTGTTGGTTCACCTTTATCTTAACTTTTAGTATGTTATAGAATGCCCTATTCCTAGCAACTCTGTAATTAATATATTTTACATTATTTATATTTTATAGTTTTTGACTTATTTCCTTCTTTTTCTGCCTCTGTACATCTTTCAAATGTTTGCAGGGGTCCATACGGTTAATTTACGCTATGTTTTGGAAATCCTCTACTGGTTGGCAATCCACTGGTGTGACCAGCAAAGAATTGGGCCTAATTTGGATATGGGAGGGGGGAGTGAGTTCTTTTCCCTAAGGAAGTGTGCCCTGGCAGTTCTAGATTTTCCAAGGAAGTTGGACACTGTTGTGTAGGCCTTCATAAAGGAGAGGTGTCTTCGCCTTTCAATCAAGGCCCAAGGGATGGTGAGGCCCTTGGAGGACTTGGGTTACAGGGGGTCAACCTGGAGAGATGGTCTAGCTCAAAGCAGCAGAGAAATGTAAAGGAGCTGATTGGTGATGGATTCCTGTGGAAGAGGACTGTGCTTACTATGCAGATAGTGTTGGAGCTCCAGCCATAAGGAAAAGAGGCTTTGTGTGCTCAGCTAGAGCTTGGGAGCTTTGCCTGAAGAATTGATGTCTACAGAAATGCTCTGGATGTCATGTCCAAGCATGTGGCCCCCTGTGTGAGGATAGGCATATATTACGGATGCCTGATGCGTGGCAGCTTCTGCCTTGTTCAAAGGGAGAGGTACTTCGGGGCAGGTAGCACTACCTGGGGAACGTTTAAGAGCTCTTGCAGAAAGGACTGAACTGTGACTCTCTTTGAGTGGAGTGTGGGACTGTGTCCTGGTAAAGACTGTGCCAGGGTTGAACTTATCATTATTACCTGGGTTCACCAGGGCAGGTGTAATATTGTTATTGCATTTTGCCGTTTTATTTGCTTTTCTCTATTTCAATATAAAGTTATATTTATTTGCTGCAATTGGTGTGGTTTATTTTTCCTGGTGGAATTTCCCTGAGCTGTAAGTCCTCAGTGCCCACTAGGTGGAGGCACTGCCTTAAAATTCCCAGTATCTTTCACATAG
>CM044437.1:103989131-104022002 GCA_024363595.1 Xenopus borealis
GGAGGCACTGGCAGCAAGGCACAACAACATTGCAATATAATTTCACACTCTCCTGCCCACTCACGGGTGTGCTACATAGAGTATTTTATTACATAACCCCAAAAAACTTCTGCCGGAACATACTTACAAAGGTCTGAAACAGTGTAAAATAAGGAAGAAAATCTGGCATTTGCATGGTGTAAAATAATACACACATTATAAAATTGCCATTTATTTTACACAGTTTTCACATCGTTTTTCTGGCGAACTTCATTTTACACAGCATAAAAAATTGGCCCCTGTCCATCCAGAAACTTGATATAAACTATTTATTGGAAACAAATGTTCAGAGAACATTATCATTCTATGATTCCATGGCAATACATGCATGATGTATTTGATGCCTGTTTATCTACCTGGTGGTAATTATTAATATCACTGTGGTCTACACACTTGTCTGTTATTTATTATACATTGTATGTGTGCGCTATGGTCCTGTTCAACAGGAATGAAAAGGCTTTTTAAATTTTGCATGATAAAACACGAATATGTCCACTTTACCCATTACAAATTATCTCATATACCAGTAACAGAACTTGATGTGCTTTCTTATTTCTCCTTTGCTTCTTTTCAGTTCCTGTTCTCTTGTACTTGTTTTCTTCTCATTCCCTTTATCTAAAACAATTTTTTAAACTCATGCTCTTCAACTTTCCCCAGTTGTAATATACTTTGTTTCTAGTCTGCTATATCTTAATGGATGTTTGGCAACTTAGAAAAACAAAGGCACTAACTATGGTATCTGATATATGCATGGCTCTCTCTCTTATATACAGTTACCTACTGAATCAGAGGGACTCTGAGTGAGACTGGCAGTGCTTTCTTCACAGAAATGTTCTGCTTTCAACCATCTTATAATTGCTCTTATAAATTACAGTGCCACTTATTACTCACATTGTAAACCTTTAAACTGCAAACCATTATCCTACACATGTAAACCAATAAATGGATTTTATCTAGCCTACATGTCTTTTAGGCACAATCAAGGTACTGTAGCTCATCATAGATTGTCAAACATTTTCTTGAAATGTAAGTGGGTTTAAAACAATACTACTTTTTATGCTATGCTAGTTCTGCTACAACAAAGTAAGATATCATTCCTTTTTTGGAACTCAATTGATAATAACCTTTCTTATGGAAAAGTATCTGTAACCTGAAATAATGATAGTTTTGCATAAGCTTCCATTAAAGGAAAACTATACCCCCAAACAATGTAGGTCTCTATACAAATATATAGCACGAAACTGCTCATATATAAAACAGCTAAATAAACAACTTTCGTAAAAATATACATGTGCTATCGGGACATCCTAAATAGAAAACTGCATTTTTAAGTACTAAGGAGCGCGCCCTGGGATCATACAATTCACAGTGCACACAAACAAAGATCACACAGATCAGAAACGCTAGGGTGCCTGTAGTCCTATATTTAGTGCCAGTCATTGTTAGATTTCTACATGTAAATTAAGAGTGTCTAGGCAACTGGTGGTTCACAAATCGTTCCCTGTGGCTGGCAGGTGAGTGGCTAACTGCATACATTATTATGTATTATAGTCTGACTATATCATCAGTGTCTAATGCTGGCCATTTGTAAACAAGTCATATGGTCACACATGGAGATTACAAGGATCTCACAGGCTGACCAATCAATTTGATCATTTTCGAATGAACACTGGTCTTTGCAAGTTAAGATGCTGTACAAATGCTGAATTTTTCATCCTCTTTTTTTCTACCTGATCAAATTTGGTGCTCTCTTTCTTGATTATTCAGAGATAAAACACAGCCAGACAGCAGCATTACTTATACATAGCCAACTTTGCTCAGGCATGTGGACAATAATAACCTTGCTCTCACTATAGCTTGTGGTGTCACTGGGACTAGGATGACAATTTTATTGCAATGACTCTAGGAAATGGTGACTGCAAGCAAAAAAGTTGTCAATACATTCTTTAAAAAAAAAATCTGTATTTATGAAAACAAGGTTCTTTACTTTTCTTGCTGTCATAGATGCATGAATTTACTCAGAATAACTTTCAGAAGGGATATAAAAGATTGAAGACCGTTTAAAGCCATAAATAGTGCCAGAGGGGATGTCTGGGAAACGTATCTCTCTCCTAGAGAGTTGACAGTAAAACCCTAAACATGAGAACAATGTTGATGTCTCTCCAAATGCAATTACTGTAAATTCCAAACCCTGTCAAATGCGTTGAAGCATGTCAGTATTTTATGTGTGGAAAAAGGTATCGTTTGAGGTGGGAATCCACTTTTTATTTATTACTTGTTCTCTTTCTTTACTTGGGAAAGGAGCCACAGAGGACAGATACAGCCCTGACTTTGAACAGTAGGGAAATGATCTGACAACGCTTTATGGCAGGGTTAGTTTGGGGCTTTTACAGCTTCACGAATTGTTTTGTGGTTTTAATACAGTACTTGTTAGATTTATGGCTCTACAAAATAAATGTTTAATGAATGTTAGAGATGAATGGCATGTGGTTGCTTTTATATGCAGATGGCTAATGCATTGGACAAACATCTGAAGTAAAATCCCTTCACATCTTATACGACAGCTATGTTTCTCTTCTTAATATACAGTATATATCTGTGTATAAAAGTATACGCAAATAGGAATTTGTTATTTAAAAAGTGGAGACCTAAAGTTTCTTAAGGCCATTAGTGGAGAATAATGAAAGATTTAGGGAGGCTTATCCTTCCCAAATGAGACCAGCTTCTATATTTCCATATATAGGTATTGGACCTGTTATCTAGAATGCTCAGGACCTGGGGTTTCCCAGATAACCGATATTCCTGTAATTTGGATCTTTTTTGCTTCAGTCTACTAGAAAATCATGTAACATTAAATAAACCCAATAGGATGGTATTGCTACCAATAAGGATATTATATCTTAGTTTGGATAAAGTACAATGTACTGTTTTATTATTACAAAGAAAAAGGAAATCATTTTTAAAAACTTAGTTTATTTGATTATAATGGAGTTTATGGGAGACCGCCTTTTCGTAACTCAGAGCTTTCTGGATAACAGATGCCATATCTGTATAGTTATATGTTTTTCAATGCAAAGGCTTCTTTTAGTAGCAGGCTATCCTGTGTTTTTTCAGACTTTTTGTCTCAAGCCTACTTTAGACAGTTTATAATTGGTCAGATCTTTCTCTAGGCTATGGATACTGTGTTAGAAAGCTGTATACTGCATTGTACAAAAATAAGTAGAGCAGTAAGAAAATGTTCCCTGCTAAATCTCACTGACCTTCACATTTGGCTTTTAAGTGTATCTAAGGGTACAAACAGGAATTTTCCTTAAATATCAAATGACCTTCAGGTTGTTCTTTCCTGCGAAGTAAGAAGGCTCTGAGATTGGGGGGTAGGCAGCCCATAGCTTGAGAACCACTGCTTTTGACTTCTTGCACATTTTAGCAATTGAAGTCCACCAGCCCCTGTTGCTTCCTCATCTGTATATAGAATTGAGCCTTTGGGCATACAAGACAACTATATAACACTGGGTTTTTTATCTTTCATTCTAATACTTTGATACAATTCTAAATGGATATGTACTCATTCATGTAACTTCATTGCACTTACTTTTCTGCAGGAATACTTTTATCTGTAAATGTATTTTTTTTTTAATGCTGCTAGGCATCTTGTTGCTATGGCAATTCATCTTAAAAATTTCAGAAGCCAAAATGTCAATAACATTTCTTTGTTTGTGCATAGGTCACTTAGTTAGAGATGGATTATAAGGTAACCTTAACTGTATAATGTCCAATTCACTCATATTGCTCAACATAATACAAACAATCATCTTTTTTTATTTTATACATACATCTTAATTTTAATAATAATATGAAGGGGAAGGCACATTTTAATCAACTGTGTCCAAACAGGCAGTCTGCAGCTTGGAAAATGGTATTGATTCCTATGAGGATTAATATTATATAAACTAACAGTAAGGGGCAAATTTACTAAAATTCCCCAAAAATCCTATGAATCTATTCGAAATTCAATAAGCATTCGATCTATTCGATAATTTGGTATTCGATGTTCGAAGAGGCCAAATTTTGCATATTCGAATATCCGAAAAAAACGTACGATCAGAATTCGATCATATTTGATCGAACTTTGCCCTTAAATGTTCTATTTTCTTAAAGGAACAGTTCAGTGCAAAAATAAAACTGAGTTAATAGACTGTGCAAATAAAAACATGTTTTCAATATAATTAAATAAACAAAAATGCAATCTACAAAGGCTGGAGTGAATTGATGCCTAACTTAATAGCCAAAATCCAACTTCCTCCTTTGCATTTCTCTAGCTTGTTCAGTTAGTGAGCATGGAGGATCAAAAGAAAACTCACTAAACAGTTATGTCCCATGTGGCCTGGCTTCAAGTCCCTGACTAACTAACAGGTTAGAGACATGCAAAGGAGGAAGTGGTCCTTTTCTGATTGGTCTGCATAGGCAAATAGTAAAAAGGGAAAGTTGTGGCAACCAATGATAAATTTCAAACCATTGAAGGGGATAGTTGCAATGATGGTGTGACTAGAAAAAGTCAAAAATTTCCCTGGACTCATAATATATTCAGAACAGTTTGTGCATAAAGCTTATAAAACACCTTCTTTTAAAACAAAACATGAATTGTTTGTCCGTAAATATTTCTATGTTTTTCTATGTTTTCAAACTGGCTAACTACATCAAAGTCATCCCAGTGACGGGAAAGTCCTACACTCATTTCATATTCCAAGAGTGAAACCATTGGATAAGCCCAACAGTACACCAATGGTCTTTTTTTCTAATTTATTTTCGCTCTTGTTTTCATATACTTATTCATATGAGATCTATCAAACTGGAGACCTCAGTCTCAGTTGAAGTCCTTTTGGGGTTTCTTGTGGCCCTTTGTTTTTCCAAAAGCTCCACTGACTTCAAAACATTATTTTACCACAGTTACTGCAAATATTGGGCCAGATTCAATTCAACGAGAAATTATCTCACTTCCAGGTTTTTCCATAGACTTAAATAGAGTTTTCATGTGATTAACCATGACTAGTGATGGGCGAATCTACCCCGTTTCGCTTTGCCTAAAACTTCTGGGAATTTCCAGCAAAATTTGCAAAATTTGCGAAACGAGTCACGGCACGTTTTTGCCGTGTGTCGCGTCGTTTTTTGACGCGCGTCACGTCGTTTTCGTCACGTCAAAAACGACACGCGACTCGTGCATTTATTCTCCACCGAGAATTCGCCCCTGCCGAATAAATTCGGCCATCACTAACCATGACATAAGTTTTTCTGTACTGAATTAAATCTCAAATGAAATTTCATCCATGACGCCATAAACCTTTTTCTCACTTAATTGAATCTGGCCCAAAGTGCGATCTGTCAGATAAGTAACTTTAATAACAAGAAAGGTACAACAATTTTCACACCACAGTTGACCCACCGAAAACTGAAAACTGTGTTGACCAATGACCTGACTCAGGGCAAGTTTCAAGTCATTAGCCTACCTAACACTGCAGAGGCCTGCTCTCCTCATATTTCCCCGATCACATGATCAAGGCACCTTCCCATTCAATTGATTAGTGCATTTAGGCCATCCATACATGTGGTCAAACTGTAGCCATGCTTGTGGCCAAAATATGACTGTATGATATTTGATCAGATATGAGTTAAAGCCAACACTACAGCGGTTATTTATCAGTGTCTGAATTTATCTCAATATTTTCTGCTAACTCTTATCAAAACTGTTCAGGTTTTTAACATTTTTCTGAAAATTTGCTTTGCAGGAAAAAAAATCAGATTTTAACTTTTTTTTGGATTTTTTCATCCGATTTTTGCGTAATTTTCACCTGAAAACTCAGAATACCTCTGGATATTTCACAAAACCCAGGCACATCGAAAAATCTCCGATTGACTTATATTCAACCTTGACAGGTCTGAGATGCCGGATTTTCAGATTCTGACTTTTTCATCCTCAGGGTTTAATAAATTCCGAAAAATTCTTTGAAAGAATTCAAAAGTCAAAAGTCCGATTTCATAAAAAAAACACAAGTTTTTCTTGATTTTTGCATTCGGAGTTTAGTAAATAACCCCTACAATTGCTTGAAAATATAAAATATAATAAAATTATGAGGAAAACATTTATAGACAGATGCAAATGGCAGGCATCTTTTTTTGTAACACCAGTCCTAACTGACCCATACATGGCTGCTTTAAGGCTATATTGTAAATAAGACAATCTTTTTTGAAAAAAAAAATAAAAAATACCGTATCCGTTATACAATAGGAACCTTTTTCCTTGAAGAAAAAAATACACTTTTTCAGACCAGATATAGAGGGGAAAACATGTTTGTTTTGTCCTGTTTATTAAATGTTTCCAAATAGTTTGCTTGGATCAAACTAAATATTTTTGTTCCTTATTATTCCTGCAGAGTGTAAATAGATTTTCAAGTTCAAAATCGTTACATACCGTAGGCTCCAAAACGAAAGGTCTTTGTAAGTGTACAGTATTTCATATTATTGAAAGATTTGCAAAATAAGAAAATAAATATGCAGGGGATTGAATTCAGCACAGTGAGCTCCTGCAGGATTCTCATCATGCTTAGATAATGTACATTTAGTTTTCACATTTATATTTGCCCTATTTTCATTCAACAAGGCCAACTAGAATGTCCAGGAAAGGCAAGGAGGGAGATTTACATGGATGTGGCAGTTAGGTTGGAGAGTGATTTGCCGCAGGCTTCACTTTGAAAGCATAGCGCTCACTTGCTAATTCATTATGACATTCCTTTGAAATTTACTCCATTGTTCAAGACAAGGTTTGCAGTCTTCAGATTGGTAACATGGCTTTGGACTTGATTATTTGAATTATATAACTTGTTTTGAACAATGACTGTAAAGTCGTGGCAACTCAGAATATGCAGAGACATTTTAAACAAAGGAATGTGGCATAACTGAGTACATGTGTTAGAATGATAATCGTGAAGCATTATGAGTTAATTATGCTGTCATTGCTAAAAAAGATTTATAGGCTGTTTGAAGAGATGCATTTCATTGTGGGCTCTGGAAATGATTTCAATTCTTACACAAAGGGGATTCTCAGATCCCACCCACTCCACACACAGTTAAAAGACCAAACAGACATCATCGCTAAAAAAGGTAACCCCCCACACACAGTTAAAAAATAATTGGCACCAGGTCCCCCATAAAAGTTTTTTACAAAAACTTTTGTGCCAGGGCCCCCCTTACAAGTTAAAAAAAATTGGGGCTGCAGAAAATATTATTTTTAAAAAAAAATGGTGTCAGGGGCCTATAGAGTATTAATATAAAAATTGGTGGCCTGGGGATTAAAAAAAACAAAAAAAAACTCACAGAACTGAACTCGTGGCTTCAGGACTTCAGTTATAGCTGTTTTCGTGACTTTGGGTCTTTTCACCACTTCAGAACTTCAATGTCAGCTCCTTTCGTGACATCATTTTCACTGATTCAGGACTTCAGTTTCAGCTCCTTTCGTGACATTGGGTCTTTCTGCCGATTAAGGACTTTGTCTGTACGGCACATCTGCACCACAGCTTCAGAGCTGTCAAGGGGGCTCTTCGAAAAGTGCAGCACTGCCGGGCCTCCCTTCAGGCCCGGGATACTTGTCCTCCCTGTCCCCTCTGATGGTGGCCCTGCCTAGAAACAGTGGGTTGAGGTCTAAGCTTGTTCTTAACCTGTCTAGCAGTGTTGCAAATACTTCATAATATAGGAAAAATTTAGTTTCTAGCTCTTGTCTATTGGATGAAAGAGAGAAACAAAAGAAGCAAAAGCACACAACATTTGATCTGAGTTTAATCAACATTGCTTCCATGTAGAGCAGGGGTCCCCAACCTTTTTGACCTGTGAGCCACATTCAAATGTAAAAAGAGTTGGGGAGCAACACAAGCATGAAAAAGTCTCTGGGGTTGCCAAATAAGGTCTGTGATTGGCTATTTGGTAGCCCCTTTGGGACTGGCAGCCTACAGGAGGCTCTGCTTGGTATTATACTTAGTTTTAATGCAATTAAAACTTGCTTCCTAGCCTGGAATTCAAAAATAAGCACCTGCTATGAGGACATTGAGAGCAACATCCAAGGGGTTGGAGAGCAACATGTTGCTCGCGAGCTACTGGTTGGGGATCACTGATGTAGAGTAATGTTCCCAGTCATCACTGTTTTCTGGGGACTAGCCCTGGAAAATGTCCCAACCCGGCAAACTTACCGTAAAATACTCCTTTGAAGTAATGCAATCGAGCCTGACCTGAATTTTTGTTGCGATAGCGAGTTCTGGAAAAGATCAAGCAGGCAGCTTCTGGTTTCAGAACACACTTCTTCCACAAATGACACAAACTTAGACATGCAAATAACCAGGACTTTTTACAGACTTTTTCATTGTGGAATTAGGAGGCCCATGCTCACTAACCTAGCTCAGACACATGGTAGTAAAGGGCGTAGTGGCCACAGCTAACTAAAATTCTCCAGAAATTCCATCCGCAGGGGCATTGGCAATTTACTTACAGGCGTAGAGGACAAATCACTAGCAAAAGAGACTTCAGACTGCAGTTAAGACTGCAGTTACGCTCCCTATCGCCAGGCGAACAAACGTTACTCCACAAATTCAATAAAGTGCAAATTTTACAGAACGTTACCTCTTTCACCAGAGTTTCCTTCGCCAGCTTAGACCTGTCAAACTAATAAGATGAGGCTACATCCTTCTCAATCTTATGCCAGTGACATCATATCCTGTATGCTGAAAAGTCATGAATTTCTAAAAAAAAACACTGGCGTTTTTTCATATTAGAAAGCTGGATTGCCTTCAAAAGTTCTAACTAAGTATAAGAATATTAGAGTACTAACAAACTTTCACTAGGCAGAATTGAACTCTAGCAAAAGTTCGCTATGAAATGTTTGCGCTGAGGAATTAGCGCTAGCGAAACTTTGCCAGCATTTGGCTGCTGAGATGCAACTTCACATTTTAGTGAATTTGTGGGCAAATGTTGTCATAAATGAGGCTTTATATGTTGCCATCCCTGCTTAGGAAATAAAACATGCTGCAATACTGTTCTGGACTTTATCACAATTCTTTCTCCTCATAAATAAATCCTTCTGACCCCAAGCTCTTCAGTCCATCATCTTAATTCAAATTGATTTCAGCACTTAGAGAACATTTATTTGCATGGATCAATGCAAGGTTTCAGAGGCCTAGACATCTGATCACTGACGTTCTCTTTTATTTACTGTTGGCATGCCTGCTGCTTACGTCTCAGGAAAGTGTAATCTAACATCACATAAAAAATTATGTATCCATGAGCAAGTCTATCATACACACAGGATGTGCCAGAATATCAGGAACTAAAGTTACACAGGTGTTCAATGCAAATTCACATATTTTATCTTGGTCCAATGATTAAATAATAGGGTGCAAAAGAAACATTCAAACTGAAGTTCAAGACATATTTATATAGAACCGACTCATCCTGTAACAAATCCAGCAGAAAGTACATTGGTAAGTCAAAGGAATACACTTCAGTGAACAGAGTTTGTGAGTAACATGATTAAATGGGTGTGTTCCCTCAAGGCAATCTCACTTTATCCCATACATGGAATAGTGGAATTTCGTTTTTCTCTTTCAGAATGAAGCCACTTGGATATTATATCTTCTCTGTGCAGCTGAGAGCTATAGTTCCCTAAAAATAATGGGCTGTAGGTCTGAGCTTGTTGAGCTCTTCGTCAGTGCTACAAATTCTATATAATACAGGTATAACAGAAATCTTTTATGGATTCATTTAAGATAGATCTAGGACTTCTTCTTGATAAATACTTGATAAACTTTCAGTTTATGTGTTCCTTCAAGGTAATCTCACTTTATCCAATACTTTAAGTGGAAGTTTAACTTTTCTGACTTGTCTTTTTACAACAAAGCCACTCAGTCTCCTTATGCCATTTCTGTGTAGCAGTATAAGGCTTTGACCATGCCTTAAAGCAGTGATCTCCAACCAGTAGCTCGTGAGCAACATGTTGCTTTCCAACCCTTTGGATGTTGCTCTCAGTGGCCTCAAATCAGCTGCTTATTTTTGAATTCCAGGCTTGAAAGCAAGTTTTAATTGCATAACACCTATGTATACTCCCAAATAGAGTCTCCTGTAGGCTGCCAGTCCAGATAGAGGCCAACAAATTGCCATTCACTGCCCTTATTTGGCACCGCAAGGGACTTTTTCATCCTTGTGTTGCTCCCCAACTCTTTTTACATTTGAATAGGGCTCATGGGTAACAAAGGTTGGGGACCCCTGCCTTAAGGGGTGATATTAATTTATGAATATTTTATCTAAGGGGCTGATTTATAAAAAAAAAAATCTTGATGTGAATGTGCGAAAAAATGTAAATATGCCTAAGAATATTATTGGGAATTTTTATAAAATAACAGATTTGAGCACAAAAAATATATATCACATAACATCTATTATCTGTACATTGCAGAATAGTTGCATTATTCTGCAACAGCTGACAGACACTGTAAAATACTGGTGACAGCAGTTACTCATGAACCTTGAATATCAAAGAAATATGAAAGGTTTCAACAAGCAGGTGAGTTTATATAGCAGTCAGTGGGAATTATCTCAAACAACTTTATTTCCCAGTTTAATAAAATATTCAATACTTTCAGTCTCACTGAAAATGAATATAATGGGGAGCTCGCTTTTGTGAAACAGGAAAAATTGTTGGCGTTCAGATATATCTGTACCAATGTTCACAATTTAACCCTTTAAGTGCAAGCAGACTATCCCACTTCTGTTCCCCTCAGTATCAGATGTTTTTTGATCATTTTGTGCGCTCTCATTTTAGGGGCATTTCCAGGAGGGGGGGGGATTTTTAGTTTACCTAGGAAAACTATGCATTGTTTTTTTTAGTGAGAACATGAACTTTCTAAATTTGCCTGAGATTTTTTGTATTTCAACTTCTGGAAGACAGAGACCTCTAAAAACAAAACAAAATTGAAAAATATTTTATTCAAAAAATGTCAACTGATTTGGAAAGCCACAAGTGTCTTGAATGTGTCAATACCAGATATGTATATGTAGGACCTATAGCATTGCTATGCCCCTATAGGGTTAAATACCAACCCTTTCCTTAGTTACCAGGCAAAAGCCTGTGTTAACATAAGAGTTATTGGCCAAGAAGTGTAATGACCAGTTCCTGCCATACAGCAATATAGTGCTGGGAATGGAGTGGTAGCTTCCTCTTTGCCTTCCACCTGGGGACAGGGTGGATGTGTGTGATGAGCCTGGGCATGGGTCCAGTAAAGTCGGGGACCAGTGAATGACCCTGTGAATGAGGTTTAGCCATAGTAGAGCAGACTTGTAATAGTTTCTCTAGGAGACAAAGGTAGATAGTGTATGAAGAAAGAGTAGTTGAAGCTCCAATGTGGATTGCAGGAGTAGCTTCCCAGAGTCTTTTTAAATGCCTGAGTGCAGGGACCTCAGTAAAGAGGGATTATAGGGAATGGTTGTACTGAGTTACTGCAAATGCCTAATGGAGTCTGTTCCTCAGCTGTGTTACCTATTACTTGATTTGACCGTGTGCCAAACCTCATCTCTGTGTACATGAGTAAACCTGGGGATATTGTCTTTGGACTAATAAACAGTTTTTGTTTGCATCATGAGAACATCCTGGTGCCCAAGTTTCATTTTTTTGTGTACAGTAGCCTGTGTGTTGTAGTTTCACTACATCTTAAAGGGTGAGCTTCCACCTGGTGAAGGCCCTGACCCTGTGTGTAGGTTGCAGTGTAACCCATGCTCATACCTTTAGCTGGACACTTTAATTATCTGTGGCCAGGATAGCCAAGATAAGCTTTACATATAGTTTTATGATTATTTCTGACTTGTACACGTCAAAACCTCCAGCAGTAAATTACTGAATTTCAAAGCACTACAGTAAAAAATGCAACCTTTGGATTTCAAAGCCAATAAATCTTGGAATGGTATATTTACCCTAGGAAACCATGTCTTTCCACTCCAAAGTGAGTTGCAATGCTTTCCCAAATTTGTCAGTTTTGATGAATAGCTGAAAATCGCCTCAAAGCTTTCACTCTCTACCATCTTATCTCCCTCATAGAATAAGGTACCTAAATATTTTTGCCATGGGTTCACTGAACAGTATGATGCCCATTGTGCATAGGACTATAAAAGTAATTGGTGTTTAGAGACCCCAACATGAAGTTAGAGCATACAACTTGTCTTGGAGGTCAGTTGAAAAAACCTTTACCACATTTTTAGCAGGGTAAAAACACAATTTGAACATTGACCCCAAAAACCATATATTTTTGGAAAATATACATTCTGAAAAATAAAAAATGGGCAATCATGTCTTTCTACACCTACTACTGAGTCCCAATGCTTTCCCAAAATTGACATTTTTTATGAAATTTCTGATTTCTCAAATCTTCCACTTTCTAGTATCTTATTTGTCACATAGCATTATGTACCAAGAGAGAACATCCTAAATATTAATTACAGGGGTCCACTAAACAGTTTGATGCCCAATATGCATAGATTTACCAAACTATATGGCATACAGATACCCCCAAATGACAATAGTGTATATAGATTTTTATGGCTAGCACACAATAGAAGCATCATTTATGTGTATTATGTGCCATAAGACCCCCTAACAGTATCGAGACCCTAAAAAAACATATATTTTCAGAAAGTACACATTCTGACAAATCCAATATGGGCAAATACGTGTTTCTACTGCAAACTTCCAAACTGCAAAGCTATGCTGCACATAGCAGTTTTAATCAAGTGCAGGGCCACTCCTGCCATGAGGCATGGTGAGAACCTTGCCTCAGGCAGCACAGAGCAGCCAGTTACAAGGGGTGGCAAAAAGCCGCCTCTTGTAACTTTAAGACCCAAATTTCTGGGTTTTAACCTGGAAATTCAGCTCAGCTAGTGCAGAGAGCACAATTGCGCTCAATGCACTAGCGATACCGTCCCTCTTTGACCTGCTCCGACACTGATTTTTAAGAGTGGAGCGGGAAGGGGGCCGCATCAGGGCTGCTGCCTCAGGCGGTGGCAGCCCCAGAAACGCTGCTGATCAAGTTTATTTTCACTATCCCTCTCTAATACATCTTCTAGGCAAAAGGAGCCCCCCTAAAAGATATATCGTATTTAACTCAATTCAAAATCAGACTCCCAACTCCTGCAAGAAGACAGAATGCAGGGAAAAAGATGCTGAGAGGGGGAAGAGCAAAGATAAACTTGAATATTTCAGAAACGGTTCAGAATTTTGAATTTATTATATTTAGAGAAGTTCTTTTTTTCAGTATGATGAAGCTTATATAAAATTTTCATTTTCACGAAAGTTCCCCTTTAACAATGCACAAATCACAGCATTCATTCCAGAAGATAAACATCCCACTAAAATGTGATTGTTAAAATAAAATTTACCAATACTGTACTACTAAAATGTATAAATCATTATTATGGATTTTAGTATTGCAGCTGAATTATTTACATTTAACTAATTGTCATTTATGGCTGGAAATCAATAAGTAGGCACTGTTTCTATTTTTTGTGTGCCTTGCAGTAAATATACTTTACATAAATATACCACAAAAATAATTTGTCTCTTTAACTACAAAGAATCTGTTTTACTTTTCACAATGCTAGGATTCAGATCTTCTGGTGGGAAGCAAAAGCTTTTTTTTTCAATTTTGAGCACATTCAGTTCCTCTTACTTATTTCATAAACTGTGTAGCATCAGACATGAAGACATCCTAGATAATTTATTTAGGGTCTGACCCCATTTTCTCTTGCTTTTCTCTTGTTTGTTTGTAAATTCACTGTCCACCTCTCAGCCTATCTGTGTCACAGTGTCTTAAGCTGCACACTTGCAGTAAACAGCATCCAAATAGAGAGAAATGCTGGAAGTTGTTTATGAGCCACAGAGATTTTATAGGGACAAGGATTGTTATTCTCTTCACTTGCTTATGCAATCCTAAAACCTTTACTTGTGAATAAAAACTGTAGGAGAAATGTGTGATATGTCTTCATTATGGAAAGTACAAGGATGTTCCTTGGAGTGTGAAAAAGTCTGTGCTAATGGAAAAGGGGCAATGCACGTTTGCAATACTGAGGAGTAAACTGTATATATGTATGTATGTCTATTGTTCTTTATTGAGAGTGTACCATGTACAGTACACTCTGCTTGTGCAAACCTCAGTCATGTGGGAATTTGGAAATATACTGTAATTACGTGCAGTGCCAGGTTGTTTCCTAACAAGACGAGTAGAAATTCAAAGATATGTAGTGTTGCACCCACAACAAGCCCTAACTAGGCAAGTTTGCCTAATGAAATTTACACCTAACTTAGTTCTTACAGTGCCTGTTGAGTCCAGTCACAAACACACACTGAGATGAATAGAAACTGAGAAGCAAAAGAACAAATTGCTCATTTCACGGCATAAGAATACACTATATGCATTGAAATTATAGATGCAATTTCTAATCCCAACTAACAAAATTAGCATCTCAAACAATTATACATCATTCAACAATATTTTACATGCAATTTTACAGCAGGGGACCATTTTAGGTGTACTTGTCTGCTCTGGAACAGGTGACATATGCTGGTACTGGTGGAAGCCAGTGACGTAACTACTCCCTGGTGGGCACTGGTACAGGATGGGCACCGGGGACCCCCGTCAGGCCCTTACCTCTATAAATCCCATGCTGGAGTGTTGATAGCATGTGTGCTGTAAAATTTCATCCTAGATAACGCCTGCCATAACCATTATTGTGGCTCTGGTGGGCTCTGCTCCCCTGGTAGTTACACCACGGGGAGCAGAGCATTAGCCTTCCCAAAGGCATTAGCCTTCCCAATTGTGACTTTCAGGAACCTATATAAATATCACCTACACTTCTGTAATTATATATACCTCACTCTTTGAATGGCAGCTCTGCACATAGCAAGTATAACCTTAGAGCCTTACTTTTATAGACTTTCACTTAATCCTATGCAGAAGCAGAAGGTTCAGCTTTCAAAATATAGTAACTACTCAAGTGCACTACTTTTCTCAAATACCATAGTTTATACTGTAGGTATGATGGTTAACTAATGGGCTATTTCTGAATTAGTTACTGTAACTGACATTCTCAAACTCGTTTTGGATTTTTGCAGAATGCTCTTCCTTTCTATCATTCACAGGCAGCTCTTGAAAAGATTGCCTGGCATTCTGGCCCATATGTAGAGGCTCTGCCAGTATTTCTGTGGATGTGCAAGACAGTATGCTGCTGTCATAACTCCAGATAACTTCTTTTATTTTGCAGGTGGCTTACATTAATCATAAGGCACAAGAGGGGATCTTTTATGAACACACCTGTAGGCATCGCAATTGCACTTCCGAATGGTTGGCAATGTGTTTCTTCTGGTGAATGGTGCCTATCCTTGCCTACTGGAATGGTGTACACTGAAGCTACCACCACCCAGACCTGGCATTTGTTCCAGGGTCTCCATACTTGAGTAGATGTACCAGACTTTTTGCCACTTTTGAAAAGTGAATTGGATGCAAATGACATTTTGAAAGCATGCTTCTGAAGTAAAGCAACTCCAACTCTGAAAATGTTAGACATACCGTGCACCCAATTTGCATTGGGCGCAATAGCATAGATAAAACTCAGATAGTGGCCAAAATCTGGGCCAGATTTGATGAAGAGGCACCTGGAGGCCACATGGTCCCTGCACTGGCTGCTTCCTCCCACGCCTCCCCTCCATGGCCGCAGGGTCCTAGCACCGGCCGTGGCATTCCCCGGCATAGAAGCACTGGGGAGCTTAAAGTCCCCAGTGTTCCTAAGGATGCAGCTGGGTGGCATGCTGCCCCTAAAATATTTCCGCCCTAGGCCCAGGCATTTGCGGATTATGGATAAAAAAAAATTGCATTTTGTAAAAATGCCCTCTCAGTATTACTTAATTGTATTTTGCAAGTGACATCAAGAATTATCTTATAAAAAATGTGAAATAGAAATGACTAGTACAAGTTGATCCAGGGACTAGTCCAATTGCCATTTGGTAGTCAGGAAGGAATTCCCCCCCCCCTCTGAGGAAAATTGGAGAGGCTTGAGATGGGGTTTTTTGACTTCCTCTGGATCAACTAGCAGTTAGGCAGTTTAAAAAAAAAAAAAAAAAAAAAAAAAAAAAAAAAAAAAAAAAGTGTCTTTTACTATATATTAGATGTTGGCTACCACTCAGTAAGCACTGGAATATTATTTGTGTGTTTTACTTATTTGCATCAGTAGCTGGTGCACTGATGGAATAAATCATCATAAATAAGAATTAAATAAGCTGAGAAGGGGAACATGGCAGATCAGCATCTCATACTGAACAACATGTCCTGCTCCTCTCTAATAAACAAGTCTGGGGATTTTGTGTTTGTCAGTATTTAAGAAAATGAGATGAAAATTAGAATAACACCTGCACATTTCCTTGTCTAACTCTTTTATTGCTAATTATCACATACCAGAACAAAGAAAAAGATACAATTTTCTTGTTACTATAGTCTCAGTTTCTTCCTCTTTCAGCTGCCATTCTCTCTGCAGTCAAAGCTTCTAACAGCTGAACTTTAACTTAAACATACCATGTATGATGATATATCATATATCAATTAATGGAGGACACTCTACTTATAAAAATTTAACAAATGGTGCAAGAGTCAAGGCTCTTATCCAAATAGAGCCAAAACAAACTACAGAAGTTACTCTGCACTCACATTATTAATACAGACACTTTGAGGCACATTTAGTAAGGGTCGAATTTCGAACTAATGTGAGTGTTTTTAAACTCCCTTGAATTCTATTGAATTCAAAATTTGATTGGAGGAAATTTATTTCAAACATCTAATTTTTAAAACTCAGATTTTACTGATTGAATTTGATTCAAATTATACAAAACTCTCTTTTTTTGAATACCAGGAAGGGTACAAACATCTTAAAACTGATCCTTGGACCTCTCCCAGTAATTCGGCAGGTTTTAGGTGGTGAATAGTCAAATCCCCATTTTCAAAGGGGCAGAATATGATAAATCTCGAAAATCAAATTGGAATTTGTACCAATTTGGAGTCCCAAGTTGAAACTGATAGTTTTAACCATAAAAATTTTGAAAATTCAAATTTGAATTTTCAATTTGACTCTTAATAAATCTGCCCCCAAAGGTATGCTAATAAGTGATTTAATACAGTATATAATTACAGAAAAATATAACTAAAAATTAGCTACAACATATTATTCAGTATGTACCAAACCCATACCCATATAAACTTGTTTAAGGGGCAGATTTATTGAGGGTCGAAATGAAAAATCTAATTGAAAAATCTACATATATCAAGTATCAAAATGAGCAGAGGCAGCACTCAGTTAATCAAAAATAGAATATATATTGTCAGTTCATCTTATACAAGGAATACAACCTGTTGGTTACATTTCAGCATGCAGCATGCCCTTTCTCAAGCTTAACAGAGTAATCAGGTATCACAGGTGTACTTGGCATATAAAAGGATTTAGGTAGGAAGTGACATCACGCTATCATAGTGTTAAATGTAGAACATATTCAATCACTAGCATTGCCACCTTTATGTTTTTAATCATCTTTATTTTAATAGATTACCACCTACATGAATCTCCTGCACAAATCAATTGAAAAAATTATGAACCTCAATCTCAATATCTTGAGATATCTTGAGATATTTGCGCCGACAGGGTTTCCTTTTCCTTTAAGTAGACCACAAATCTCTGGGCACACTTGAGACACCTGTCTCCTGGGAGCGGTTTCTCTGGTCATCTCCCAGGCTTTTGGAGCTGTCTCCAACTCAGGGGAATAATACACTTGTTCACTGGTGCTCACCAGAACTCCTTCCATGGCCCTTACCCTTCTCCACTCTAGTTGGTCTCTAGGGGGAAGCAGCAGCAGCAATGAGGTGTTGCTTCACACCTCCTTTTAATTTGCACATACCTGTTGCAAATTACCTCTAACTGCCTTTAGCTTGGAAGCTGCAAAACCTTACATAGAGCAAACGATGGAAGCCCACCCTGCTCTCTTCCATCCACTCCAGGGACCCATTATCCAGCTTTTTTCCCAAGCTTGTACTGAAGTAAGCAGCATTACTTGCTGCAGCATCACAGTTTTCCCTGGAGTTTAACATTTCACCAGCCTAATACTGGTGAAATACGAATGATACTGTGCCCTTTAGACACCCATTTCTTATGTATATATATATATATAAATCTCAGGAGTAACAAATCTCCTGAAAAAGATTTTGCAATGAATGACATTACATTTGCCACAAGCAAGACACAGGGGGTGAATTGTCAAAGTTTCAAATGCTTTTTGCCACAATTTTAATTTCTTTGCACAAAAATGCACAAATTTGAGTTTTTCTTTTAAATTATTCAAATGTTTGGTATTAGTGATGGGCGAATTTATTAGCATGCGGCAAATTTGCGGCAAATTCCCACGATTCACCACAAGCAATAAGTTTGCCGGTGTCTTTTTTTTCAAAAACGGACGCCTACATCCAAAAATGGATGCGCGCGTCCAAAACGAGATGTGGCAGCCGAGTCGCCCATAGCTATTTGGTATTTATTAAGCATCAAAAACTGGAATATAAAACTTTAGCATCTAATAGCTTGCAAGTTTATATGGAAGTCAAGGGGAGAAAAAAAATTAAGCCATTTTTTAAATTTAAGATTTTCATGTTTTTTTGAGCTTGGTAACGTAGAAAAAACCCTCAAAAACCTCACAAATTACATTTTTGATGAATAAATCCATTTTACTCCTCATGGCAATCCATCTTAACCATGGGAAATTGCCTCTCTTCGTATTTTTCCAAAATGAATCCAGATTGCTGTGAGTACTAGTTGCTTTGTGAGTACAGTTATTGGATCTGTTATCTGGAAACCCATTATCCAGAACGCTCCGAATTACAGAAAGGTTACCTACCATAGACCCCATCTATTATTATTATAATAATAAATTAGTAGCTTGTACTTGATACAAACTAAGATATAATTAATCCTTATTGGATGCAGACCCAGCTTATTGGCTTTATTTTATGTTTACATGACCTTCTGGTAGAATTCAGATATTTAGGTTCATTAAATTGTAAACTCAATGTGGGTCTATATTGTTAACATGGTACATTTTTGCCCTTTCTCTAATGCCGCTATATACTTACAAGAAGCAAGTAGCATGGATCTGTCAGTGGATTGTGTCCAGACAAAAATATGAAGTACAGGTATAGGACCTATTATCCCGAATGCTCAGGACCTGGGGTTTTGTAGAATATCTTTCTGTAATTTGGATCTTCATACCTTAAGTCAGGGGTCCCCAACCTTTTTTGCTCGTGAGCCATATTTAAATTTAAAAAAGAGTTGGAGAGCAACACAAGCATGAAAAAGTCCATGTGGATGTCAAATAAGAGCTCTGATTGGCTTTTTGGTAACCCCTATATGGACTGGCAGCCTACAGGAGAGAATGTTTGGCAGGACATCTGTTTTTTTATGCAAACAAAACTTGCCTCTAAGCCAATAATTACAAAATAATCTCCTGCTTTGAGGCCACTGGGAGCAACATCCAAGGGGTTGGAGAGCAACACGTTGCCCGAGAGCTACTGGTTGGGGATCACTGACTTAAGGTATTGAGATCCAAATTACAGAAAGATCTGTTATCCAGGAAACCCCAGGTCCTGAGCATTCTGGATAACAGGTCCCATACCTGTGTTACGTTTATATTGCCACCCAATTGCTACATACTATTAATGAATTAGCACTGGTAGACTGTTTACTGACATACATTACTGCATTGCATGCTCTGAGTTTTAGTTTTGCTCTTGAAATATGATGAAAATGTGAACAGACTTTATTTGTGTTTTTCTCCTTTTCATAGTAGACAAGTACACAGGAGCTGAAGCATATTTATTCATACGTTTAAAGATCACACATCCAGCCTTGAAGTCTGTAGCCTTCAAATCTGAAGCTGAATTGCTTTCTCTACTTTGTTAGGAAATACATTTTCAACCATCACTGTCACATACAAGGAGGAACATCTGGCCTGTGAGAATTTAGTGTTACCAGGAAATCTAAAGCCTTAATACACAGTTAATACAAACACAGTCAAATTTAAATTGATAAAAGTATACTAACTAAAGGGACTGCAAAGCCCCCCCCTCCAAAAAAAAGAAAGAAAAAAACCCAGAATTTTACATAAATGTATTTGGTTTATTTCCATTAAATTGCTCAGCATACTCCCAAAATATTTAAAATTCAGAACATGCCCTCATGTTACATATTACTTTATTATTTATTAACAAAAATCTAAATCAATTTTATTTCAAAAAGTTATTGCATTCTGCTTCATTAAAGAAACATCCTCTTCAAAACTCAGCTGACAGATGGTCTAGAAATTTGGTCATATTACTCTTATTGAACTGGCTCGATTCCTAATTAACTACAATTAAAGGTTATACTATGGAAAATTCATGCATTTTAAACGAATCAATTTGAGTTAGAGTTTCCTATTGAATACGTTTTTGAATCACAATTCTATAAGTTATTGCCCCAAAAGTAATGGAAAAAATAGACATTTATTTAATGGTCTTGCCCCCACATTTCTCAGTTATGGCATTAGATGATTATTTCTCCTATAACTTAAAAACAAATATTAATACTATTACATTTGGGCTGTTTCTTGTCAGTGGTATATCCTTATGCATCCCACATATGTCTCACTTCTTGATCCACTCTTGTGAAGGTTTTTTTTTAGTTTTTTGTCGACTAGCAGATCTGTTGGCATTATAGAATCCACAAGAACCATCTCTGAACCAGAAGATCTCCAAAAATGTATTTTATTTTGTGCAACCAGGAAAAATAGATATCCTTTTCTTGGTTTAATATAGATTTCTATTTATGTAGTAGTCTTTATCTTACACACCTGTAATTACTGTTACTAAACACAACTATATAACGTCCATCAGGCCTTACTGAATGAGCAATTCTATGAATAACTTTGTGGGATCATAGCCAGATCTGTCAGAATTCACTTATTTTCACATGTTGTGCCTTTGACTGCTGCCTCATGGATATCCTGAAAACATACACTGAGGGGCAAATTTACAAAATTCACGTGAATGGATCGTAGTTCGATCGAATACAATCGAATTACGATCGTATGATTTTTTCAGATATTCGAATATACAAATTTGTCCTCTTCGATCATCGAATACGAATTATCGAATAGATCGAATGATCGGATATTCGATAATTCGATTATTCGATGATCGAGGGAACTAAAATTTAAAAATCCTTCGAATGCCTACTTCGCCAGATTGAACCTACCGAATACCAATAGAAGCCTATGGAAACCCCCCCATAGGCTTCTTTTGCTAAGTCCTGCTCGAATACCATTTGTATGACCGAACGCTTCGAAATTTTTTGGAGGCTCAAAAGAAATTTCACGATTTTTCTGTGAAATCGAACGATCGGTATCGGATTGTACGAATTCATCGAGGAATCCAATATTGAGCAAAATTATAGCCTAAAACTATTCGATAAGCATTCGATAGTCAAATGCTTATCGAATTTCGAATAGATTCGTAGGTTTTTGGGTGAATTTTATTAAATTTGCCTCTGAATCTGGTGACTAATGAGTAGTAAGATAAACTATGGGGCACATTTACGAAGGGTTGAAGTGAAAATTTGAATAAAATTTTAATTTAAAAAATTTGAATTTCAAAGTAATTTTGGGCGATTCGAATAGAAAAAAATTGCATTTCCCTTTAAAATCCTTCGAATTCGACACTTAAAGCTGCCGAATTGGCATTTTAGCCTATGGGGGACCTCCTAGAACCTGATATTTTTTGAAAGTACTAGAAATTCGAAGGATTTTGTGTAAAATCCTTCGAATCGTTCGATTCGAAGGATGCGATCGAACGATTCGAAGGATTTTTATTTGATCAAAAATGGACCTATTCAAGTACATTTTCGATTAAAAAAAAAGCCCTTTAAAAGTAATTTGGTTGAATTTCAAAGTGAAAAAACTGCGGAATTGGACCATTAGTAAATCTGCCCCTAAGTCTTCAATACAACTTTATCATTTGTCTATATTTTCATTTATGATTTTTTTTTAGGTCTACAGCATCTACGTTTAAAGTGGACCCGTCACCCCAAAAAAATTTTCAAAATCATATTTTATCACATTAGTCAAGCAAAATGAACATTAATTACACTATATAAATTATTTTAATCATGTTTTCTTCAGTCTGGGAATTCATAATTCTAACAAGCAGGCAGGAGCCATTTTGTGGACACTGTTATTAAGGCAAGCCTTGCATCATCTCAGAATCTTGTTTGTGCACCAGAATGGGAGACCCGATGTCTATCCCCATGCTTTGGCTACACAAGGGGAATGTGTGGGGAGCAGTGACATCTAGGAAGTGCTGAATGGAAAGTGAAAGTAATTATCTGCCCCGCCTCTATGCCTAGGCATAGAGGAGTGGCAGACAATATTTGATTGACAGCTAAGATTTTTAAATGAGCTTAAAACAACTACGAATGCTTTAATAAAATTTTTAAATTAGATTTCGTGCTTAATTTTAAAAGGACTTTTATTATACAGATTTTTGTGTCTGGGTGACAGGTCCACTTTAAAAATCCTTTAACAACTAAATATCATCAGCTTTATAGGAGATCCTTTGGAGCAGGATATATTATTGTCATATAACAAAGATATGTTAGAAAGATAAGAATGCAGGGGTAATTCAGTTTAGCGGTTTCTGACGAAGCCTCATGGAGCAGTTTATGGTCTGTTTGTAATGGTATCTTTGGAGAGAAGAACTGAGAGACTGTATTACCATATATCACAACTCAGCCTTAGAACAATTGCTTGTCCTGGCTGCCTGCCTGTTTTTTTTAGTAAAGAAACATTAACATGCAGAAACTGAAGAAATCACGGAAAACACAAGATCTAAACAGACTCTTCTATAAATAGTAGAATTTCATAAAACCGAAAAATAAACAGCCAGGTATTTCCAAACTATTGCAGAGAGTATAATAATAATATCGTAATAAGGTGTGCAAAAACTTACAAGCAGCAGTAGATACATGTGCACAAAACTATATGTCCCAGTATCACAAACATAAAGCAACTTTTAGATTCTAAAAACTCTCATAAAACTCCCATAAACTCCTTTAAATTTGAAATTCAAAAATGACCAATCAAAATTTATTAAAACAATTGAATTTTTTTAAAAATTTGGGTGAATACAATCAACCAGCAAATCTGAATTGAATTAGATCAAATGCAATTCAAAATTTTTTTACATTTTTTTTTCAAAAGTCCACCAAATTATTCCATATTGATTGTATGAGGTCCCCCATAGGCTAAAACACCAATACAGCATGTTTTCGATGACACAGTTGAATCTGAATTCTTAACAGTACATGATATATTTAAAAAAATTAATTTAGAATTCTTTTAAAATTCTAATCGAATTTGGACTATTCCCTAGTTGAATTACACTAAATAAACTCGAAATTCGAATTTAAAAAAATAAAATTTTCAATTCACCCCTTGATAAATCTGCCCCTAAGAGGTATATTTATGAACAGTTAAATTTCAAATTCATGTGAGTTTTTAAAAACTCCCCTAAACTCCCATAAATTTAAAATTCAAAATTTATTAAAAAAAATCAAATTGTTTTAAACTTGGATGAATGGAATTGAAAACTCGAATCAAGTTCAATTCGGGTTTAAAAAACTCAAATGGCAGGAAGGCTGCAAACAACTCAAAATTGATCCCTGGATGTCTCCCATTGACTTAAACAGCAATTCGTCAGGTCTTAGGTGTGATAGAGTATGATATGATATGAATCTCGAAAATCTAATTAAAATTTTTCAAAAACTTGAATTGAATTTGAATAACTCCCTAGTCGAATCTGATGGTTTTGTCCATTAAAAATTCAAATTCGAATTTTCATTTCGGCCATATGCATTAAAAACTAATGTTTCTTCTGTATGTTTACAAAACACCAACCAAGGACCTTAAAATAATGTAGATATGATGTTTGCATGGGAATCAAAATCAGCATGGGCCTGTCATAGTAAAAATTTACAAAAACAAATGCAAACTTGTAGACTGCATTGCCAATGTAGAACAAGGAAGAGTGGGATATTATGGAATTTAATTGCAAATTTCTGACAAAAGGCATGTTTTAGGCCTATTAGTGCCCATTATCTAATGTGTACAATACAGAATGCATTGAGCAATATGAAGTCTGATATCTCAACCCCTGTGATTGGGGAGTCAAAAATCTTTCACTGGATAATACCATAGTTAATTTTAAACTTAACTATATTTGCCCTTGAAGTGCCAAATGAGCTCTTACCTACACAAAACCCCTTAGTAGAACACTCCAAACAAATTATAATGGACTGCTGGATATGTTCTAACAACACAGCCAAAATGTAGGCCCACATTGAAACCCATCACCTAATTACATTTCCAATTCCCTCATTTTGGTTACCTGCTTATTAGTGATGTGCATGTTGACCCACAACCTACATGACCCGCGGGTTGACCCACGGGTCAGGGCGGGTTCGGGTTGAATATTGGGTGTCCATGGCTTATACTGAGGCACTACAATACCGCACCCAACCCGTACCTGCCATGGACTCGCCCCCACCATCGGGTCAACTGGTGGGTCATGTGGGTTGTATGGGTTAAAAATGCACATCACTACTGCTTATGCAGACAGCAGCTGTGTATAATCATCGGGTTCCACTGGCTATGTGTCCCCTCGCTGAGTGCAGTATGGTGATTCCCCTGTCTGTGCAGACACGAGCTGATTACATACCTTCCAACCATTTGGAAGTAAAAATATGGAAAAAAATTGTTGTATGTAGTGCAGCAATTTTTTTTGACCACATCCATTTTTGTGGCCACACCCCCTAATTACCATGTTCATTTTACAAAATTTGGCAGGTGATGAAAGTTTGGAAATATGTATCCTTATCTAAACTGTTACAATTACTTATTTTCTTATCTCAAAATTGTTACAAAGTATTTTATTTGCACCTTTTCTGCTGTTCTGGGCTCTCTGCCAAAAGCCAATTAAGTTTTCTGTCTGTTCAGTGCAAAGAAGATAGGGACTTTCCAGTAAAAATGAGGGACTGCAGGTTGAGCTGTCAAAAGAGGGACTGTCCCTCTGAAAAACAGTTGAGAGGTATTTGAGTATAAACAGGTGATTCCTGTGGAACTCCCAGCTATAGCAAGTGGAGACAGCCCCACCCACTCTCTAACTTAGTAGACTAGAACATTGGTCCAACAGCCTCAGGTAAGTACTGCTGTTGTGAGTATGCTTGTGAGATCTGTCTGTCTGTTAACAATGAACCTAGTGTCCTGCAATATGTGGCTTTAAAGGGTCTGCTTCCAGTATTGCATAATGAGCAGCAGGCGAGAAGCATGTCTATATTCTGTTCTGCAGTGTACTGAAGTCTAACTAATTGCTTGTGTAGGGGACTAGTAAATTAACTTCCCAGTATATTTAGCAGGCAGTCCCCAAGTGTTATAGAAATCTATGTGGGTCCTAAAATACAGTTAGAAGGGAGAACAGTTTCCTATTCCTGCTCTAATCCATGCCCCTTGTTGTTACTCACCGTGACCAGTAGATGTCACTGTGCTAAAGTATAAAAGCATTGTAAGCCATGCTTTCAGTCTCCATCTTGTGCTGGCTCTGGCCTGAGCAGGCAGGCAGAGCTTGAGTGGAACCTAGACAGGTCAGGTCTAGTAAGGATAGGCTACTCACCATTATAGGTCACTTTATGAGTGACAGATAGCGAGGATTATTTAGCTAAGCAGTTTGAGGCTCCTACAAGGATTGTAAGTGGATTAAGATCCCGGGTACTAATTGCCCAGAGTAGGGACACAGATCTAGGATTAGAAGTGTCTCCTCAGGTTCCACTTAGGGTAGGGATCCCCAACTTTTTGAACCCATGAGCAACATTCAGAAGTAAAAGGAGTTGGGGAGCAACACTAACAGGAAAAATGTTCTTGGGGTGCCAAATAAGTGCTGTGATTGGCCATTTGGTAGCCCCTATGTGGATTGTCAACCTACATTAAGGCTCTGTTTGGCAGTGAACCTGGTTTTTATACAACCAAAACTTGCCTCCAAGCCAAGAAATCAAAAATAAGCACCTGCTTTGAGGCCACTGGGAGCAACATCCAAAGGGTTGGAGAGCAACATGTTGCTCACGAGCTACTGGTTGTGGACAACTGACTTAGGGAAAAGGCTGAAAGATGGGTGTATCTCCTCAAGGTTGGATATACCTTGTCTCCCATGTGTGAAGGGGACAGTCTCTGACCAAAGGTACTGTGAGTATTTCCTATTCATGTGCTCATTGTACACTCCAGTGAGGATTGTATCCGTTCAATAAATCTGTTAATGGTTAAGTTATAAGAACCACTGGCACCCAATTATTTACACCCTGAATACAGTTACAGTTACACTACACCCTGCCTCCACATTGTTGTGAGGGCTTACTCGCTAAGATTTAAAGTCTCATCCGGAGCAACATAATGGTAGTGGAGCTTATAGTCAGAGAAAGGTGCACTCAATTTACTATAGCGCTACGCTTGCATACAATGTGACCATATGTTTACCTGCACTGTGTTTGGTTCTGGTTGTTTGCTCACCTGAAACCAGAAGCCCTAATGAAAATAGATACATGGGCTAGCATGCTCTTCTACCTACTGTACATGTAGTGTATGCTAGATTCTGGCTAATGGCCCACCTTAATCCATTATCCAAACATATGTACATGGGAGCACTTACCGCCACCGACTCCAGCGTGCTGCACGTGTAGGCCGCGATCCCAACCAGCCAAAGAACTTTTGCAGGATAATATGTGACACGGAGCACCGAAGGAGCATTAGTTTAAAAGATCAATTAATCCAGTAGCCCTAATGGCTTTAACTAAGTGGACAGGAATTTAAAATGATTTTATGCTGACCTGCAGTGTGCTGAGTTCTTGCTATTTGCATACCTGACACCACTAGCCCTAATGAATATGGATCACTGGGCAGGGTGGCTGCTAGGATCTGATATATGCTTGCTCTAAGCAGCAGCTAATTTTAAATATGTATTACATGCTGCTGTGATTGCATCTGTATGCTCCTATTTTGTTCTGCAGTATGATATGCTCTGGCTATTGCTCACCTGAAACAAGTAGCCCTAATAGATGTAGAGTACAGGTCTGGCTGGCGTCTAGGTCCTGATATATGCTTGCTCTAAGCAGCAGCTTATCTAAACTATGTATTACATGTAGCTGTGTTGGTATCTGTGTGCTCCTATATGGAACAAGTAGCCCTAATGGATGTAGATAACTGGGCTGGGTGGCTGCTAGGTCCTGATATATGCTTAACCTAAACATAAGATAACCTATACTATGCATTACATGTTGTTGTGATTGTATTTGGGATACATCGGGTTTCAATACCGATGAGTACTGAGAGGGATACCTACATCTGAATGTTTTAGTATGCCAATACATTGCTCCTGTGATAAGGTATGGCTTAATCAATTAAGCAGGGAATTTAATTTATTACATTGCAATGTTTCTCCCTGTGGTTGTTAAGTAAACATATTGTCTTGATAAACACAGCAGGCATTTCTGAAGCCCGTCTGTCAGAAGGATTGCTTGGTTAACAGTAACTACAGGTACAGTATGTAGTACACAACAAAGTGTTTGGAGTCGTTATATATAGACTATAAATTTACCAGATTCAGGAGCCTTTTATTGTAGATCACTGCCTGCATGAATGGAGGGTCATGCAATTGTCGTTTATTCCAGTCAAATGTAAAGTATTATTACTATCCATTGTTGGGCTTTGGGATTGGGCATTGTGCTCTGCCAGAACCTGTATCTCAGGGCCCTGACCGAGGCATATGTAATAATCTACTATGATAAAGCACACCATTTAATACATGCTAGCTCCATGGCCCACACCCTGCATGGGGATTGTAATGGATAATCTCATGTTTTGCTCCAAGATGGTTATGATATCCACAGTCACCTGAAGAATACATGCCTATCCTAAGATGGCCAAAAAAAACTTTGAGAACGAATGCTTAATTAACGGTAGCATGTATAAGCTCCATAATACAGAGTCTACCAAAGCGACATAAATGTTAGGATTTATTGATGGGCCATCGGCATGTGTGTATATGTGAATATATAGGTGTGTTTACGTAAGTGCAAGTGTATATATGGGTGCGTGTATATATATATATATATATAATTGACACTACTAATAAGCTTAGTGTCATGATGCATGGACCATTTTATCTGTCATGCGGATAACCATTGTATGGTATGATGCCTATAGAGACAGTGTACTATACATACAGACATCAGTCTTTTTTCTCTCTAAGTCAATGCCCTCTTGAGCCACCAGCAGTATTGGAACCTTCCTCCTCACAGTTACCTACTTGTGTGTTTCTACCTGTTCTATTGCCTCAGGCTATCAAGTATTGGACTATCTTGAACAGGATCATAGTCTTCCTTTATGTGAAACGTTGGCAGTTGTTACAGTAGATTGCAATCTCCTACATCTGCCGGCCTTATTCATTTCATTTGTGAATGAATTGAGGAGATTTTAGGGTTCAGTGCTGCTAGTCTGTCTAGCTTCAAACAAGATGTTTGGATGTGTTTATATCTGGTTTGTCCAAGTCTGTCACATTGTTTCCTATACTGGCTGAACATTGTGTGTCTATTGTACATATTCACAGGGCTCTCTGTTAACCTCTGTTAACCTTCCAAATAGACAATCCTATTAGCCTTGCTTATTTCACATTGTATTTCACATTGCTGTTCTATAAAAGTATAAATACCTTGTGAGGCTCAGCCACTCGTGATACACTCCTGATACATCTGACCCAGCATGGCTCTAGTCGGGTGCATTAGAAGCCCTTCTGACACTTACTGGAACATCCATATGGCCTCTCTAGTCCTAAGGTCCACTTCATTGATTCATATATGTAGGAAAGTTGATTTCCACATATAAATATGTTCCTTACAGGTGGGATGAAAACAAACAGGTTTCATGGGTGATTCTAAGCATCTCTCCAGGGGTTACAGCCTGCCTTCATGATTCATGAGATTACTCTTTAGCTTCACTGGGGTTATTTTTGGTTCTGTAAACTTAGGGGTAGCCAGTTATACTGTATCTCTCACAAGACTATTGTGGGTGAACCAACAAAGGTTATTTTCCTTAGGTACTGTAGTGGTTTCCACAGGGACTTATTTTCTGGATAAGGTGAGTGGTACCAGTTTTTCCACTGTTAGTTGAGTCTCCATCAGCGCACAGTGTAAGGAATTCTAGCCCAAGGTATGTCTCGGGTGCCCTTGTCCCTGTTCTTTTAAATTCTGATTTCTGTTAGAACAGTTCGGACTGCTAGGCATTCCGATATGTAGATGTTTATGGTGGATGCCTGGGGTGCCTTGGTCTTTTAAAGGTTTGGGGAGGGTCCTTCTGATGGGAGCAGGCAGAGGGGCTATCCTGATGAGTACTGGCATGGAGTTCATCTAGAAAAAGAAGATCTTCCCTTTTCTCATTGAATTGAATCTGACCCTTTGTGTGACACATTAGTAGTATGTAAATCTCCTATGTATACCTAGTACCAATAGATGTTGTTGATAAGTGTTGGTAAGCTTCACATTGTCAGTTGAGGGTCAGGAGGGAACTCCTGGATAGCTGGACAGCTGTGCATTTTGTTTGGCTTCCACTGGATGAACTTGCGTATCTGAAATCTTTATGTGCGTAACTAAAATCTATATGTATATTTCAACCTTAAATTACTATGTCTCATATAGATTATTTTCTATTCAGTCACCATTCAATATTTACATTTACGATTATTTATCCATGCCTCATCTTCCAACGTGCAGTTTAGCCCTATTTTCTACATGTATTATTTTGCTCCAAATGAGACGATGTCTGAAATGCTGAACAAACAGAATTAGATTATTATAGGGAAATAATAAAATTAGATGTTTGGACCTGCATGAATTCAATTTAGTCTCACTGTAATGCAATAATTGAAATGTAAGGGAAGGTTGCTGTGGCTTGCTATGAATACATAATAATAATCAGGAATATCCTAATTCACTGGTCAGCGTATGATGTTTTAAGTTTTTCATGGTGGCTGCATTTTGGTTATTTTAGAACACAGCGATATTTTGATTGTGCATGCAAAATTTTTAACACATTTTTGTATTTATCATATTCCATACATTTCCTATACTCTTTAGCAATTACATTGTTCTTCCTCCAAACAGAAAACCTGGTTTTATGCATGGTAAATCTTCAGAAATTCAAACAGGGAGTACACCTGTGGGCAATACATAACTTGGCACATCAACTGGCAGCTATCGGCCCACAGCAAGGCAGAAGGCAATTACAGACTAGAGGGTACCAGGGAAATATACAGAAGCAATTTTTTCTATCATCAAAAATTTGTTTGAGGTCTTGGAATCCCATCCCTCCCCTATAATTTATCACTGCAGTTCTTTCAGCTCAAGTCAGTAGCCTAAAGGTTAATGCATATTGTTCCTGAATAACATTTGCTGCAATGTGTTCCGCACAGACAAGACGAACGTGAGTTTGTCACACCTTCAGAAAATGTTCACTTAGCTTTAATTGCTTAAATATTTCATAAAACAATAATTAACTGGCACACAGGAATCATTCTCAGTGCTGGTGAAGCCCCTCACCCACTAGTATAATATAATAAATGCTTATGTGATGTATTTAATTATCATCTGGTATTAATTAGCAGCAGTTAGGGATTTGTTCATTTTGCTAGATCTCTGTTGCTACCCAGAAATATAATGTGCTGCTTCATTCATTTGCTTCCTGTTTGTGAAGTTCACTGATGCAAGATCATTTCTGTGTTAAATGCTTCTAGTTCTAGGTATATTTATTAAGAGAGAAACATACATAAGCAAATCTTGAATACATAATAATAATAATTACATTAATGATTTATTTTTTTAGTTTCAGAGGTTTTTGTTAACTGCCAATATGAATGATTTTTTTTTTAACAGGGCAACCTGCTGGTCAGTTCCTGTAACTGTACAATGAAAGCCAAAGAGAGATACCTTCAAAAGAAAAACAGAGAAGCATTCTGGTGTTGCTGTGCTCAGGAAAAAGAAGCCTCAGATGCCCTTTCCCATCCCCTTCCTAAGCATTTTACATTCAGTTTACTTGAACTTAAATAAAGTTGGCATTTTGCTGTGTAGTTTTGCTCATTGCTGTTGAAACACAACAAATTAAAACTCTTGCTCCATTGAATTTGTTAACTTATAAAAATAAAATAGTGATCCTCCTTGTCTGTTGAGTAGGACATGAGGTTAAAGAAGTTTAGTATGATGTAGATGTATATTCTGAGACCAGTTGATTTCAATTCTTTATTTTTTTGTGGTTTTTGAGTTATTTACCTTTATATTCAGCAGCAGTTTGCAATTTCAGCAAAGTACCCTAGAGTCAATGCAATAAGGAACTCCAATATGAATATAAGAGGGCCTGAATAGAAAGATGAAAAGATGATTCATAATAAGTAGCAATAACTAAAATATGTAGCCTTACAGAGCATTTGTTTTATGATGGGGTCAGTGATCCCCATTTGAAAGATGGAAAGAATCAAAAGATGGCGGCAAAAAATCCAGAAACTATAATAGAGAAAAAAAAACTAAGACTAAGACTAACTGAAACGTTGCTTAGAATTAGCCAGTCTATAACATGTTAAAAGTTAACTTAAAGGTGAACCACCCCTTTAATGAGACTCAACACTATTATATGTGGAAGAGCCCCTGGCAACTGATTATGTATGTTTATATATTATGGCTAGTGATGGGCGAATTTATTCGCCAGGGGCGAATTCCCGCGATTCGCCGCTGGCGAATAAATTCGCGAAACGGCAGCAAAAATTTGCCGCCGAAAAATCCGCCAACAATAATGAGTCGCGCGTAGCTTTTGATGCGGCGCGCACCACAAACGACGCGACGGGTCGGAAACGACGCGACGCGATTGACGCGTTTCGCAAATTCTTCGCCAATTCGCGAATTTCTCTGGAAATTCGCGAATTTTTCAGCGAAGCGAAACGCGGGAGTTTCGCCCATCACTGATTATGGCTGTTTTGAGGCAATTCAAAATATAAAGATGGAAGAAAATAAAGATAGAAATGGCACAGGAATCATAATAGCCAGACAGTGCAATGTGCTATAGGTAGCTTATATCATACTTTGCTTGTCAGTGTAGTACAGTTTGATTTGCATATACCGAACTAGGGAAGTGGATCCACAGGTGACTGAGGAAATTCTTTTTTCATGAAATACCTTATAGGCTAAATTTATACCACTGGATTTTAGCTATTCCCAAATACAGTCAGATTTTACCCTAAATGGGACTTATTAGTGCATTGCAAGGTTTTCCGATTAACATACATGGATCCATTGGATTCACTTCTCAGTTGATGATCATGAAAATTGAAAATCATTTTTTTTTCTTTGCATACAGGTGAAACAGATGTCTTCACTTTTAAACTGATTTTCTTGTGGAGGGCTAATATCAAGGCAAATATTGTATAAACCTGTTTATGGACACCTTAAGAAATAACATAGAAGGCACAGGAATAAATAAGTTTTACACAAGGCCTTTTAAAACTGCTGCTGAGCTAAAACCCTTACAATCCTTGGCCTGGTCACAAATGAAAAGCGATA
>CM044437.1:104026638-104039520 GCA_024363595.1 Xenopus borealis
TCCTGCTTTTCAGCTCTCTTGGTTTACACTGACTGGTTTCCCTGGTTACCAGGCAGTAACAAATTAGGGACTTGAGGGGGCCACATGGGACATAACAGTTGCTTTTGAATCTGAGCTGAATGCTGAGGATCAATTGCAAACTCACTGAACAGTTATGTCCCATGTGGCCCCCTTCAAGTCACTAGCACAGAGTAAGAGAGCTGAAAAGCAGGACATAGTGTCCTGGCTATTATATTAGACATCCACTCACTCCATCCTTTATACATTACATATTTGGCTAACTAACTTGATTAGATAATTTGTTTTATTTTACACAGCCTATTTACATAGTTTTTATGTTCACACTGAACTGTTCCTTTAAGTTACAATTAAAACTTGAACTAAATATCAAAATCACCATTACACTCAATTTCACATGTGGAAAGTCATAATCGAAGCCATGTTATCAGGAACCACACTCCTCTACATGTCCACGTCATAGGAATGTTTGGTGTCTATTTGGTATTTTTCAGTGTAATATCACCATCCACCACGGGGCCCTCCAACTAATTGTTTGTATGGTCAGCCTTTTGAGATGAAATTAGACTTGCAAAATGTCTTCTTTGACCACAAGACTTTGGACAACCTGTTTTATCTTGTTCTATATATATTACAGGATGAACTTGATGAAGTTGTACAGACGTGGAACTCCCACACTATCAGACAAAGTCGTCGACAAACAACCTATGCAGGGAGACCTGCACTTCTGTATCTGTTACCCGGCGTGTATGGAGTAGAAGATCGTCTTAAACCTGTTGATAACGATGAAGTAAATTTATGTAGAGAAGAGTGTCTTCCGAAGGGGCAATACCCTTGTGACAAAACAATTTTTGAATTGTGCTGCCTACTAATGGAAGAAAATGCTTGGGAAGCCCCGGAAGACCCTTTTGTTGCGGCTGACCTTTACCTCAATTTGAGAAATGAAATTTTACAAAATATATAAGGGCATATTACAAATATGCATGTTTGTAGCAAAGTAAAACAGTTCATAACAGTCGCTAACTAACAATTGTACCTGTCTAAGTGTCCAGGTTTGGGCTTCCTGCTAATAGAGTATTAATTTGGAGCATACGAGTAGCTATAGTTATAAACTAAGAATGACTATTAATTGCATTGTAATCACTCCTTAAACTGCCTAGCATCCATTTACTAGCTAAGCTTAGGTTTGGATACTAGAAGTTATATGGTAGATCAAGTACTGGACTACTGTCCTGGTGTAAGACAAGAATTGATATAACACTCAACTATAGTGTTTTACTGTAATTGTAAATAAATTATTGCTGAAACTGGATTTAACGAAAGTATACAGAGTCTTTATTTTACCATAGCCACATTCTTGCATAGCTACACAACTATAGGGACAAATATATTCAGAATTAGGCCCAGTGAAGAACTTTAACCCAGTTTCCAGTGTCCTGAATAAACCAAGCAAATGTGCTACCACTGCAATATTTTACCATCATTGTTTTTATTCCCTTACAATGTAATCACATTTGCTACCTGACCTCTATATATCTGAAACACATACACCTAATTGGGTCTTAAACTATAACATGCTTAGACCTTTTAGTATTGCCATTGTTCGAAATTTTAACATTTCATGGTGAACATTAGAACATTGCACTGAGCTATAAGGTTGCCTATACTTAGGGTCTTATTTATCAAAATCCAATTGCCTTCTATTATAATTTAAAAAGTCCAACCAAACTAGAACCCACAATTATACCTTATGTATTATTATTATTATTATTATTATTAAATAAAAGCACAATTTAATTGGATTTGGGTTAAACAGGAAAAAAATTGAACAAAAATTCGAATTGTACGTTTTTTTTCCAGATATTTTTCTGAAATTGCTAAATTTTTGGGGCTTTTTCCAAAAAAGCCAGAATTTTTCAGATTTTTGCCTGAAAAACCTGAACTAGACTGATTTTAGGGTTACTTCCAGCACAGACCACAGAAAATTCAAAACAGGATAGGGACTTCTACCATTGACTTATATACAACCTAAGTAGGTCTGAGATGCTGAATTTTCATATTCTGACTGTTTCCATGTTTGGGGTATTAGAAATCTTGAAAAATTCTATTTTTTCCCCAGTAAAAATTCAGATTTTATAGTAAAAAAAGAAACTTTAATTTCTAGAGGTTTTGGCCTTTGGACTAATAAATACCCCCTTAATATCTGCACATTAAGTGCACAGATCTATAGCAAATAGCAACTTACACAACATGCAAGCTAGTGGTCATGCACGGTTATCCCACTTTCTTCCCCCCAACCTGGTCCTAATGACAACTTAACCTAGGCTGCAATATATTTATCAGAGGGACATAGGTATTTGCATTAAAGTCTGCAGTGCAACAGAAAGAACTTTTCCTATTTTAGTGAGTCAAAGTGGGTACACACTGCAGTGAAGGCTGTAAATAACATTCCCCACCCACGCCACATCATTTGTACTGCATATACCCATTTGCCAGCGCCATAACATTTTCCTAAAACAAATAGCAGCTTTCATCTGGTGGCTGTTTTCCCTCTGACATCATCAGTAACAATGATACTTTGCTGAACTGTAAAGTTCATGCAATGCAGGTTTACATGGGCACAACATACTTTGACAAACAGTTCTGCTGGTGTTGAGCACTGTAATGGTTAAGCTGAGCTCAGGAGAGGTGGTTAGAATTAAAAGAAAATCGGATCAGACACCAAGAGTTTATATGGGAAACAGCAATGCTATCTCTTCATTGGCTGCTAGATTGGAGGTTGTGTGTAGTGATCCAAGCTGAGAAGAACTGAGAATGCTGATGAGCCAAAAGCCAAAGTAAATTCCTGAGGGAGAGGTAGATTAGAGGAGAAGAAAGAATTCTTATTGATTAAAGGAGAATTCAACCTGTTCTAGAAAAATCCCTCCCCTGGGTAGACTCCCTCCTCCCCCCAGCCAGATGCCCTCCCGGACAAATGCCCCTCATTTTTTACTGACCCACTCCGTGCAGGTTCTGGCCTCAGGAGTTCATGGACGCCATCTTCTTTTCTTCAGTCTTCTTGGGAATCTGACCAGTGTTTTCGGTGCATGGGAAACTGTACATGTGCTGAAAGTCACAAATTTTTCAGAAATGTTCATGACTTTCGCCGCATGCGCAGTTGTTCCCGGTCCCAAACTTACTGCAACTGCGTGTGCGCAGATTCCGAAGATGTCCAAAAAAAAGAAAAAGGGCGTCTGTGAACTCTGGAAGCCAGAATCTGCAAGAGGGGTAAGTAAAAAAATTAGGAGCATTAGCCCAGGGGGACAGGTAGGCTGGGGGGGAGGAGGGTCTAACCAGGGTAGGGTTTTTTCAAGAACGAGTAGAATTCTCCTTTAAAGGGGTGGTTCACCTTTAAGGTAACTTTTATTATGTTATAGAACAGCCAATTCTGAGCAACTTTTCAATTGTTTTTCATTATTTTTAATTATTTGCCTTTTTCTTCTGACTATTTGCAGCTTTCAAATGGGCGTTGCAGACTCACTTCTAAAAAACAAATGCTCTGTAAGGCAACAAATGTATTGTTATTATTACTTTTTATTACTGATCCTTCTATTCAGGCCCTCTACTATTCATATCCCAGTCTCTTATTCAAATCAATGCATGTTTGCTAGGGGAATTTGGACCCTAGTTACCAGATTGTTTAAGATTTAAATTGAGGAGCTTCTGAATAAAAAGCTAAATAACTCAAAAACCACAAATAATAACAACTGAAAACCAATTGCAAATTGTCTCAAAATATCACTCTCAGCATCATACTAAAAGCTATCTCAAAGGTGAACCACCCCTTTAAGGGGATGCTGCAGCCTTAATGTAAACCTTTCAACAACCAGAGTGGCAGGTATCTAAAGATTTCAAAGAGGCTGTTCACTGATTACATTTTGGTGGGGAGGGTTTATATGTCCTTTCACAGTAAATTACAGTGTGCATAAAACAGACTTTGGAGAAAAGCTTCTCCTCATCTCTTATAATACTCTGGCAGGGTGGTTTCATGCATCATTTGAATCACGATTTTAACCATGTTAAAACCTAATGCACCATTGTTTAAATCACACAAATCAGAAACATTATATATTAAACCCATTTTACACTTGAAATTACCTTTTAAAAAATAAGACAGTTCATGATATGTAGTCAATAAGTTTAATAGCAAACTTTACAAAACATTTAAGAACAATAGTAAACATTGCTGACTTTTTGATTCCCTTTATACATACATGCTATAGGTTCTGTTTTTTTTAAAGGACAATGGATTGTTTTAGAATACATTTTATCATTTCCATATAAAATGCACCTGTGTAAAAACTACTTCACAAAAGTTTTATCCTGTCATAATTCTTTTTTGCTCTATGACAAATACTTTTCCAAGGAAAATAATCTGGTTAGTTTTTATGATGAATAACATTACAAAACTATACATTCCTCACAAAAGAACAGCGGACCCAGGCTCGCACCCCCTTGGGGTCCAGTGGAGCCACAATAAAGGTGGGTGATAAAACTCAGCGGCTGGGCAGGGGAAGATTTTATAGCGTGTATGCTAGCAGCACTCAGGCGCACCATTCATAGAGGGGAGGGGCTGACAGGGGGGCCTATCTTGTACCAGGGCCTGTCGGCAAGTAGTTATACCACTGCAAAATAAAACTACGTTGCAGCCACAATGTCGCTTTATCAAATCTAGGCCAGATAGTTTTATGGGTAAGCTTTATTTTAATATTAAACATCAAATATGTGAGTGGTATAAATTTTCTCTATAAAATAGAAGTCATCATTGGCTAGGACCTGTATAACTATAAGTGTGAATTTTATTGCAGAAGCCAGATGTGAAAATAAAGTAAAAAGTCTTCCCATACCAAGGTGTGAATCCTTAAACTCAACTTTTCACTATTATCAACTCTCTCAATTCTAGCCAGTTGCGGGATGTATTTTCTAACAGTAATTATTAGTTGTAACAATATAAGCTGCAAATGGAACAATATTTTCTTTCCCTGAGAATCGACTATCCAAAACAACCTTTTTACTTACTTTGTTCTTGTGTTACACATAAACTAAACTAGAAAAACCTAGTAATTCCTTTAACCATAACATTCAGATCTGAGAGGCACATGAAACATCTTTGCGTATAACCTTATACTTTAACTATGCCAGTTATTGATGGAAAATATCCAAAGTTAGCAATATCTGCAACTCTGCAGCAAGAACGTCACAAGGGGAGACATTAAAATGTAAGTGTGGGAAGTATTGCATTTGAGTGGAAGGGGCCTTGTGGGGTTTTTCACTTTAGAAATAAGGATGGGGTTTAAATTCTTTTTCACAGGAAAAACTATACAGATACATTGCTTAAAGATAAGTAAAGCTTTAAACTAAGTTGAATGCAAAACTGAAGAAAGGACTATTCTAAGCACTTCACTTTCAGTGTCTTTTAATTCCAAGATATTAAAGGAGAAGTAAACCTGTAAGGGAAAAAACTCTTCCCCCCTCCCATGTAGGCCCCACTCCCTCCCGGGCAAATGCCCCTAACTTGTTACTTACCCCTCCTTCCATGCCTTTTCTAGTGAAGTTCACAGGTGTAATCTTGTCCTCTTTTGCTCTTCATCCTGTACTAGCAGGCATTTTTGTGACTTTTGGGAGCATGAGCAGTACAAGGAATCTGCCCATGCGGAGCCACTGCTCATGCGCCGAAAGTTATATTTCCTAAAAAAAAAAAAAATCGAGCATTTTGTGACTTTCGGCACATGCTCAGTAGCACGCACCGGACGATTACTCGTACTGCGCATGTGCCCAAAAATGCCAGTCAGTACAGGATGAAGAGCGAAAGAGACAAGATGGCACCTGTAAACTCTGATGGACAGGACCTGGAAGGAGGAGTAAATAACATTAGGGGCATTTGCCCGGGGGGCAGGTAGGCCAGGAGGGGTTTTTTGCTTACAGGTTGAATTCTCCAATAAGGGGAATATGTGTGGCTATGATTGGATTTTGTTATAACATCACCACCTTCTGGTCAGTTTCTGACCATGACGTAGTTGAGGAAGTTGTCAGGAGAAAGAGGTTGATCTGATGTACTTCTGCTTAGGAATAGATGTTAGAAAAGTTACCTGAGGTTTCCAATGTTTGTCATAAACTGCCTTTCTTTCTCCTGACAATTTCCTCAACTACGTCATGGTCGGAAACTGACCAGAAGGTGGTGATGTTATAACAAAATCCAATAATAAAAAAAACAATCCCAAAATTTCTTATAATACATGAAATTTACATTCACTTATTTTAAAGGTCTAATTATCATTAACAGATAAACTGATAAGTAATTTCTGTATTGCAATACTGGAATATCACTGAAATATTATATTATGCATTGATAGAAAATCCCCAAATATTTTTTAAAATATGTTCAAAATAATTGAAGGGTGATGATCATGAAAATGTAATATAGGCTTTATCATGATGAGATGAGATTTTTTTATTTCATCAATAATATATTCAGTACAGTTTCTGAAATAATTCAGTTACTCTTTACTATCCCCCTCTCTGCATCTGTCTCTCTTTAATCTTGAATTCATGCAGGAGTCACGGACAGAATTTGATTGACAGTGTAGTCTAATACATCACTGGTGGTATTCTTTTACTTAAAAGATGTATTAGAGATCACTCTTTTCAAATAATCAAGTGACGTAAATCCTGCCTCTCTACATGAAAGATTTGCATAGGAGTTTGTAGTTTTAAATTAGTTCATTCAAATACAATTGCTAGGCAAAGGGATCACCCCACATAAACGATGTATTCGACCTACCCGTCAGTCAAAATCAGACACCCAACTACTGCATGAATGGAGAATGAAGAAAAGCAATTGCTAATAGGGGGATAACAAAGATAATCTGATTATTTGAGAAATGGTACCGAGTTTTATATTGATTGTGTTTAAAAAGTTTCTTATTTGAAGCTTATATTACATTTTTATTTAAAGATGACCATGGGTATAGTTCTCATGTATCAATTTATGACCTAGTGTAGATGAATGCTGCATTTTTTATAATAGGGAGTTCAAACAAATTCCATTACCCATATATTGCTCTCAAGCACAGCGTTAAATTCAGCCCTGAAATCTGGAAAGTTTGTGTAGTCATCAGCTAGCTGAAGAATCGATGCACATGTACGACCTACTGGTCTTCTGGTGAATGATGTCATTGTTTCAAAATTAATGTTTATCTTACCGGTGACTATTAAGTCAGAGCCTGTGCAGTATCTCAAAAATTTGGGTAGTGTGCACTGGTCAAGTTCTCGTACATATTGTTTGAGGTATTTTGAAACTTCCTTTTGTTTTAGAGTCATATCTTCAGGGAATTCTAACAATTTCAACACTTTTTGTTGAGTTGGCTTCAATTCTAAATACAGTTTTTTCAATTCTTCCGGGCTCAGATACAGTAATGGCTTTATAATTTCTCTCCAGCAATCTATGACAAACATTGGTCTTTGAATAACCTCCTTGTGTGCTATCTCCAGTAGAGTCTGTTTAAAAGACTCAGCAGAGATTTTTCTACGACACCCGTAGTTATCTAGAACATCAAGAAGGTCATCCATTTCAACAGCTGAAAAATTGCTCAAAGCTGCACTTAGTATTTCTTGCTCTGAAGAGCTTACAAAGTGAAAAAAATCATCAATAACATTACTGTATACATGGTTAAATAAAACCTCCTCAGTGAATGAAAGTGCAAGTTTACAAGGCAGGTAGCCACAGTCTTGGTAACCTTTCACAAATATTCTACCGATGGCCTTCCATGTTACTGCTGTGAAGTCATGTCTAATAAAGGGTACTTTTAATAGAGCGCCTAGAGTGCAACGCTCATAAAATTCTTGCCAAAAATGGGAGATTGTATCTCTTAGTACACCTGATCCAGAACCAGCTTCCTCTGTGTTATCATTAAGAATTCGCCTTACATCTAATGTTTTAGTTAAGATATCTGGGTCACAAAATGCATCAATCATATCCTTCATGCAATTAGCATAGTGTATTGTTATGACCTGAACATTTTCTGCAGCAGGGGAATTAATGGGGCTAGGTTCTAGCCACAAAAGGGTATCATTCAGGTCTTCAACACCTAACATTGGGGCAAATGTAATATCTTCATCACTGCTTACTAGGATATCTGATGCAAATGAGGCCTGAATTATGATATTGGAGTTATAACTCTCTTGTTCTTGCACCTCTTCAACAGTATTATGGGTAAAAGAACCTTCCACATATGTTTCAGATTCTGTTACCAAAATACCTGGCTGACTCATTAATTCACTGGTGCATGCATTTGTGTTACACTGAGTCTGGTTTATTTTTTCTGTAGTAAGGTAAAAACGAAGCACAGTAAGCTTGATTGTGTCATACATGCACCCAATCGTTACATCTGTGCTGAGTGAATTCTGCTGGAAATCACATACATCAAATTTGAATAAAGATTTGTGACCCTTACTGGATTTTCCATTTGGAAAAAAAAGGCATTTTCCTTCCTCCATAATCTCTAGTTTTCCTGCATCTTTGCCCATAACCACTTTTCTGGTCCCACCCCCTTGTTTTGCCCTTACTTGCTTAACAATGGAATCTTCTATGTGAATCCACCCAATTTCAAGACTGCGTGTGTTTTTTGTTTTATTCTTTTTGGTTATGTTAACATTTTCATGCTCACTGTTGCTAGAGCTACTCTGATTACTATGATCTTCTGCTTGACCTTTTTTTAGTTTAAGCTGCTTTCTCAGTTTATCAAAGAGTCCCATTTTGCGCTTTAAGGGTGCCTCTGAGCGTTTGCAGTAACTGAGTAAAGCAATACGGTCTCCATAAGAGGGAATGTATTTTGCCAGTGAAGCATCATCCAACACCAAGACAACATCTCTGTCAATCTGCAAAAAAACAAAGTTGGAAATAGCTCAGAATTAAATACAATGATCTCTTATTATGATCCTTTTTTTAAATATAGAAACAAATGTAGTAAAAAAAGAAGCATAAAGATAGCCTTTGCACAAATCGCGTGCTGTTAATCATCCAGTGTGCTTAATAGTAAGATCAATTCAAAAATACATGCTTAGATTTTAAATCCAGAGACCTCCTTCTCTCACACACATATATATGTGTGTGAGAGTGAAGTTCAGAGTGAAGTTCCGCCACTAGGGTGAAATTCCGCCACTCTCCATTCATTTCTATGGGATTTTAAAGGAGTATTTATCCAGTGTCGGACTGGGACACCAGGGGCCCACCCAAAAACCTTAGACTAGGGGCCCACCATAAAAACTTAGACTAGGGGCCCACCATAAAACCTTAGACTAGGGGCCCAACCAAAAACCTTAGACTAGGGGCCCACCATAAAACCTTAGACTAGGGGCCCAACCAAAAACCTTAGACTAAGGACTCACCCAAAAACTTTAGATAAGGGGCCCAACCACAAACCATAGATCAGGGGCCAACTTTCAGTACTATTATCCTTCCTCAACCTCTAGGCTAAACAGATGGAACAATAGATGCTATAATCTATTGTTCCATCTGTTCAGCCTCTTTGTTCTCATAGAAATAGGCAACGGCCAGGAAATAGCCTAAAACAGCATGAGGGCCCACTGACACCTGGGCCCACCAGGAGTTTTCCTGGTATCCTGGTGGGCCAGTCCGACACTGTATTTATCAAATGGTGAAATTTTACTTCACCCATTGATAAATACGCCTTTCAAAATCCCATAGAAATTAATGGAGAGTGGCGGAATTTCACTCTAGTGGCGGAACTTCACTCTTTGATAAATTTACCCCATAGCACTTATGAGCCTATTTGAGAGGGCTTAAAAGACCAGTAAAAACATTTTTTTAATTCATTTGTATAGCACGACAAACAAGACCTCAAATGCTTGAGGTGAAACGCTTAAATGACCAGTAACATCAAAACATTTTTTTTTTTTTAAATTCATTTGTATAGCATGAAAAAAACTCAGATATATTACACTTTAAAATTGCAAAGTCTTTATTAAGAAATCTCACGAAAACTTTGCTCTTGCTCCTCTTCAGAAAAGGCGACAATCCACCATGTGATGTTCTATTTATCCTCCCTGGCTATCTACTATAAGGAAGTCAGGGAGGAGAAATCGAGCTCCACCCCATGGATCACCCTATCTTCTTTTCTGAAGAGGAGCACAAGTGGAGTTTTGGTGAGTTATATCTTAATAAAGATTTTTTGAAAGTTTTTAAAGATTTTTTGAAAGTTTAATGTCTGTGGTTTTTTTCGTGTTACATAGTAAGTTAGGCTGAAAAAAGACTTGCATCCATCAAGTTCGAACTTTTTTTTTTTTGTTATACAAACTAAATTTTTTAAAAAATGTTTTGATGTTACTGGTCCTTTAAGCGGTCAGATTTTGCATTCCAGATCCAAAACTATGAAATACTGATGACAAAATGTGTAATACTACTTAAAATTCACCTTATCTGTTTTAATAAGTGATAAGAATTCTTCTTGCAGTCCCCGATCACGCAAAAACTGAATAATATCTTCAGTTCTGTCTTCTGACATTTTGTGGACAGTGCTTTGAGATCTAAAAAATATGTTAATGCTGTATTACACCTACAAAACAAACTACTATTACTACTATTACATTGAATAAAAAATACTATTGAAGGTAGCCAATGAAAGAAGAGAAAATGATGAAATCATTCAGAAACTCAAAGCAATTGATAAATAATTGTAGTGAGAATATATATGTATATATTACACAGTGACTACTATTTAAAAGCTACAAGAATTCCAAAGAAGATTGCAAATAATTCCAAAACTTTAAATAATTAAGATCAAATTAAATGTTACTAAGAATTGCCTATTCTGTAACATATTAAAAGTTTTAACTTGAAGGTGAACTAGCCATTTTTAGTATCAAGCAACTGAAAAAAAATTCTGGCATAGAGTATATTATTCATACTCTAGTCACAACCGAGACAAAACAAGACAAAAACTTTAGACCCATTAGGGTATACCTGATTAATCTGTTGTGTTCAGGAGGCTGAAGGAATGCTTCATCAGACAAAGCAGAGAGGAGCACCTGCAAACCAGTAGCTGGAGCAGGAATAGGGTCCAATTACCATAGATGGGCAGATGTGTAATTCTGTTGAAGATGATATGACAGACAATGTAAAGAAGTTTTGTAATTGACAGGATTAGCAACAAAATTTAGGTACACTGTGATATACACAAAAATGAAACAATATTATGGTAAAGGCTTTATAGCAAATTATAAAATGTAATAAACACTGAGCAAGTGCAAACTTATACCACTTGCTTTACAAATGATTGTATGTATCCTGTCTTATCAGAACTCCTTTGATGTTGAACTATAATTTCCCTTAGACTGGTCTATCCTAATGACTATTTTCTTATTCTTTCTATACCCTTACTATATGTGATATGGTGCACTTAAAGGAAACAGAAAGCTAAAATCACTGGGGGTGGCATGTTTTTAGGCACCACTATGATTTAAGTAACTTACCTGCTGACCTAGGTTGGTACTCTTCTTACTGTTGGGTATCTTCCAGACCATCCACCAGGAGGAAAACCTTGCACTTAAATTGTATGAATAAACAATGCACAGTTAGAATGCTACTCCTTCTCTATATAAGGAACAATTACTTATGCACATCCTTACACCTACCCATACATACACACATATCTACTGTACATAATTATAAACATAGTAACACAGTAAGTTAGATTGAAAAAAGACACGTCTATCAAGCTCAACCTTTTAAAGGGTTTGTTCACCTTTGAGTTAACGTTTAGTATTATGTAGAAAGTGACATTTTGTAAAAAAAAAAAAAATGCCCCCTGCCAGCGCTAGCTAACTCGCACCGGAAGGGAGCTCCCAGTACGAGCCTCCAAGTCTCACTTACACGCGCTTGTGGAGACATGGAGGCTCGCACCGGGAGGGAGTTAGGGCAGGCGGGGGACATTTTTATAATAAAAATACTGAAACCCCCTACCGGAATGCAGTAACAACTTGATATAGTGGACTGTGGTTATAATAATACTGCCACATTGGGCTCTTTGTTCGCCAGTATATAAGTGCAGGCCGACAAACTAGAGATGTGCGGGTCGGGTTTTTCCTGACCTGCACTGGCTTCCTTTCATTGACCCGCCCCACCAATGATGTCACAAAAGGGGCAGGGTGAGCAGACACACGTCTATAAAAGAAGAATGGTGGTGCGAGGTCGGCCCAAACCCGCCCAGCCTGTAGGCACTTCTGCTCTCCTGTGTCTGCACCCAGAGGAACTACCTCAATCCAGGTGCAGACACACAAAGTGGGTTAAGGTGCAAAAAGTGCATACTCGCATTACAGTGCCATTCCATCTGTCTGCATCCTGGCCAACAGGACACTCGATAGAGATATGCGAACCAAAGGGCTCTTATATACAGGATGAGAAACAGATTAGTGCAGTACCTTCTTAATAAGGGCATGATAGGTAGAGCTGGATTGGCTAAAACATTTAACTGTTATGAAGTTGATGAAATGTGAGAGATTTGGGATGGTGATTTCTTAACTTTTCATTGGCTTTATGGGAAGAGGAGATGGAAGGGGTTAAAGAGGCATTACACCCCCTTTTTTGACATGAGCTCAGTCAGTTGGGGGGGGGGTGTGTGTAGAAAAGAGAGCAGAAACACATCCTGACTTGCCAGATATAAATATACATGTATTATTGTTACACACACAGCTGATTCCTCAGATTGATAGGAAACATGATACTCTGTGTGATATTAAAGGAAAAATATCCTTCCCCTTTGTGACATGAGCTCAATCAGTTGGGGGATATGTAGAAAAAGGGGGGGG
>CM044437.1:104052314-104090246 GCA_024363595.1 Xenopus borealis
GAGATTACAGGCAGCTCTGCAGCAGGGTCAATCTCACCAGTGGCACCTTTCTCCTTCTGAGTTTCTAGCAGCTTGGCAGGAACCAGGCTGGACTCAATCTGCACCTCCACAGATTCCACAGAGTTAACAGCTTCTCTGTACCTGTCGTATAGCTACTCATGCTGGCTATTTTCAGCTCTCCTGAAGACACTGTACTTTTTGGTCCAAAGTCAGGCACACCCTCTCTCCCAAGGAAGCACTGGGGTGCCAAGCCAATCGGATCGCTCTCCAGCCTGTAACTGGGCTGGATGATCTCACAGGCAGAAAAACAGGGGAAGGATTTCTCTTGTCCCCTACACATACCAACTGAACCAATCTCTATATCGCTGACCCCTTACTAACAGAGTCAATGCCATCTACCCTAAAGCTATGCTGTGGGGTTTTTTTTGGAACGCCATTTTCAGAAACAATGCTGCATTGTGGGTGAAGGTACATTATGTACAGAGCTGTCAACTCCCCCTATGTTTTCAGGAGTTAGCCAATTTTGCAACCCCGCCCCCCCTATCCTACCACATTCTCTCAATTTTTTAAAAAGTTCAATTTAAATTTTGGGTGCACCTGCACAGTGAGTGTTCAGTGACTTCATATGGAGCATGTGCGCATGCATGGTAGCATTCAATGGCTTCAGGAAAGTATTTGTGCACAGGGTCTGATCTTCTTTTCTGCAATCCCTAGGCCGTCTGGGTCCTAGCGCCCGCCTGTGCATGGGTCTCCCCCTCAAGCACATGCCACCAGGTCCTAGTGCCTGCTGTCAAACTTGCTCACATACTCCCCCTGTCATAGCATGCGGCTTCCAATACTCCTCTAGATGCAGCTGGGTAACATGCTGCCCCTCAAATTCTGCCGCCCTAGACTCAGGCCTTCGTGGCCTCGCCACAAATACAGGCCCGTATGTGCACGTGTGATGTCACTTCAGGGAGATTTATTTAAATGTAAAAGTGTTTTTAATAGACTTATAAAATGTTGATCCAAATTACTGAAAGACCCATTATCCGGAAAACCCCAGGTCTTGAGCTTTCTAGATAGCAGGTCCCATGCCTGTATATCATTTCCAAAGCACTGATTATGATAAATAGGGAAATCATTTTACTAAATTCCCATCAGGAAAAAAGCAGGACTTGAATGTTATAAAATTTGCTCCACAGTATGTATTTGTTTAAAATAAAAGTGTGTTCTCTAGCTCTGTGGAACAGGGAATTAGAATAAAATATGTCATATAAATAGAAATGCATATAATGCAGGCATAATGAGTTGGAGAACAATTAGATACAGAAAAGCTTGCAGATGGACTAACTTAAGATGTTGAAAACTTTCAAATATTTGGTTCAGCCCTGGAGACTCATTTAGGGCATGAATAAGAGATAGGAACAACAAAAAATGCAGACAGATCTACTTCTGAGCTAGTGCAGGAAAACATTCTAGCATATAGACAGAAACTTACTTTATACTGGCCTGTATTATTGACAGCATTTCACCATGTGCTTTAGAATCATTGGTAACATGGTGTAGCTCAGTGGAAAATGCAAAGTATCTTGTTTATCATAAGTTTCTCTAGTCATTTTGCCACTTGGCCTTTATCAGGGTCCAACTGGCCCTGAGGAAAACAGGGAGAAAACCCAGTGGACCCTGTCCCTCATGGGCCCCCGCCGGGCCAGACCCACCCCTCTCCCAACCCCAATGAATCTGAAAAAAAATTGTGATGCGCTGTGCCGGGCAGGCATGCACAGTGTTGCACTGTGCCTGGCGCTGATCAGCGATGTCAGCACGCTCGCATGCCAGGGGCCGGTTCAATAGGTGAGGAGGGGAGTGGGGCCACCCCCGGGCCCCCCAGTCTGACCCTGGCCTTTATAATGCATTTGTCTATAAATGTCATAGCCAACCTCTTTCATTAAACTTATAAGATTATCTCTGGCAAAGCATCTGCCCTCTACTCAGCTCTTGGCAATATCCGTAGTAAGCCGTGTCCCCAAATCAGCCATATTTACACTAACACTCTTTGCAACATTATAGGGGTGCAGACGTCACTTTGCTAGCGAAAGAGATAGCAGTGATGCTCACTGGAGAATGGGTTTGCTCTGGAGAATGGATGTTACTCCGCAAATTCACTAAAATGCTGATTTTACTGAACGTTACCTCTTTCGCCAGACTTGCCTTGGAGAAGGTTCAGTAAAATCAGTGCAATGGAGTGCATAGAACTTCCTCAATCTTCTGTCATTACATCATATTCTGTGAGTGGAAAAAGCATCACCTTTTTTCAGGGTGATAGGCTGCAAAAGTTAAAAAATATTTTTGCGTAACCAGTTCCCCCATACATTTTCTAACAAATTGAACATTATTTTACAGTGGGCGTATGTGTAGATCATTAAAACAAGTCTATTGACTTTAGTATGGTTCCCTGTACATGCCTACTTATCAGTGTCAATGTATTTATGTATTAGATGAAACATGTAACATAAAGAGATCCAAACAGCTTTAAATTTCCCACCATATGCAAATTAGCCTGAGTGCAGGACCTCTAACGAATTTGTGCTAGGCAGAATTGTACACTAGCGCATCTTTGCTTTGATTTGCTCGCGTTGCCAAAGTAACTTTGCATTCTAGTAAATTAGCGTTGTCCAGGTGAATTTGGGCCTGGCAAAGTGTTGCGATGGGTGTGAAGCCGTCACTTTTTTTTTATTGAAATTTACCCCATAGTGTCTTCCAACTCTCAGAAAATATTCGAATAGACTTGAGATACTTAAACCATCTTCTAATAATGTTCCATAATCTTTTACACTTTCTTGGATTACTCAGTTTCAAAATGTGTTCTTTTCTTTAATTGAAATGAAGGTTTTGGCCTTCACACCAGGGATTCTGCTCACAGCAGAGATGCAGCTAGTATAGATAGTAGTATAATAGGAAAAAAATCCTATAATCATACACATCAACTGTGGCTGCAGAACAGCACAAATGGCACAAACAGATATTTCAAAACCAGAACTAATTTCTTGATAATTAGAGCAATTCCCTCTAATGTCAACAATATTTGGCCTTCATGAAACCATGAAGCCAAAAAAAAACTTTTCAAATCAGTCTGAAGTCACATACTGCTGATTAAAGAGGATTTGCTTTTATTTAAACTTTTGGCTTAATTTTTTCACAGCTATTCCATAAAAAAAAAGTATCTACATATATATATTCCTATAGAATATAAATCTTTATACAACACAACATTGTATTTTATTATATTACTTTATTCATTTTAAGTATGGGGTCTGAAGTTACATGAAAAATTTTATATTTTCTTTAAAATAATATCAGGGCCATTTCGTTACTCAGTGCTAACATGCAGGTTCATGCAAATGAACTAAGTCTAGCTCTATTGAAAAGCCCTAGGTATTTATGTGTTCACCTATGTACCCAACACTGCACTGCAAAATAGATTTTCAGTGGTTAATGCCACACTCTCAGTAGCCAGATTTGGGATGTAATGACATAATGCCATTGGTTGGTGGGTAGGCCTGTGATTTTGGGGTAAATGGATAGAAGATTGAAGCTCAGCACCTAGGTATGTGTTTTATCCTCTACCACAGAGTAGTTCTCAGATATCTATCATCAGGCAGATGGGCAGGCAAAAATACAACACCGTCAAAAATCCACAGGCAAATATTTTGGTGAACTTGCCCATACTTTATGGAATTCCATATCTGCATAGTCAAATGTTTAGTTAACACATAGCCATCACCCTCTTCCTGGATGTGAAACATGGTCCCAGAAAAGTTTTGATGGATTCCATGTCTAAATTAATATGTGGTAACATGAGATATCATACAGAGGGTGACATATAAAGTATACAAAAGGCCTTTTGTGTGTTTTAATTGTTCTTTACACAACATCATCCCTGATTCTTGTTGTATTTGATAATATTTGATAATACCATGTGAGAACATCTAAATAACAAAGCCAAATGAACAAACTTTCATCTCTACACAGACATACAAAAACATACCAGAGCCTTAAGGCATGTTGTTATAAACATGATAAGATTACACACTGAGCAGTCCAACATCAGTTCTCATAGGCTTATACACTGACTAACGTTATAGTTAGTCTTGCCTCCAAGCCAGGAATTCAAAAATAAGCAATGAAAAATATCTTTTTTGAATGTTATATTTTATCATCAAATATTCTCACAATAATTCAAAATTTGTCTTTGTGAAGATCATGAAGATCAAAGAGCTCTAAACTCCTACACATGCATAAAATGAACTTACATAAGTAGCTACATTGTGAAGATTGGCATTATTCCACCAAGCCACGCAACTAACATTAATTAGGTGCAATGCAGAAAGCATCAGCCACTGCATAAACTGTTACATGGTTACAGCGCTATAAAATATGTTGACACTATAGAAATACATGTTATTAATAATAATAATAATAATAATAATAATAATAATAATAATAGTGGGCCAGTCTTCTGACAAGCCAGTGGCTTAGAATGGAACTGTATTAAAATGGTCATGTTGTCATAGACATAGAAAGTCTATTAGACATAGAAATCCTTTGGAGGACTAAATCAGCTCTGCATTACACCAGTTGGTATATTATATGTTTACAATAGGTAATTTTGCCACAATTGATAAATGTATGGAAAACATAACTATATGTCTATACAAGAGTTTATTTCATATATTTCTGTGAATCCATATTTTTGAGTGGCTCAGCCCCTTCAGAAGTAGGAATTATGATTTACCGATAAATACACAAGCTGTCAGATTTAAATTGCAGGAACTTCAGTTTGGCCTGGGTCATCTCTTCTAAAAAACACATACCTAATGTGCATGCAGATAGGAAAAACTTAAGGTATAGGGTTATGCTGTTCATTTTTCTTCTGTTACATACATCCTTTAAATGAAAAAGGGATTCAGGGCTTTAGAAAACTAAGACACCATTCACTACCATCACTCAGTCCACTGGGTCCATTATTACTTCCAAAGAAGGTATACAACTAGGGTTGCCACCTGGCCATTATTTTACTGGCCTGACCGGTAAAAATGTTGCATGAATGCAATTTTAAGTTTAGTGTAAAACCATAAATACTTAGAACGGCTGGTATTTTTTTAAGAAAAGGTTGTAAGGTCTATGTCACTACCCACTCTCCAAATATGGCACTTTTGTATGCTTATCGTCTTTGTTGCCTGTCCTTATAGCAAAAGATGGAGTTCAAAGAATCCCTGTTAGGTACACAGTTGCTGATTTACTCAGGGGTGCTCCACCAATGAGGCGAGTTGAACCACTCGCCTCAGGTGGCAGCGCCCCCCGGTTAATGCCACTCCTGGTAATTAATTTCCATTTTTTATTCCGGAAATTCGGCTCTTCTAGTGCAGAGAGTGCTATTGTGCTCTCTGCACTAGTGTGGAGGACCGCCCCGGCTCCCTCCAGCGCTGAAAAGGTGAGTGCCATGGGGAGGGGTGGGGACAGCAAAAAGAAGACCGCCTCAGGCAGCATATTGGCCCTGGATTTACTAAATGAATTGTGATTTCAAAAAAATAAGAACACTGGAAGCTTAACTGCAGATTACTTGTTTTCCACAAAAAGTAATTAACTTCTTATTTGTGTAGCCAACAGACATAATATCCACTGTTAACATTCACTGCAATGCCTGAATATTCTGCATATGATATTACTTGATATAGTCATACACGATTTAGACTCTCCACATAAAATGCTTAATAACTTACAGAATAACAGTTAGCTTATATTTCTTATTTCACTTAGGAAGAAGTTTGGATAACCCTTTCCCTTTCATTAACATTTAGCAATGTTCAACACAACAATAATACCAAGTAAACCTAACATATCTTAACAGGATTAGTGCCTATAACTTCACTTTAATATGAGAGGACAAGCTGAAGTAAATACTGGATTATATACTGTATTTACATTACTCAGGAGACCAGTTTAAACAGTCACTTGGGTCACGGGACCCGAATCCACAGATTGTAACAGGTTCCGGTTATGAGATGAGAACAGCAAGGATTTGCGGCAGTATTTGGGACAGCAGGAGGCACTTAATAAGTGCATTGTCCATTGAAAACTTGCCTGCTACAGTCCTGCTACCTGGTCCAAGGTACCTGTAACTCTTTTTATACTCGCTCAGGTCTCCAGTCAATGCTGTAACACTTCCTCTGCATGTGCTGTTCACATCACATTCACAGCACTGATACTGATCTCCTCAATCCCTAATATTCAGTTTGTATTTTATAGGATAGCATGTTATACAGTACATTTCCTGGATTAAGGCTCTGAAATATATCTGCCATTACTTCACTGCTGTTCTTTACTAGGTATTAGAAAATGAAAATATACATCACAAATACTGTCTGCTTAACTTTGCATGTTATAAATAAACATTACTGTTTCTGACACCAATACTGACACTTTCCTAATGTACAGTAGCTTTATCATTTAGAAGATAAATACACAATGGTTACATACAGATATTTACTAATTGTTTATTTTTAGTATGAGTAGCACACCAAGGTGGCAGCCCTATATACAACAGAAGGAAAATGAACAGCTTAACCCTATATAAGGATTTTTGTTTTGCACTTTGGGTCTCTCTAGTGAATAAGTCTCTCCCTTTATGCAGTGTGTAATAAACTACTTGGATAGCAGTGGATTAAATGATTCTGCTGTGTTGTTGTAGGTGATGCAGTCAGACAAGCACAGTCACTTCTGGCACATTTATTAGAACATGGCAGGTAAGAGTGTCTGATTTCACATTAAACAGGAAGAGGAAACAGGAAGAAGAATCTGAATCCAAATTAGAAAAAATGGGCAGGATTCCATATAAATGAAACGGCGACAGGCCAATTGCCATTCGCTGCATCATAGCCCTGCCCTGACTGACCACCCACCCCCTCACAGACCTGCCTGGTTTACACCGGGCTAAAAGTAGGGATGCACCGAATCCAGGATTCGGTTCGGGATTCGGCCAGGATTCGGCCTTTATCAGCAGGATTCGGATTCGGCCGAATCCTTCTGCCTGGCCGAACCGAATCCGAATCCTAATTTGCATATGCAAATTAGGGCCAGGGAGCTAAATCACGTGACTTTTTGGCACAAAACAAGGAAGTAAAAAATGTTTTCCCCTTCCCACCCATAATTTGCATATGCAAATTAGGGTTCGGATTCGGTTCAGTATTCGGCCAAATCTTTCGGGAAGGATTCGGGGGTTCGGCCGAATCCAAAATAGTGGATTCGGTGCATCCCTAGCTAAAAGGTGGCAGCCCTACGTAAGACAAATGGCAAAATTGTAGGAATGCCCTTCAGCAAAATGTTCACACAAACAAGTGACTACCAACGTTAACAGCACACACAGCAACACTGTGTACAGGAAGGGAATGCCCCAAGTTTGAGTCATAATTTATAAGCTGGGCCCCCTATGTCAGGCATATACAGTAGTATTCCTTTGTACTCCCTTAATTAGTAATCCTCCCCGGTGGAGAGTCAGAGTGACCGCCATACAAAAGGTATTTTCTGACCTTTTTCCTTACCGCACTGGAGAAGCTTGACATAACTTCCCTTCTGCTATCATGCTTATGTTCAAGGCACAGAGAACAAATGACAAAGTCAATGGTATTATTATGTAAATGAACATGTTGTTGCTAGTCCGAGGAGTGTGAATACAAAATGTACCCATTTTTTAACACTCTTTTCGGGTAATGTAATAAAAGTAATTAATGGAAAAAACATCGACTATGCCAAAAATGTTTCCCTGGCATGAATTTGATATTTTACAAACTTACCAAAGAGTTCAGCAGCTCATGAACCAATGGAGAAACAATTACACCTTTTAGAGTTTGCTCCATTGTGCAATAATACAACTCTAAACATATCCTTCACACTGTAGTTATACACTCATGGACAGTGTATGATATGTCCTACAGTTTGGATGTCCCCCAGATTTACTAAATTCGTGTTTCGATCCTACGATTTTTTTGAATGGTTGAATATGCAAATGTGCCCACTTCGACAATCGAAAATGCAAAATTCGATCATATCAAATAGATCGAATAAAAATCTATTCGATCATTCGACCATTCTATAGTCGAAGTACTTCCCCTTTATAATTTTATTCGACTGCCTACTTCGCCAGATTGAACCTAACAAATTGTAATAGAAGCCTATGGGAACCCCCCCATAGGCTTATTTTCTAAGTTTTATGTTCAAATAGCAATCGTACGATCAAACTTTTTTTTAATGATTTTCTCGTAAAATCGTTCGATCGTAGATTTTATCGACAAAAAGCGGCCAAAAACTTTTGAATTTTTCCACGATTTTATCAAATTTATATTCTAAAATCGCAGAAGGGTCGAATTCGAGGGCAAATAGCCCTCGAAAATTCGTCCCTTAGTACTTGTAAACAAAGAATGTGTATTGTTTTAATGCCATGTTTATATTTAGAAGGTCCCCTTTCAGACCAGCAGTTGTAGTGTAATTTTGCGGTCTGCTTGAACTAGAGGTTTCCCCCCCCCCTTCATTATACACAATCACTCTGTTTTGAAATTTCCAATCTGGTTCAAAGGCAGAACTCTCTTTTCTTTTAAAGTTGCTAAAGTAATTTTGAGACTGACCTATATCTTTTTTGAAGAGAAGATGTCTTAGGCCTCGGCACATTCAATTTTTCTTTATAAAGTCATCCTGTCTTTGGAGCAAAATTACAGCTCTGTACTCATAAATGTCACATTCATTTTCCTGGCAATACATTAGGTGCTATAAAACTGAATATCCACGTTTGCAAAAGTTTTAAGGCTACCTTCCCAGGGGCGTTTGAAGTTTCAGCTACTACCTTGTATGTTCTTTGGACTATTTGGTATTGTAGAAAGAAGGACAATAAAGGGATCATTTACTATACATGATACAAGTGCTAGAGCACTAAGGGATGCAAGTGCTCACTGAAAAAGCATGTGTGCTCAGGTGAGCTGTGCTCTGCTGCTGCTGCTGACAAAATAAATATATTCCGCACCAAGAGGCAAAGCTAGCCCTGTTCTCACTTTTAGCAAGGGACCTGATATGGGCTGTGCCTCCTTCTGCTCCCTAACTAAACTAAATGGATATGTATAATGCATAATGCATATTTGCCTTGCTGTGCCACCCCTCTTGTACTGAGTGCTGCTTAACACTGCAAGTGCTTGAATCAAAGGGCCTTCTCCAGGTTTCTGTGCTCCATAAAGGAGCACAGAGGCATGTGGCAATGCAGGCAATACACTTTGCATACTGCATGGTGCATTGTAAATTACCCCTTATGTTCCTTTCTACACTCCTCTAAAGCCATTCAGGCAGGTTAATTGTCACATATTCAGACCCAGTTTGTGAATGTGTTAGGTTCATTAAATTGTAAACTCAATGTGGGTCTATATTGTTAACATGGTACATTTATGCCCTTTCTCTAATGCCGCTATATACTTACAAGAAGCAAGTAGCATGGATCTGTCAGTGGATTGTGTCCAGACAAAAATATGAAGTACAGGTATAGGACCTATTATCCCGAATGCTCAGGACCTGGGGTTTTGTAGAATATCTTTCTGTAATTTGGATCTTCATACCTTAAGTCAGGGGTCCCCAACCTTTTTTACTCGTGAGCCACATTTAAATTTAAAAAATAGTTGGAGAGCAACACAAGCATGAAAAGTCCATGTGGATGTCAAATAAGAGCTCTGATTGGCTTTTTGGTAACCCCTATATGGACTGGCAGCCTACAGGAGAGAATGTTTGGCAGGACATCTGTTTTTTATGCAACCAAAACTTGCCTCTAAGCCAGTAATTCAAAAATAAGCACCTGCTTTGAGGCCACTGGGAGCCACATCCAAGGGGTTGGAGAGGAACATGTTGCTCTTGAGCTACTGGTTGGGGATCACTGACTTAAGTTTACTAGAAAATAATTTAAACATTAAATAAACCCAATAGACTGATTTTGCTTTCAATAAGGATTAATTATATCCTAGGATTAAGTACAGGGCACTGTTCTATTATTACAAAGCAAAAGGAAATAGCTTTTAAAAAATGTTATTGTTTGGATAAGAAGGAGTCTATGGGAGCCATCCTTTTTGTAATTTGGATTTTTCTATATATTGGGTTTCCGGATAATTGATCCCCTTCTGAAGAAAGTCAGGCATATGAGGAGTGAGAAAATGCCTAATGTTGGTTACAGATTCAACAGAGTGAAATATATGCTGAAGGTGTATTGGTACCTGTATTCCCCTGCACAGTTCAACAAGAAATTTTTGGAGTTACTTGACCCTTTTATTTATGTCTGCTAAACTGGAATTCTAGCAATATGGAAGTACCCACTGAAAAGTATGAATGCAAATATGTAGAGTAGCACATAATAAGATATGCTATCAAATGCTTTCCAAGAGGTTGAGAGCTACTGGTGTCCAGGGTCTTTGTAAATAAGCCTCATAGTGTTTTTATGGGTTTGCTTGAGTTTGTACACATTCCTGATAACCAATCGTTCTTATTTACTTTTATATGGCTCCTGCTTCTTAATGAAAGCATCATGACAAATATCCTGTTGAGTCTCATATTTATTGATCATAAAACGGAAGCTTGCTCTTTGAGGGAATATAATAAAAGTCATTATTTCTCCCAAACCACTAATAATACAGAGGGAGGATATAATTTGTCTGTTGGTGGCTTCTTTAGCTGCCCTTTCATTAGTTTGTGAAATGAAAGCATTTCCTGTAGCAGCAGAAATATACTGTTCATTAGCAAACAATTTTAAACAAATGAAATCATAGTTGCCCATGACCTGATTTGCTTCATTCTCATAACAATGAACATTTAGCTAAAGCAAGGGCAGTAAGTTCAATTTAATTTACTATTTACTTTAATTACTATAGCAAAGGTATTAGATGAAAAGCAAAACAAGGACAAAAGGAGACATGCTATTGAATTTCTTATGCCACAGATCAGTATACTTATAGTTGTGTAGACCTGTTTGTTCCTGGGTCTCCCAAGATTTACGCTTGTGTCAGACTTGGGTACTGTGGATTTTGGGTTCTTGGCCAGGAACTGGATCCTGTGTAATAATTTGTGTACTCATTTGAATGTGTTTGGGGAAGTAAAGTAGAGGAGCAAAGAAATAATTCTATTTAGGGTGAGAATGGCTAAAAGAACCCTTCATCTTGCAAGACAGAGTGAAGCCTTCTGAAATCCAAAGTTATTCAGTCTACACTCAAGGAATCATGGGAAGAGACATGTAAACCACTTCTTTATGTCCCTTTTATCCAGCAATGTATCCAGAACCAGTGTTTTAATAGCACAGATTTAACTCAAAGCCATACAAATAAACATTTCTACATTTTAAATAATGGCTAATGAACATATTATCGTAAATCAGCAACTGGGCTTCCCAACTTACTTAACTGAAGATGTTCTAATAAAGAAGCTTCAATCACTTGGGAATAAATTGTTCACAGTCCCTTAGTCATAGAATTTGACCTTTCCTTTAACTTTTGGACCAATCATTTTTCATATTTTTATAAACAATTATTTGCAAACTATAAAACTTTAAGTTTGAAATACATTTCTTACATATATATTGACAAAGAAAATGTTTCTATGAAGTGACTATAAAATCACTTTGTCCTTGTATTATTAAGAAGTCATTAAATAAAAATATAATAAATATAAATCACTTTCCATTAGCGATGGGCGAATCTACCCAGTTTTGCTTAGCTGAAAAATTCACAAATTTCCAGCAAAATTCGCGAATTGGCGAAAAAGTTCGCGAAACAAGTCACGGCATGTTTTTCACGTCGTTTTCACCGTGTCACGTTTTTAATTTTCGCCAGGCGAATTTTCGCTGGCGTTTCGCTAATTTATTCGCCAGCGGCGAATTGCGCAAATTCGCCCCTGGCGAATAAATTCGACCCATCACTACTTTCCATTTATTTAGGGAGATAAGATAGGTCAATGCTGATTCACAAATGTTAAAGGGATCCTGTCATGGGAACATTTTTTTTTTTAAATACATCAGTTAATAGTGCTGTTCCAGAAGAATTCTGCATTGAAATCCATTTCTCAAAAGAGCAAACAGATTTTTTTATATTTCATTCTGAAATCTGACATGGGGCTAGACATATTGTCAATTTCCCATCTGCCCAAAGTCATGTGACTTGTGCTCTGATAAACTTCAATCACTCTTTACTGCTGTACTGCAAGTTGGAGTGATATCATCCCCTCCCTTTCCCCCACCCAGCAGCCTAACAAAAGAACAATGAGAAGGTAACAGCTCCCTAACACAAAATAACAGCTGCCTGGTAGATCTAAGAACAGTACTCAATAGTAAAAACCCATGTCCCACTGTGCACTACTCAGTTACATTGAGAAGGAAAAACAACTGCCTGCCAGAAAGCAGTTCCCTCCTAAAGTGCTGGCACAAGTCACATGACCGGGGCAGCTGGGAAATTGACAAAATGGCTAGCCCCATGTCAGATTTCAAAACTGAATATAAAAAAATCTGTTTTCTCTTTTGAGAAATGGATTTCAGTGCAGAAGTCTTTTGGAGCAGCACTATTAACTGATGCATTTAAAAAAAAAAAAACATGTTTTCCCATGACAGTTTCCCTTTAACTTGTTTTTAACATCTTGCCGTTCCACAGCATGTACTGTAGTTTCCAATATCTATGCACCCCACAACATCCCCATGAATATGCTAAAGACATTAGGCCATGTGCTAACCATCTCATTTCCTGCTTTCTAGAATAAACCCCATAAAGTTAATTCAAACAGTCCCCCTTGGTAAAAAATGAAATTTATAGGGTCTGCTGAGAATTACAGATGTGATACTGTCAATGTAAGTGTTTTTTATGCACTTGATTCAATGTTTCTCTGGACACAAGCAACTAAACTTCCCCACAGTGGAACTGACACACAAAAATCATTTAATAGAGGATAATGGAAATATCTTCAGAATTATAGACTTACAGCACACAAGAGCCATTAATATCCTGTAATCTGTGCCCTAATAGTGCTCAGTGACATCATCAGTTATGATAGGGGTTTAGTACTGTAATTTATGTCACTTGCCTCATTGAAACTGTAATACGAGGAATTTGGAAGTGTCGCGCGTCGTTTTTGACGCGACGCACCGAAAACGACGCGCCGCGCGCCGAAAATGACGCGACGCGCGTCAAAAATGACGCGCGACTCGTTTCGCGAATCGCCGAAAAATTCGCGAATTTTTCGGCGAAGCGAAACGCGGCCGTTTCGCCCATCACTATTGATTACAGGTAATGCTAGAATGCACATAAAAAATAAAACAAGTTAAGGACTGCCATTCAGGGTTTACCTTGACGTGGTTTGGTGGCTTATCAATTTTGTGATCATAACTTTGTAACAAAATGACCCCTGCTTTGGGTACATATGCATTAGCATTTATAATACTTATATACAGTATAGACTTTAAGGCCTTTAGAGTGCTCCCACAACCCCCCTGTTTTGATATTGTATATATATATATATATATATATATTGTATAGTGAGTCAATGAAAACCAACTGCCTTAATAATAATTGGAAACAGGACAAAGCAAGGATGTCCTGTTTCACCTCTATTGTTTGTCCTAGTAAAGGAAATCCTTAGAGAAGCCGTCAGACATGAGCAAGTGCAGCACAGCAGTCTTCTCTGATGAATGGAAAGAAACCCAATGGTTTCCTTACCAAAAGTACTGGAAATCTTAATGAGTTTGGAAGTCTATTAAGACCAGGGTTACTCCTGCCATGAGGCAAGGTAAGAACCCTGTCTTAGGTGGCACAGAGCGCCCAGTCACCAGGGGTGGCAAAAAGCCACCTCTGTTAACTTTAAGAGCTGAATTTCCCTCAACCTAGAAGTTAGAAGCATGGAGTGGGTCGAGGGGGGCCACAGGCCCTGAAACTCCCCTGATTAAGATGAACTAATTTCAGAATAAACTTCCAACTTCGGATTTCCAGAATTTGGAGATTGATAAATAACCAACTCCCAAACTGTTACTAATGTGGTACTATATTCCCAAGCACATATATACAATTTCCTTATATATTTTGGTGGAGGTACAATTTAAGGTTTTTTATTTTTTCCACAGATAACAGGATGGGAAATAGATACAAGTATGAATAATGACAAGCCCAACTGGTAATGTATAATGTTTTGTCTCACTAATATGTACATATATACATCCTTATGACGGTCCCAGGTTGATCAAAATGTGTCGATGTCATTGTCAATTCAATAAATTATTTTTTATTATGTGCTGTGAGTGCTTTTGTAGTTATTATAATTAACATGTATTTATATAGCGCCAGCATATTTCATAGTGCTGTGTGGATGATTTTATTTTTATACTTTTATATATATCATAATTATCATCATTTATTTATATAGCATCTACAAGATATGCAGTGCTTTACCTTGGTTATAACAAACAGGAAATAAATGGTGAATAACAAACAAGGGTTTACAGAGTACATTAGGATGAGAGGGCCCTACAAATTAGAGTTTACACACTAAATGTTAGGGTACCATCGAGACATTAGGATTTTAGAAACAATTTTGTGATTTATGATACAGCAATGATTGATTAGTTAAGGTACATTGAATAAGCTTCTTTAAACATGTGGGTCTTTAAGGAGCATTTGAAAGTTTGGAAAGAAGGAGAAAGTCTAACAGATCGAGGCAGAGAGTTCCAGAGAAAAGCAGAAGCCTGAGAGAAGTCTTGTAGACGAGAATGGGCAGAGGAGAGGCAAGGTGAAGATCAGAAGCAGAGCGAAGGTTGCGTGTAGGATTATATTTTGGAGATTAGAGATGAAATAGAGGGAGGGGTTTCACTGTTAAGCACCTTAAATGTAAGCGTGAGTAGTTTGAATTTGATTCTAGAGGAGATTGGGAGCCAGTGAAGAGACCTGCAAATGGGAGCTGCTGATGTTGAGTGGTTAGATAGAATGAGTCTAGCAGCAGCATTTAGAACAGACAGGTTGCTGTAATCAAGGTAGGAGATGATAAGAGACTGAAGACAAAGTGTTTTGGTTGATTCTGAACTGAGATTTAGTCATATTCGGGCAATGTTGCGCAGTTGAAGATTTTGCAAGTAGTAATGGGCAAATTTATTCGCCAGGGGCAAATTCGCGGCTAATTCCCGCGATTCGCCGCTTGCGAATAAATTCGCGAAACTGGCAAAAAAATTCGCCAAAAAAAATTCACCGAAAACGACGTGAAGCGCGTCAAAAATGACGCGACGCGTCGGAAACGACGCGACGCGCGTCAAAAACGACGCGCGTCAAAAACGACGCGCGACTCGTTTCGCGAATCGGCGAAAAATTCACGAATTTCTCTGGAAATTCGCGAATTTTTCGGCGAAGCGAAACGCGCCCGTTTCGCTCATCACTATTTGCAAGCGTTTGGATGTGTGGTAAAAAAGACAGATGCAAGTCTAGGATAGCTGTTAGACAGCGTGCCTGTGTGGTGGAATGAAAGCTAGTGTTGTTTACTGTGAGTGATATCTGAGGGACAGGGGAAGATCTTGGTGGAAATATAATCAGTTCTGTTTTTGAAAGGTTCAATTTCAGGTGCCTCTGTGACATCAAGGAGGAGACAGCAGAGAGACAGTCTGTAACTTTGGAAAGGAAAGAAGGAGAGAGATCAGGAGTAGACAAGTAGAGTTGGGTGTCATCAGCATAGAAGTGATACTGAAGACCAAACGACTGAATGAGTTTTCCTAGCGAAGTAGTATAGAGCAAGACCAACAGGGGGCCTAGAACAGACCTTTGAGGAACTCCGACAGATAGAGGGAATGTAGTATAAGTAGAATTAGAGAAGGCAACTTTAAAGGAACGGTCAGACAGATAAGGTGTAAAAGAGAGCAGCTTCACGAATGCCAGCTGAGTAAAGAATATCTAGGAGGAGGGGGTGGTCAACTGTGTCAAAGGCTGCAGAGAGATCTAGAAGGAGTAGTATAGAATAGTGACCTTTAGACTTAGCCAGTAGAAGATCATTGGTTACTTTGGAGAGTGCAGTTTCAGTTGAGTGTGATGGGTGGAAGCCAGATTGCAGGGGGTCAAGAAGAGAGTTGTGAGTGAGATACTGGATTAGGCGTTTGTAAACCAGTCTTTCCAATAATTTGGATGCAAATGGAAGATGGGAAACTGGACGACAGTTAGCAGGAGAGCTGGGATCAAGGGAAGGCTTTTTTTAGTGCTTGTTTGTATGAGGATGGAAAAGTACCAGTAGAAAGTGAAAGGTTAAATAGTTAGGTAAGTGCAGGAGAGAGAGTATCAGAGATTGAATAAAGGAGCAAAAGGGTATTGGGTCCAGTGGGCAGGTTGTGGGTTTTGAGCAGGCTAGAAGTTTTCTAACTTCTTCTAGTGTTGCAGGGGTGAAGGAGTGCAAAGTGGACAAGAGTGGACTGCAAGTTAGTCTGAGATTGCTGTCAGATGGTATGCTCAATCAAATGAGATCAATCTTTTCAGAAATGAGCAAGATCATGGGCAGTTATATTAATAGCTGGAGGGGTTGGAGGTGGACATAGGAGTGGCAAACAGTCACTGCGGTTTATAGTACAGAGTGGAGATTAAAGAAAAGAATTACTGTTCTTTAGTTATTGATAGAGCTCAATTGAAGTTGAAGTGGATGAAGTAAGGATCAGTCCGTGACTTTCTCCACCATTGTTCAGCTGATCTACTACATCTTCTGAGGTACCGAGTTACACTTGTGCGCCAGTGTTGTGGTTTAGCTGGTCTGCTGTGACGGGGGGTAGAAGGAGCAAGGGAGTCAAGAGCTATTGATAGAGCATCGTTGTAGAGAGAAGCTGCCCTATCTGGACAGGAAAGATTGTTAATATGAGAGATGTATTGTGCTGATACTGTTGATAATTGTTGTGGCTTAAATGCATTAAGGTTTCTGTATGTGTGGGGGGAGAGAGATGGTTGTGATAGTGCAGGTGAAAGTGTTATCTGAAAGGAGAGTAGGTGATGGTCAGATAGGGGGTAAGGAGAATTAGTAAGGTTGGATAGCTGGCAGTGTCAGAATATAAGATCAAGAGCATGACCCTTGATGTGGTTAGATGAGTCGGTCTACTGAGAGAGACCAAAAGAAGTTGTTAGAGAGAGGAGTTTAGAGGCAGCAGGAGAGTTGTCAATTGGAATGTCTCGCTGGAGAGAAAGTATGGAAGCCAAGCAGCAAAGTGATCCAAGAAAGTAGAGTAGGGACCAGGGTGGAAATATATGACAGCAACATGATGAGATTGGTGAAAACAAATGAATGCTATGGGCATCAAAAGAAGAGAAGGAGAGAGAAGTTGGTGAGGTTACGATTTTGAAACCAACATTGGGGGGAGAGAAGAAATCCAACCCCATCGCCATGACGGCCATCCATTCTAGGGATGTGACTTAGTGAGAAACCTTCATAGTAGAGGGCAGCAGGTGGAGAAGTGTCGGTAGGAGAGAGCCATGTTTCAGTGATAGCCAGATATTTATAAAATAAGACTACATTTGGAGGTTAATTTGACCAAATAAACACAAACAGGATGTATGCACCAGCTGCCAGACTTGAGCAGATTAATACTTTTGTATCCTTTTCCCCTGCCTTTTTATTTGTAGTTTCTTTACAATGCTGGATGTGTTGTTGAATTAAACTGTAAAAGAAAATAATTGGTCAAAAAAGGAAATATATAATAATATACAATATAAAATTAAAAATGGAATTCTTCTTTATAGAAAATATATTGCAGATACCAGATCTTATTCAGTATGTGAATTTATGTTTTGTTTGTCCTTTAAACTGGTAGCCTAGAATGTGTTAAAATAGTTGGAGGCAAAAGAGTGCATAGTACAGAATTACAGTATGTAATACACATGAAAGATGAGTTGTACTGAGCAGAGTCTTCAGTTAATATACCAGCAAAAAAGATGATCCCAAATATTTAGCTTTATGATGCAATAGGAGGAATTATAGTGAGAGATACATGAGAGTACATGAATAAGTTACATAGACCACTGAAGAGAGTAATAAGGAGCCTTTTAGTCAACAGTATACTTAGATGTATAGAATGTTACAGAAATACATTTGTCTGATGAGTTGTTTTATGTGTACAGGAAAGGGGAAAAGTCTGCATGTAGGGTGGGAAATCTACTGACAAGTCTTTAGAACAAGTGATTTGAATGGTTCTTGGGCAAACCCCTTCAAGCGGATAATTTTCCATTAAAATGTAAGAGACGATCTGACTTCTTTCTGCTAGTGGGCGGGAGGGGCTGGTGCGAATAAATAATTAAATTCTTGCATGCTGTGGAATACAAATCTTTCAAAACATTTCGCTTCTGAAAAATTTAGATATTTCTCACCTGCTGTAGCAAACAACAGGGATACAAAACTACATGCACATTAACTTCACTTCTCTACCATTATCCTACATTAGCATCTCCTAACAACGCTTTTCATAGAATGTAGGAGTGGGATTCTGTCTCAAGTGATGGGAACTTGAATGGGTTTTTCTTTACCCTACAAAGGCAGATCTATTATAGAAGATTAAATCCCTAAAAATCTTCAATCATACTTTAATGAAGATGTACTTGTTCATCTTTCATTCATGCCAATTAATGGCTGTCTTTCCGACACCACCTACAGGTATCCATCAACTATCTCAGAGGGTTCATGCTTCTTAAACAGACTTTCACAAAAATGTGACTGCTGAGCTATCAGAATGTATAATTGTTCAACTTTTAAAATGTTGGACATTTCTCTAAAGCGCTACCAAGAAAGTTGTGACATCTTAAATGTAAAACAAATAGATTGAGGTTCCATTCAATAGAGTGGCTTAAAATATAGGGGCTAGTTATGTCACAATACTTTACCGTTAAATTGGTAATTGGCTCCCCTCCTGCATAGCCCACAACTTAAAAAAGTGTAGGAGAAAGTCGCATAGACCTCTCCATGCAGAGTAACACAGCAGAACTAACAGGTGCCATAGTCAGTAGCTTTGGATACGTTCGCTAAGGGACCGCTGATACTAAGGTTTTTTCGTGCATGTGCAGTTGGAGCCAGTTTTCTGTTTGAGTCTACTGCACATGTGCACATGTGAAAGTTCTGTAGAAAGCCAAAGGGAAGAAGAAAGTCTGAAGATACCGAAGATGGCACCCATGATCTCTGCTACACTACTCTGCATGGAGATGTCTATGCAACTTTCTGCAACACTTTTTTAAGTAGTGGGCTATGCAGGTAGAGGGTTCAAAGGTGCTAGTAGATGGGGACTCTCTCTAGGAGGGGGCGTTAGTTCTCCTTTAAGCAGAAAGAAGGAAGTGTGATGCAGAAGGCCATGTTTACACAATAGAAGGAAATAAATGTGGTGTTTCTTTGACAGAGGATTCAGCAGCATTACTTTGAGGGTTTATTGGTGTATTTATAGAGATCTTTCTGATAAAACTTTAATAAATGCTGATACCAGGATTTTGCAAAGATATTGCTGACTAGTAGAATAGGAAATGTTTGAGATTACCTTTAGCTATGCTTTGAGGGGAAGCCACAGCAAAGCTGAATAATAAGTATTGGGAGAGGAGAATAAGCTTTCCAAATTAAACATTGCATAGAATTAAGAGCAATCTACTATACAAGGGTGTGGGTGGTTATTATAAAGATTGTCCTTGACTTATAAATAGATATGTAAATGGGGTTGACATTATAGGAGAAAATGCAAAAAAAAATTCTCAGACACAGATTCCCATTATTGTGAGAAAATATTGCTGCACACAAAAAACCTTGGCACCCATTGACCCATTGTATTTTGCTTGAAAAACATCCATTGACTTCCATGCATTTCACACATTTTTGTTCATCAGTTCTTACTAAACCTAAATCTGTTGGTTAATTACAGTATACTTTATATCTTTATGTATCTGTCTAGAAATATTAAAGGTTGTCTGTTTGACATTGATTTTTTACCATCATTTACTTTCTTTTGAAAAATGTTTCTTAAATGTTTACATAAAAAAAATAGTGTCACTTTAGAAATATTTATGAAAATAGTTTATTTCAAAAGAGACCTTACTGGATCAAGTGGCATCCATAGACACTGATCATATAAAGGAGGTCCAAAAATGAATAATACAGAATATCCTTTAATGTGATTGTAGGGGACGTGAGGGAATAAACAATCCCTACTGTGAGGAAGTGTAACCTGCACCCTGAGGGGGGGTTCCCGTGTCTTAGGCCCATAGGTAGTGATGATAGTTCATGTTCCTTATACAAAATGAGTGGGCATGTGGTTCTTTTTTTTAGACTTCAGGGGTGATGGTTGCTGCTTGATAGTCTGAGGCAGGAAGCCTAAATTATAAGATTGAGCTCTAAGGTAACTTTATCCTTAGTGAGGTCAGATAAGTGACCCAATAAAAGATTTAAAGTTAACGGCAGGTATCTCTTGTTATAGAAATCACTAGGACTGTAAGATAAACAGTGTGGGCTAGACAGAACAGTGCTTTATCCAGGAGGCTTAATTCAAGGTAGTACCCTCCATGATATTCAACAAGTGTATGGACTCAAGTGGGAAATATTAATGTCATGTGAGCAGACACCTGTGATGAGAGTAACCCACTGTGAGTTCAAAGTTGAATGAAACTCGTAGTACAAGTTTATTTAGGGATGAGTCCGATGCCATCTTGGTGTAAGGAAGGACTTTTTTCCCTTTTAAGGGAAATTGGAGAGGCTTTACATTTTTTTTACTTTTCTCTGGATCAGTTAGCTTGCATGGTAACATAGTGAGGCACATTTATTAAATGTTGAATTTCGAATTCATGTGAGTTTTTTAAAACTCTATTAAATTCGAATATACTCAAAATTCAATTGGGGGTTATTTATTAAAAAATCAAATAACTCGGACTAACTAGAATTGAAGTTGAATCAAATTCGACTAAACTCTATTCGAGTTTTTTCTCAGAAAAAAACTCTAATCAAGTTTAGTCAAATTCGATTCCGATTCTAAAAACTTCTGCAGAAGAGTACCACTTCTCTGCTTATTTGTATACCTATACATGAGCTGAAATGCAATTTGTCTGCACTCCTCACCGCGTCTTTGGTTGTCTACAGAGATTGAATTGCTTAGGTAAGTGATTTGCTAGCTCTCAGGTGGATTGATTTGCGCTTTCTGTAAGAAGGTATGATCTCAATATCTCAGAATATCTTAAATGTCTAGATGTTTGTGCCCATGGGAAGCTTATCTGCTTTTTATATGCAATGTGTTCGTGTAGCATTCACCTGTCAACTTGCTACTCAATCCTAGGGGATTTATAATGGTGACCATAATGGTGAATAGTCAACTTCAGGAAGCTGGGTCAAACACACAAAAACTCACGGGGGGGCTTTTTTTTTAATCAAAATCTGAATTTATATTAAAAAAATCAGACCAAACTAGACTCCACGATGTGACCTTATTTATTAATAAAAAGCACAATTTAATTGGATCAGGGGGGCAAACTATAAAATAGTTGCCCTAAAAAGCCTGAATTTTTCAGATTTTTTCCCAAAAAGTCCTAAAATAGTCAGATTTTTGGGATTATTTCAGTGCAGACCACTGAAACTTCCAAATAGGATAGGGACCTCTCCGCAGGTCTGAGATGCCAGATTTTTGGATTCAGACTTTTTCCATCCTTGGGATATATTACATCTCAGAAGATTCAAGTTTTTTTCACAAAAAAATTGTATTTTATAGTGACAAAATTTGATTTTTTCTGAGTTTTTGGCATTCAGACTTTTATGAATAACCCCCTTCATGTCTGCAGTTATCACAGGAAGATATGGTTGACGTTGGATGCTCACAATTCATGCTCATCATTTGGTGGCTTGTGGAGAGATGGTGAATGCTTGTGTAATACTTTGTATATCATGAGTACTCAATTCTAATGGTACATGCAGTAAGAGTTCATCGCAGGGACTAAAATAATCTTTCAGAACATAGTAATCTAGAATACTAACTTAAATTTATTTTTGACAACTTCTGCTCTGATGTATTAGGCTTAAAGAAAAGCATTTTATAGAAATTACTTCTTCAGAAATTGTTTAATCTTCAACCACTTTCACATTATAATGTTCTGTCTGTACATCTGTGTCATTATTATTATGCATTATGTTTTATTTGCAACATATTCTGCTGCACTGAACACAGCTATTATTCTCTGCATTATTATTGTTACTCTGGGATCCTTTTGTATTGCTTGTTTGAGTCATTGCTTTATATAAGATGAACAAAAAAAATCCAAAGAGAGACAGCCAAAGGCTGATTCTTTGAATGGAGCATAATTTTATTATTACAGCACCATCAAAGTTCAGCCATTATAATTGTTAACTTTCTAACACTGTGGTTGTAGAGTTTATTAGGCACTGGGAAATGTTTCTGTTATTGCCGATTGTCATTATACAGTATTCCAAAGTTTGATTTAAGAGTTGCATCATGTAAAGATGCCCTCTCAATAGCGATGGGCGCATTTATTCGCCAGGCGCCAATTCGCGGCAAGTTCCCGTAAAAAAAACGAGTCGGGCGTAAAAAATGACACAACGGGCGTTGAAAGCGACGCGGAGCGTGTCGAAAACGATGCGACGCACGTCAAAAACGTGTCGCTACTCATTTCACATATTTTTTGCCAATTCGCGAATTACGCTGGAAATTCGCTAATTTTTCGGTGAGGCGAAACGGGATAGATTCGCCCATCACTACCTCTCAACATACTGATCCAATATTTATGATAAAGGTTCATTTCATGATGTAATTTGTTATTACAGTATAGTAGTATCAGGCTTTCCTACATTACTCTCCCACCTCTACTACTAAAATCCTTTTAGTATGGTAAAATCTTGTATCTATTGTGGAATGAAGCTGGTGTGGGTCCAAACGAAAGACCCACAATAAGAGAGGAAAGCCATTGAACAAATTTGTTTCATACACTGGTATGAAAATTCAGGGAGTTATTTATTAAACTCCAAATTTATCTGGTCGCCATTTGGGGCCAAAACTCAATTTTTTTATTTATTTTTTTAAAAAGCCCGATGCTGGAAAAAGCTGTAATCCAAGAATCTGCTGGGGTTGTGTATAAGTTAGTGGTAGAGGTCCCTATACAATTGGAAGTTATCGTGGTCTGCACTGGGTTTATCTAAAAAATCCAATTATTTTGGGTTTTCAGGCAAAAAACTGAAAAGAAAACGCATGATTCAGGGAAATAGAGAGAAAACATACAGTACGATTTGTACAAATCGAGCATGGGTGTTTGGTTGTGTGTTTTTTTTTAATAAAATAATGAGATAAATTCATATTTTAGTAAATAACCCTCATACTTGTGCATAAATCCATTAAAGGTGTGGCTCAGTTTTGAGTTAACTTTAAATTTGTTATAGAATGCTCTAGCTAACCTGCAATTGTTTTTTCTTTCTCTTCTGCCTTGTTTTCCCTTTAAATGGAAAGGGAACTGACCACTGCAAGCAAAAAAAAATATTGCGCTGTGAGGCTACTTTTTATTCATTACCTTCTATGCAGGCCACTTATATTCATATTCCCAGATCTCGTTCAAACCATTGTCTGCTTGCTAGGGTAAATAAAAGATAGGTGCCAAACTGGAAAGCTGCTGAAAAAAAAGCTACATAACTGAAAACAATCATGAAAAAAGACCAGTTGTCTCAGAATATCAATGTTTGCATCATACTCTAACTTTATTTAAAATAGGTTCAAGTATCAGAAACATAACATTCACAGTAGGTAGACAACAAAAAATAATTTGAGGAAGTGTTTAACTTAGTAAGAAAGTGGTTGTAATGGTTTAAGTAGATAGCTTTGGAAGCTGTGCTGGGTTGTGCTATGTATCTGCTATCTATTCATTTTTTATCACCACCACAGCCTTGAAAACATTGACAGTACATACTCCATGCACTATTGGACATTAGTAAGGTGTCTAAAGCTCTTCCTTTTATCATTGAAGAATATGACGCATTGATCTGAATACAGTGGAAGAGGTATACTAAAATCCCTATAAATCCTTCTTTTTTTGCCTATTAAACCCCACCAACAAATCTCTCAATACCAACTATGATCATTTACCAAATATAAATTTGATGCAGGGTAGAAAGTACAGTAGTAAAGCCAAAATGTTTATTTAGCTTTTTCCCTCAATTGAACTTTTGTTGTTGAACAAACAAAACAAAGGTCTGTTTTCCAGGAAATAGCTGTCCCTAATATGATAACCACAGTATAATTAACAAGATATTGCCATAATGATGAAATATGAATTAACCATATACAAACTAATCTACATGGCTAGACCTTTCTACATACTGTGTGTGCAGTTAAGGTGCATAAACATAAATATCTTAAGGCACTGCATTTTTGCCCCCTTTTGGGGGCTTTGGATGAAAGCTTATATGAAAAAGATTTATTGATATAAGTGGACTTTTTTTTAATACATTAAATACAACATTTGTATTATTATTTAGTGTATGGTCAAAAAGCTGGCAAGTTATGCTTAAATATATGCTTAAATAGTGTATTTAGTGGTAGTGTATTGTTTGCCAGTAAACTTTGTATTTTCACGTACACTGAGTGTGTTTTGAGGAGTTTTGAATGTTGCTATGACAACATATTTTGAAAGCTTTTATATTTGGGCATGTATGCACTACTTGTTATTGGCATTTCTAGCTTTTTTTTCCGTCAACAAACACTATTTTTCATATTTGATCTGTCTGTCTATCAACAGACAAAAACATAATCAACAGACTGCTATTAATCGTTTGTTATGTTCACAGTTTCCCTAATTTGCTGTAAACAGTATGTGGTGCATTGGTGCAATCAACAGCAAAAATAATTTGACACATTTTTCTGTACCACTTTATTGTTGTGCATTTTTCATTTTCATTATTACTTTTGTATAATACCTGCAAATACGGCTCTTGAATATTAAAATGGCCAGGTTAGAATAAGGGCAGGCTTGAGAGAAATCTTAGCATTTTTGGTATAGGAAACTGTAAATTGGTGATTTTTTCCGTGTCTTCATATTTTATGTTTTCTAGTAAAATTAGTTACTGTATGTAAAATAAAAATACATTTCTCAGAGCATTGTGGGACACTCTTTGGTTTGGAGTGATCCCAAAGATGATTTCATGGAACTGGTTTCCCCATTTTACTTTGTTTTCTTGCAACCTTAGTCCATAGCTTGCATGATCTCCTAGTGTGATCAGTGTCTTATTGTTATATACAATCGAATTGTAATAACTCACCCTGGTGGTCTAGTGGTGCAGTGGGGACACCTGCCATGCTGCTCTTCTTCTTCCTGTGTGCCGGGAACTTAGGGCGTGCGTGGCGCTCATCTTCTGTACTTATAGGCACATGCGTTCTGGCGTGATGACGTCAGTGTGCAATAGCACGAAATGTAAAAGTATTTAAAGGTGCTTTTTGTATTTGCTCATTGCCCATTATAGGTTATTCTCCTTGTGAGTTCCTGGTGCCTTGTGCTACACAGCTTCTTATTCTGATTCCTGTTGTGACCCCTGCCTGTTTTGTGACAAATCCTGACTTCTGAAATCCTGACCCTGCCTAGTAACCGACTCTTCTATTGCGTACCTTTTCTGATTGATCTCTTGGTTTGACGCTTGCCTGTTGACTCAGCTTGTACTCTGCCTGCACCGACCCGGCCTGACTATGCTTAATGTCTACGCCTTGTACCGTGACCTTCTGCCCAAAAGACTTTGCTTTACTGTCGAGCCCCTTTGCTCATCCAGAAACCTTTGCTTTGCACCTCTCCAATTAAACAAGGGCTCCTCCCGCGGTGAAAGGCGGTTGTTAAAGGCAGAAGCAAGGGCCGAAAACAGGGTGCTTAGCATTGGTTCTGGGTGCTGACCATAACAAAGACAGTCAGATGAGACATTGTAATGTTAGACATGTATACATGCAGATAAAAACATCTATTTATATGAAAATGTGCCCTATGTCCTCTAGACCTAAATCTGCACCTATCCCTCTAATAATGTTAATGTCTAATTAAAAAAAATGAATTCTATACAATTAATTTGAATAGGTCACATTTGCATGTTTCTAATGGTTTGTATTATTGTCCCCTGTCTCTAAATCAGTTGATTTTATGCAAAGGTTAACTTAATTAGCTGAGGCAGTGCTAGTGATTGCAGTCTACTGTCATATCAGATTGGATGACCAAAACAGGCAGTCTAATGCTAGCCATGGAGGCTGTTACACATTCTGATATGTTATGTTGTTAAATAAATATGTTTGCTTGTATCTTTATTGCTATGATATGGTATTTTTTACTTGGGATAACATATCCCAGACTTGAATATCCATAGATCCAATACTGGAACTCATAAAAGACTTTTACAATATAAACTGTATTCTTAGGATCAGGGCCCTCAAATCCTCCTGTTTTAATTTTTTCTTGTTTTGCAAGTTCCCTGTTAGAATATTCATGTAAAGCACTTGGAATAGCTTGGTGCTATAAAATAAATGGCGATGATTATGCATTACTGAAAATGATGTAAGGATTAGTAACAAAAAGAGACCCCTGGGAAAATCCATGATCAAATCATGGAGAACTTTTGCCAGCATAGTCTCAGTAGAAAGACACATGCATAAGCTAGACTGCAATGGATCATGACAAGAGTTTTAGCAGGGGGAATTGATCAAATGCTTATAAACAGGCTTGGCAGCTTGGTCAAGTGGGGTTCAGATTAGAAATGTAATTAGCTGTTATTTAAAATAGATGAATATATTGCAAATTTAAAACAAAAGGAGAAAGACAAGTGGCTGTAAAAGAATGAGCCATGTGGGAAGGTGGTGTAGAGGATGAGAATCATGCCTTCTTTGCTAATACAGGGATAATGTGTCTTAGAATACAAATAAGAGGTCTCAATGGTCGACTGAAGCCTTACATGTTTAAATGCAATGGCAAGTGTTCCTATACTTTATGATCTTGGCCATCAAACATGGCAATACGGAAGGGCAGATCTAAACAAGAAAATATTTGAATTTTGTGCAAGGAACCTACCCTTATCTTTAGTTAATAAAACATTAGCTTGAACTTTTATGCACACTATTAACAATGAGCAATTTTTTGGGATTCACAGTGGAATCCATTATTTCACCTGCAGCAAATTTGTTTTGGCAAATTTTCATAATGCATTTTGTTTAAATAAACTTCAGAAAAAAACACAGGCATTATCATCATGCTGAGAAACTCATAACGTATTCTGGATTGATTGCATGGGGTAGAGCTACCTGGTTACAGTTTTCAAGGTTTAGTTTTTATGTACTTTATTTTGGGACAGTAGATTAAGGACCCTGTTTATTATTACTCAAGCCTTCGGCCTTGAGACCTTAAGTGAGTTTACTTTCATGTCTTGTCATAAATCTGGGATATTAGGTTAAGGTCCAGATCATCAGCCTACAGGGCTACCATTAGAAATCACAGGGCCCGTACAACAAATTTTTCGGGGTCCCCTGGGCCCCCCCTGGGCCCCACCCACCCCGGCCCTGCCCAAGATCCCACCCGCTCCACAACACAGTTAAAACACCACACCGACATCAGCGCTAAAAAGGTAACCCCCCTCACACACAAGTTATAAAAAGCTATTGATAGTCTGGGCTCCCTTATAGGTTAAAAAAAATTGGGGCCCCAAAGATTATTTTAATAAAAAAACGTTTGCGCCAGGGCCCCCCTTACAAGTTAAAAAAAAAATGGGGCCCCATAAAATATTTTTTTAAATAATCATTGGTGGCAGGGCCCCCCTTACAAGTTAAAAAAAAATTGGCGCCCCAAAAAAAATTGGTGGCAGGGGTCTATAGAGTGTTAAAATAAAACATTGGGAACCAGGGGATCAAAAAAAAACAAAAAACCCACATTGGTGTCAGTAGAATTGAACTCATGGCTTAATGACTTCGGTTATAGCTGTTTTTGTGACATCGGGTATTTTCGCCGCTTCAGGACTTCAGCGTCGGCTCCTTTCGTGACTTCGTTAATTTCCGCCGCTTCAGGACTTCGCGTCGGCTCCTTCGTGACTTTGGATCTTTTCAAGACTTTGGGTCATTTCGGCACTTCCATATTCACGAAGAAGAAGACTTCAGCGCTGGTAAGGGGGGCCCAGCTCTTCAAAAACTGTAGCACGGCCGGGCCCCCCTTCAGCCCCGGGCCCAGGACACTTGTCCACTACTAATGGCGGCCCTGTCAGCCTATACAAGTATCCTGTGATGATTGACCCTGCTACCACTAATATATACAGTATCTTCTTCTTAATTATACATTTACTGCATATTTCAGTGATCAAATTAATAATGGCAATTAAAGAAATAGTCCTAAAATAAAGTACTTAAAATGCAACCTCCCTTTTTTTTTGATCACCATACATGCAAAAAGTAGTTTTAGTTTGAATTTCCCTCTGGACCTTTGCATTGAAAATGTCAACACTAGCCCCTGTACCAAAGGTCTTGGTGTGTTGGATCAGATTTCTTAATGGTCTAAAGGCCATGTGATCACATGGGTGCATAAAACAAATACAAAGAGATTTTTCTCCACTACGGACCCCCTAATAAAAACAATTGTAGCAAATTGGAAATGAGTAATGCATATGCTGTTGTGGAGTTTAAAAACCTCAACTGCAATAATTGTGCCTTCCCATTGACTCCAATGCATATTTGTAAATTTCTGACTGTTTTATGGATTATTTCACAAAATGGTGACTCAACCTTAAGTCCAGTTATTAGTATCTTGGAGTCTATTTACATTATTTTATTTAGCTTTTTTTGGTTGCTATGTATCATATTCTGTAAAGTTTAAATGAACCTGTACTATTTTACCCCATTTTACAGTAAATGTAACAGACAATACTTTTAATACTGTGTGGTTGGGTTTAAATAGGCACCACTCTAAACCATTCTTGTGATTTTTCTCCTTTAGGGATGTAGAAAGTGTTGAAAGACCCTGTGTCAGATATGCCGTAGCATTCTTCCTATTTCATAAAATAGCATATGCAATTGAATTTGCCTGCAGTACAGTTGTGGTAACTCAGTTCATGTCTTGTGAGTTGTTACATTTTTCTTTCATAATAAGAATTGCTTTCCTCATCAATACAGACCGTCTGTCTTCAATAATAGTAAAAAGTAAATTCAATTTTGATGGAAAAATATGTAAAAAGCTGACAGTCAGCTATGCCAGTCGGCCATAAGCAAATAAATAAAATATACCTCAGTTTAGTTTAGTTTTCTAACAATTTCTCCTTTTTCCTGCCATCAGAAGCAAGATGAAAGCCTCAGAAGAGATTTTGTGATCAGATAATGCCATTTTCAGTTCATGCCTTAGGTTTGATAAGCTCAAGGTCCCAGTGCTGTTAAATCTGCTCTCAGTCAATGCACCACTGCCTTGGCTTTGTAGATGAAAGAGACAATTTTTTGACCACATGAAAGGGTACAAAAGTGTCACTGCTAATATATGTCGTTATTTATAACATTACATGCCGGGAGCCAAACTCTAGGCAGAAAAGTCAAAGACCGAAATGAGAATCTGCTTGAATATGAGTAACCTCTGGAAGTCGTTTTTTCAGCTATTGTTATAGTACTTACAATGAAACCAAACTTTGCAATGCACAGGTCAGGTACTGAAGATTTTTAGATTATGATGTGTCTTTGGCAGCCTTAGGGGCTTATACGCACAGAGCTGAACAATTTCTGATGTTTTCAGGGCAGACTTTAAGGGTGCATTATAGACACTGAGCAAATTTGCACCTGGGCAGTAACCCATAGCAACCAACCAGTGATTAGTTTTATTCAGACAGCTGAAAGTTGAACACTAAAGCAATCGTTTGATTGGTTGTCATGGATTACTGCTCAGGAGCAAATTTTCCCAGTGTTTATAAATGACCACCAACTCTTTTTTTGATCCTACTGAGTAGCGTCTCTCTCAAACAAACTGAACCATGTGATATATATTGCATATACCGCCTCATACATTGCTTCTAAATAATTTTATTGCAAGGATAATGTTTACCACATGCATGCCTGTATTTCAGTTGACACTGCTAAACTAAGATACAAATTAAAAAGATGTACAGGGCACAAAAGTGCTAATTTCTGTACACATTTGTCGTTATACAGCTTGCTATGTGGGGCAGCAAATAAAAATTAAATGGCACAAGTGCCATTGTTTGTTATAGGAAGTTGTCTGCTTAGTTAGGGCCCTTAAACACAGACCTTGGGTTGCAGGTGAAACAAGCATCAAATTACATTTTGTCTGTGCACGTTGAATCCTATCCTTCTCACAAATGGTGCAGCCCACTCTTGCTCAATGAAAGTGTTATGGACAAGTGTAACTTATTAAGCATGACAGTCACATCTTTACATTACCTGCCTGGAAACCACAAAACTCACTGTTTCCTTGAACCACTTATACCTCCAATCCTTTAAATATGTGAAAGTTTGTTTGCAGGGGCATGGTGAAATGATTTGTGATGTAGAGACGTTTCACATTCTTGCTGGGGGTTGCTTAACTGCTTTAAAACATTATTTCAGTTTTTTCCACAAAAAAAAAATAAAAAATAGAAAGGTAAAATGATAACTGCACAAAATGCAGACTAAATGTGATAAGCACAGCTTGGCTCAGAATATCAGTGTCTACATTTTACTAAAAATGATAATGAGCTTACCTATTAAGTAAGTGTTTCTTTTTACTTTTTATTATTCTAAGTTCTATTCTTGGAGGTACATTACAGTATAAGAGCTTTTTGAAACCATAATTATGGGGCACATTTACTAAAGGGTAAAAGTGAAGATTTTCCTCAACATCGCCAATTTGCTAAAAGGAGAATACACTAAGTTTTGGATAATTAAGGGCCCTTACACACGGGCGTTTTTACCTGCGCTCCCCTGCGTTCCGTTTTGCTGCTTTCAGCCGCAGGGGAGCACAGGTATAGACGCACTCAATTATTTTCAATGGGGCTGTACTCACATGAACGCATGTATGTGCCAAACGCAGGAAAAATGCAGCATGTTGCGTTTGAACCTGCGTTTGGCGCTTACATGTGTCTCATTGGTACAACCTAATTGAAAAGAATGAGGTGTGTCTAGACCAGCGCAGGTCCGTGTGTAAGGGCCCTTACTTTGCAGTGGTGAAAATTATCTTTGCATTGGCATTAATTCACCAGGTGAAAATTCTCCAATTCTCTAAGAGCACAAGAGTGTATTTTCACCAAGAGAGATTTCTCCAGGTTCAGGCTTACAAACTTCCATTATAAAGATAGAGCAGCCACTTTTAAATCTTCATCAACATCACCAAACATCAAGAATTTTACCCACTAATATTGTATGGGGGAAATATACTGCCACATTTTCACAGAGAATTTATGTCAGGAGAAAATTCACCACATTACTTTTGAAATAGTGCACTTACTTTTTTTTTTTAGTAAATATAAGATGTGTTGTGCAAATACACCTGGCAAAGTGAGGGAATCTTTGGCAAGGTTAGAGGAAGAGAAAATTCATGCTTTAGAAAATGTGCCCCTATTTCTCTTAAAGAATTGCCATGAAAGATATTACAAGTTCTGAATATAAAAAGTAAAGATGCCATAGTGGTTGCACTGTTTGCATCACTATACACTAGTTGCACCAAATGTAACCAACCTATAGAATACAATTTGTGTGGTTTAGCACCACAAACTTTCTTTTTAATTAACTTCTTCAGTTGTAGGGAGACATTTTTGCACTATTGCTTAACCTTTTTCTCGAAGTACCCAAATTAATATGGAAATCACCTTTACAACTTAAAAACCGGGTTAAAATTAGTTATGCCTCATGTTTTATTTACTGTTGGAAGAATTTTATTGTATTATTGTGAGATCATGGAGAACCAACCTAAGCAGCCAAGGGACCGCATTTTGGAAGATTATGGAGACATGACCAAAACAGCATGGGGATCCATTTTTGGAGCCAATAGGTACTGTATAAAACTCTACTGTCTCCATCTTGCCCTGACTTCTTGATGCACTATATCTTTTCTCTGTCTTTTTGATTGGCCCCATAATTTCAAGGATCCTATTACAGGCATGTCCCGGGGTGGAAGCCCCTATATGCACCCTTTAAAACCTGCTGTTATAATCTATGCACAACAATAATATATTTAATATGTCTGTGCATACAAATTACCCAGTAGGGTGTCTGTCAGACAAAGTGCTTTCATTATTTCTCTTGTATGCAGACTGCATCCTCAATGAGATAGTCTGAACTTGCAAAGAGAGACAAAATCATTAAAGATGCACTAAAACCGTTTTTTCAATAACACAGCACAGCAAAGACAGTTCTTTATGAGATATGAATTAAAGCATTTGTTTAAAGAGTATTTTAATTTATTTGCGACAGATAAAGATGGAAGGTATTTTTAGCACTGAATCCTTTTGTTATTTAGAGATCTTTATTTTGAGGATCCCATAAAAGCTTATCATCACAGAGTTTGTTTTTGACATGTCCCCAGATCCTTCCTAGAAAAGGTTTAAGCTCTCAAATGTATTCAGAACTGTGAGCAGTCTACACATGGGACATGTCAGGGAAGCAAAACATCAGGAAAACAGCATACACTTTAAATAAACCCACTGAATTTCTATGATATTTATCATCATTTTTAGGGTAATAGTTAAATGGAATTATTTACTTTTTTATTTCCTTAAAGTCTAACAAATCTATCCATAGGGTAACAATAAATTAAATATGTAAAAAAAACACACAATAATGTATTTAAACACAGGTTCAAACAACTAAAACGCAGTAGTTACCAGTGTAGACAGTGTAATCCTGGGATATGTCAACCTCATAACCCCACCCACAAGCAACTGGGATCTTGATTCTAAGCAAGAGTTGGAACAAAAGCGGTGTGTATGTGGTGACCCTTACGATTACTCTGTCGCCTCCCTATTAATGTGTCATTAGTTTAGGAGAAGTATGTCTTAAATGAAGCATTGTTTTCAAAGACTGAAGGAAACATCTTTAAGACCAACAGCCATTTGTAAAAGCACAGGGCTGCTATACAAAGTGGCAATTTATCAAGTATAATATTATAGTTCACCACAGTAAAATTTCATCACCTGTTATTCATTCACATAGTATTTTTGTGGCATATTTATTAAATGTTGAACTCTAGTTTTGAACCATTAATAAGTATGCCTCTAAAAATCCTTCTCTAGTCTCTAGAGCTCTAATTTCACACTATGCTCCAAAATATGGACCCAGGGATTCTACAACCACATGGCAGTGTGAATAAGTCTGCTAAAAAATATGTGTGCGTACTATAAAGCTAATTTGAGTGTACAATATATAAATAATGGAGGTGTTACTGTTCTAGCCCAAATTGTATGCACTTGAAAATGTATTAAATAATTAATGTGCAGTAATCAGTCACAAGAGTTGCAGAAAAAAAATGTTATATCATCTATCAGACTGATCCACCTCCACTGTGGCTTTTAATGGGGAGAACCCCCACAAACAAAATCCCCCATCCACTGCTCATTCATTGGTCCTCCTATCTCTCCGCAAAGTCTGTTACATAGAAAAATATAATTTATGCAAAGTAGTGCACAGGCATTATATTCTGCACCTTCAGATCCTCTTCTGTCATTGTGCTGGGTTTGGGGGTGCTTAAACCATATGAAATCTTTATTCAGAAAAGAGGTTGAGACAGGCTAATTAAAGTATGGCTAGACTGGTGGCATTTGATAAGCATATCTGGAGCAGGTTACTTTACAATGACCTGTATTCTAAGCAGCCTTCTGCAAGGGATTTCTCAAATAGCTCTTTTGCAATATATAATGAATAAAGCACCCCCTTTTGTAAAATATAAGGATATCACCAAGTCACCAAGGGGTTCCATGACCATATAAAAGCACGAGGCCTATAAAAAAGCACAAGGCACATTGAACTTAAATTAGAGATACTTACATATTTAAATTATAATGCAGAATATGTTCAGGTTATGGGTTGTGGATCCATGGTAAATGTCCTTACTGCCTTACCCTAAAAGTGACCCTGAACCTATTAATTGCTTACTAAATCTTTGTGAGGATAAAATGATGAATATAATTAATTCTCAAAAATTTACTTTGTTAAACTTTCTGAGCAGAAGAGAAGATTTTTTGAATTCTTCTTAAGCACTTTAGTATGATTGTTTTATTGTTTGAAAATCTCTAAGGTTTCTAAGGAAACTAGGCCATCTTTCTGACTACAAAAGTCACTACTACCCTTTAATCAGCAAAATTGAAGTCCTTAAAAGATTCTCTCATTTATAGATGGGCAGTTTTTTTAAAAAAACACTAAGACTAAATTGATGATTCACAACTAAAATACTGATATGAAGGAAAGCTATAACTGACATGTAGGGAGAAGAAACTTGTTATTGTCACCAATGTTATTCTTATAAATACATGTGATGGCATTTAATGGTATAAATGACTTTAAAATAACACAGGGGAGGAGGTGGAATAGTGGGGAAATGGAAGGATAAATGAGGAGACTGAGGAAAGTGGATAACAACAGAAAAGTGAAAGGGGAGAGAACATTAACAAAGGGAGATAAATGAAGACACGATACAAGATGGTGTTCAATTTTAGGAGATACTGAAAGAGCAATTTGAAAGGTACAGTAAGAGGAATACTAGGACAGGGTAATTTCATTAAAGTAAAGAGAATGGAGGAGCTGGAAGAAGAGATGGTGACTGATGATTCCAAAAGCTGTAGAAAGATCTAGGATTATTAGTAGGGAGAAACAAGAGGCAAAATTGATCAAAATATGAAATAAGAGCTCACAATAGTAAACCCCACTGCTCTCCAATCATCTAAATAATCTCCAATCTAAGGGGTTTTACATTCATATTTATCAATGGGCGAGTCAGAGTTCACTATTTGATAAATATGCCTATAAAATTCCATATTAATTAATAGAGAGTGCTGTGGAGTTTTACTATGGCGAGCTCTAATTTCAGACTTTGATAAATCTGCCCCTAAGTATTGCAGTACACATGGTAGAAAGAACACAAATGAGCGGAATGTTCAGGGGGGAGAGAGCTGGTAAAGAGGAGGCCACTGAATGATATTATTTGTTTGTCAATTTTGCCTTTGAAGTACTCAACAAAAGTGGCTGTAGTGGATGAAATAGTTTTACAGGAAGTTGAACTGATTAATGTGATTTATTTGGCTAAGCAGAAGCTGGTATTATAGGAAAGTACTGCAGATCTGTTGCTACAAAAGCTTGGTTCTAACTGGGAGCTGCAACAGTAGCACCCAAGTATTCATGATCAGCTTTGTAGAGCTTTGTTTCTTAGAAATCAAAAGGGAAAGATACCGTAGGAGTACTTGAGATAAGTGAAAACAAAGGGAAACTGGACAGGGCTGGAACTAGGCAAAAGCCTGTTCCTAAGGCACAACAGTCAGGGGGGTGCTAAACAGGCACCTACCCCTAGTCTGGCCCTCATTCCACCAAACCCCACTTGCCACATACCCTATGCTCTGTTACTGTGCATGTGTGATTCCTCTCCCCACTTGCTTGCATGAGGGCCCCCCGAGATGACTGGCAATGTTGCCCAGAGAACCCAGCTAGTTTGGCCTGGCATTGAAATTGTATGAGGTGATGGGAAAACCAAATGGCATAATACTGCAAGGAATTCAGACGACAAGTAATACTAGGGGGAACATTAAGGTACAGTACCACAAAAGGAAAAAGTAGTAAAACAGCAGGTAGAGCAATAAACACAATAGTGGCAGCTTTAAAAAAAGAATAGCAGGAACTCATATCAAGAAAGGAGAGAGGAATGTGTAGAGAATGGAAAGAGAGAGACAACAAAAAGGTGTAGGAGAGAGCATTATATAAAGTTAAACAAGGTAGAGGGTACCAGAAGAGACAGCAAACATTTAAGAGGAGGGTATGTGAGAATTAGGGGAATGAAGAAAATAGCATGACAAAAGCAAGTCTGTGAGATGATATGAAAATAGAAGTAGAAGGAGTAGGGAAGATGAAAACAGTGAAGGGGTGAAGACAAATGGTTGGTGGAGAAGACTTAACAGAGGTAATATTTATTTTTTTCCAGTCCCAAAAGATGACATTCACAGCCCTTGTGCTGTTGCTTGGATAAGATAGATAGTACATAGCTGCATGCAATACAGGAGTAGGAGATTGCTGAATAACAAACCTGTCATGTTTTTTCTTCTTTACTGTTTAAATGTTTTCTGTAATCTGGAAACCCATTTTCCAGAAAGCTCTGAATTCTTGGACTCCATAGTAATCAAATAGTAATCAAATAATAATATGCACCCGAGGAAGGACCTGTGTTGTCCGAAATATGTAGTTCTGCAATAAAAGAAGTTTTAACTGCACTGAAAAGCTCTCCGGTTTCTATATTCTATTTCATTCAATGTTTAAATGACTTTTTCGTAGACAAGATATGGACACCCAATTGGAAAAACACATTCTGGATAACAGGTTCCATGCCTGTGTTTATTTTGCCTGTAGCTTTAGTGGTTTTTAGTTTTTGGTTTTTTTAGTTAGTTGTATCTAAATTATGGTTCAGCAATTACTACAAAATGAAAAAGCTCAAAGTTATAATAACATAGGGTTGTGTGAGCTATGATTAAGGCAAAATAGTGCTTAAAGAAAATGGAAAATTAAACATATAGACTTGTGGTTTAAAATATTGTACAGTGTGATGTATATTTCTGACTACTTTATAATCTGAAGGCATTAATAGTAACCTTTTGCTCCCAAGGATATAAATACTGTATGGTTTCATTACTTTCTAAACTAACATGATATTAATTGATATACGTATCTTTATTACCATTATTTTCTTATAGTTCCTCTAGTTAGTGTGGTGCTAGTTTAAAACCTAGGTGATGGGAGCACATCTGAACATATTAAAAGTAAAGGATTTTTTCCTGTAATTCGCTTTAAGGCTACAAAAAATAATTTAGAAGCATAGCAGGTTTAAATCAAGCATACTACTACAAAAAAGTAAATCAATACAAAAATAATTTGTTTAATTAGGACACTATGGGCAATGGCATTGCCTTATTTTAATGCCAGTGGGGACTAAGTCAGGAACTGGGAACAATAGGATCATGGCAGGGCTCATAAAGAGGGAACCAGATGAGGGTGTTTGGTATCATAGGTGTGCAGTTCCTGAGTTTGCTATAAGGATGTGTGGAGACACCTTGCTCTCCCCAGAACAAGGGGGATAGTGATGTAGGAGGAGGTGTTAGCGTAGTGTCGCAGCAGGAGGGACTATCCTGTGGGGGAGCCAGTGATAATGGTATCAGGTGTAGAGCATAACTGGGGTTAGGCCTGGGTCCAAAGTGATGGAAGGGCCCAGTTAAAGGGGTGTGAGTTACTTAGGAAAGCTGCGCCTGGACATAATAGCAGGAAGGTCCCTCACTTTTGGGTACAATACTTTGCAACCTTCAACAGCTGAAGTTAATTGTTAAATATTAACTGTTGTTATTTAGCTGTTGTTGGTCATGTTGGTTGTTATTTATGTGATTTAATAAATAAGAGACTTTCACCCAAGACATCATATGTGGTTGTTTTGTTATTTTTAACGAAGTGGGGGAGAAGCTTGGTGTTTTGGGAAGGGCTTATCCGATTGACGCTGCCAAGATAACAGATCCTATTCTTGTGTAGCATTAGCTCCAGTCCTACTACTCACCATGCAGCTAACCAGATGCTTGTTTTTAGATAGTAGACTAGTAAATACTACCTGTTGGATAGGCTGCTATGGAATACATGACCTTGAGAAAATGCTACCTAGTAAATTGTCCAAGGTGATGAAGAGTTAACATCAGTTGTCAAACTATAATTAGTGAAGTTCCTTTTCACCAACAATG
>CM044437.1:104096838-104110671 GCA_024363595.1 Xenopus borealis
GGTTGCATCTATAAATTCTCCAGCCTTTTTTTTTTTTTTTCTTCAGATTTCTGAATTTCTTCAAGAGAAACATGCCAGCATGTTAGCAGGAGGGTACCTGACATGTGATCATTAAAGCCTTTAACACAGTCAAGTGTGAGACATATTTTATTCATTGAACTTGTTATTGTGATTGAAGTTTAAGTGCCAGACATGCTGTATGTATCCTGTTGCAAAATAATAGAAAAACCTTGGATGTTACAGTAGTATTGGACTTTTTCATTTTTCACAAGAACATACACATTTTTTTCAAAGGCCAAGGTGAAGCAGTCTCTGCATTGGTTTACCTATTTATTAAAATTTGTGCTATACAAGGCTTTTCATGCTATCAACCAGTCGATATATTTCACATATTTGGGGGCCTAGATTATTCTAAAACAAGGCTGCCATATAAAGAAGTCTATGGGTAAGGCCCAATTTCTATTGTTCATTGGTTGTTTTTGTATGTACAGGTATGGGACCTGTTATCCAGAATGCTTGTGACCTGGGGTTTTCCAGATAAGGGATCTTTCTGTAATTTGCATCTTCATGCCATCAAATCATTTATACATTACCAATATCATTGTTTTCCCACCAATAAGATTAATTATATTTTAGTACAAGACCAAGTACAATGTACTGTTTTATTATTACAGAGACAATGGAAACGTTTTAACATTTTGGATTATCTGATTAAAATGGAGTCTATGGGACCTGACCTTCCTGTAATTCAGAGCTTTCTGGGTGATGAGATTCCAGATAACAGATCCTATACCTGTATTCTTGTACTGCATGTTAATGATGTGAAAGTAGTAAAGAAATATCGTGCTTTCAGGTGTATTCTCGCAATCTTGACGTAAATCAAAATCTGTCAAAAAAAAAAAGTAAAAAAACTTTTAAGATCATTTTTAAATATCTTAGTAATAACTTCATGGCTCAGATCTCAGAAATCTCTATGAGTCATTACTGCACCTAATTATATCTAAAGAAGAAGGTACAAGATCAAACTGCTTTCAAAGTAAAACTCCCACACTTGGTTGCCCTTTTATTAGACACAAGTAGGATCACCTGACTATAGTTGGGAGGGGTGGGAGCTACAACAGGGAGCTGGTCCCTGCTCCTATATGAACTACTGTATAACAAGCAAAGGAAAGTTGTGCTTACCACTAATTTTTAAAACCATACGGCGGGGGTGCAATGAGGATATGACCACAAAATACATATAGACATATACAAGAGTTCCTCTGCACTCAACCCATTATCAACTTATTAAGAACATTGAAACATTTTGTGTCTTAAACTACTAAAAATGCCTACCCTTTAAAGAAAACAATGGATTGTTTGTCCATATATTGCAATATGTTTAAACTGGCCAGTTTGACATAGTTGTCCAGCTTACATATATTGCAATATATGGACAAACAATTCCTGTTAGTACCTTAAAGCTTAAATGTCTCAATGTTGAGACATTTTAATAACGGCTTGACTGCAGAGGACCTCTTGTATTTGTTTACACACAGTGATATGTTTCCTTGTGCCTGCCTTATGCTTAGCAATGTACTGCTTAGATTTTGTGTTTTACTAATGCAGCACACATGACAAATGGACCTTCAATATCTGCTGTCCCCCCTTATTCCCTCTTTAATTTCCATCACAAAAGATTTGACACATAACCACCATTGGGAAGAGAAGGCCATTATTGTTTACCAACCATAATAATTAGGATAAATTAATACATAACACTCATAAGTTTTTTTTTTTAACCGGCCACTTATTTAACAACATTAAATAGGAGTAAAGAATCCCTAGTATTTTTCCATAGTACCAATTCTGAGCCTGGCCTAAAGCCTAGTTCTGCAGGCCTACCTAATTACCAACTCACATTGCCTACTGTCCATTCAACTCACCCATGTGACTCAGAGTCACCCCCACCAACTGTACAAAACAACCTCTCCAAACATATCCATAGGGAAGAAGGGCTGCTGTCATGCTCCTGGCCTTCTCCTGCTTGATGGCAACTGACAGGTGCCTTCCAGAACTGCCCCATATCCCCTACACCAGAGATCCTCCCTAGCCAATCACTAACTAAGAAAAGGAGGCAGCCCTCCTATCATTGTCATACCCTGAGTCTCTGATGATTTAGTGGCCTACACTACAGTGTAAAAGCAGGGAATTAAAAGCATATCATAAAATATCTTTGTCCTTAAACATATTCCCAGAATTAGATTTTGTAATCTACAGACAGCAAAAGGAATTTATTTCCATAAAATTAACAGAGACTGTATTTGACCTACCACTTGGTAACTGTTGCATAGGAATATTCCATATAAAGACATAGGGGTTGTTATATTTGGCAAATACTTGTAAAGCAGATGATACAGTATATTTTGACAAAACATAACAATTTACATTATAATTAAATACATAAATTAGTATTGGATAGTCATCTACATAATGTGACAGTCACATGTGAATATTCATCAGATCATTTTTTTATGGGATTAAAGTGCTCATTTATAAAGCATGTACTCCATAGTGTTCTTCTATTCCCTATTCAGTGTAATTTCCTAAAATTCCAGCATTATTGCTATACCTGCAAACTATTATGCTGCACGACTTTTGTTGCTGCGTTGGCAGTTTGATAGCGTTGTATGAATTCCTAAATGTTCGCTACTGTAATGCCTGCCTGCTAGCACTAAAACGTACAGTACAATGGAGAGTGGCAAGTAACACTGTCTAAAGTCAAGTGTTAATTCCAGGGCTCAAGTAAATCCCTGTACCCTGTTTTTTTTAACTTGCTCAACATTTAGCAAAGTGGATGCAATCTGTAAATTTGGCGCAAGTTTAGAGATGTTTGTATTGATGCAAGTACTTTTATATATAGGATCTTTATGCATGCAAACATTCACTTTGTATTAGATCTTGCATTCATAAATGAGTAGTGATGACCAAATTTGTCCAGTTTTGCTTTGCCAAAAAACTGTGAAAAATGTGTGAAACATTTTTGTCATGAATATTTTGTTGCATGTCATTTTTGTAGCAAACTACATTAGAGTCTATGGTCATGGCACCTGGTCTCTGCTTTGGGGCTACCAATAAAAATTGAGAAGGCAAAATCACATGCATTTTTTGCTCAGTATACTACTACACACATGCCTTACATTGTTATAGGACCTCCTGTCCTCTAGGCTACAACTGATGTATTAATACAAAAAAATGCTCCCATGTTACCAATTTCTTGAAAACATGTCTGTGATTTTTGATATTACCTCTGGCCAACTGGTATACAGTATATTACTACTACACTATGTTGCTGTTGAAGAAAAAACAACATCTACAGCTGATATATTAGTTCTAGCTTACAAACACAGACACAGCTCATAAATATGACCAACAACATATACAGATGAAGCCACTTGACACAGAAAAACTTAACTCATCTATCTCATTTATCCCACTTATCACAGAATATTGTGTCACAGCATCCCATCCAATTAAAGAGTTCACCATTGAAAACAATGGTGCTTTGGTATGCTAATGAAAAGTTTAAATGCATTAAATAAGTTAAGATAACTTTAGATAACACAGTTTCTTCAATTAGCCCCGATGCATTTAACTCACCAATCCCAGTGGCTGCATTTGTAATATCTGGGTGCTTTGTATCCCACATTAAACCAATTATTTATGTGTATGTCCTTATATATACAGTTCGACAGCTCAGATTCCTTTGGCTGATGTGGTAGGAGAGGGGGAAGATAAAGTGATGTATTCATTTATTGCATGCAACCTTTTTTGTGAAAACGAGCAATGTGGCAAGTGTTTGATACAGTTTTACAAACATTTGTACCACTAGTGAAACGTAAAAGTTCACAGTGAATCTGTGCATGCTGAAATTTCTCACTCATTACTATAAATAAGGCTTATAATCAAAATGGTGGTGATTATTTATAGTGATGGGCGAATCTACCCAGTTTCGCTTCGCGAAAAAAATTCACGAAGCGAGTCGCGACATGTTTTTGCTGCGCGTCGCATCAACTCGTTTTTTTAAGCAAATTTTTGCTGGCGTTTCGTGAATTTATTCACCAGCGGTGAATCGCGGGAATTCGCCGTGAATTCAACCCTGGCAAATATATTTGCCCATCACTAATTATTTACTATTCTGCTGGCTTTTACTATTTAAGGCCAAGATGAATTTTATATTTAAATCTTCACAACCATACTGCTAAAACTTTTTGCTGCTGGTCATCTGTAAAATATTGCTATCTTCCAAAGCCATGAAACCTGCCGGTTATGTAGGCACAAATTTGTCTAATATAATGCAAGTGATTAGTACTGTAGATCCACATAAGAATTAGATTTAGATGTGCCCACCCGTGGCTTATATAAAATATGGCCTCTGCACCCACTGTGTCTGGAGATGAGCAACTACTGTAAGTCCCAATGTATCCGGCACACTGGAATTTGTATGACAAATTGCAGCATGGGCTAAAGCAATGAACAGGGATAAAGCAATGAACAGGGCTAAAGCAATGAAGAAATATAAGCACTAGACTTTGGGATGCAACCAAGAAATAAAATAAAGACCGTTAGTGGTAGAGGTTTTTGTAATATTAAGAATTTTTTACTTTCTGCATATTAAAACTTATGTAATAATAAATTCTGCAAGGATCAAATATGTTTAGCGTGAAAATAAGGATGTGTAAAAGAAGCTGAGCTCAACCTCATGCAGCACAGCATCTCCCTGTCGGTCGCTGCTCTTGTGGGAATTTGGCTACTTCAAACCGGAACTTCTATGCAACAATTGTACCCACAGTCCGGCACTCACCGAAACATTCAATGGAGTACCAAATATGTTTAGCCTTTTTAGCATATTTTGGGGCAGAATTTCCATGTGTAAGTTGGCAGAACAAAATCCTACTTGAAATTCAAAACAAAAACTAGTGTATAAACTTTTTGCTGTGTAATATTTGCCTAATAAACAGTGTTACATAACAAAAATGCAGTTTTTTGTTTTAATTTTGTCAATTTTCATTACGGTGGTGACTTTTACATTACCCAAGGCTTTGTTTGGGCTGCTTTCAAATCAATGCTTGATAAATTACCTCCATAATAATTGGTGTGGAAAGAATGCAGAAAATATAGCGTATACATAAAGGGAGAAGGGAATACTCAGTTTAATTTGCATTCAGCTAGTGCTATTGGCACGAGTATTGGAATAGGAAGACTATGTATGTGGAAGGATTCCCTGGACACATGCAACAGACGGAGTAATACTCTCTAATCCTATCAGCAGTTACTTGCCCTTAATACTAATTAGATATGCTTATAATGTAAAGAAATGATATTAAAAAGTAACATAATTCACTGCCAGAAATACATATCAGCTGTGTGCTGTTGATCAGATTTTGTTACATGGAAATTCGTACCAGTGCAATGCTGTATGTAAGAAGACCAATTTTCACTAATTGTGGTCCCCTTTCATTTTCAAATCTAGATAAAGATCTTTTATTATATGGTGGCATCAACAATGTTATCTAAACATATTTGTGTTAAATTAAATTTTGAAGGAAGTGTCTATGAAATATATGACCACTCGTACTCAGAGTAAAAGATGAAGTAATGGGAGGACTAGAGAAACTGACTGTAGATCATTTTCTGAATTACATATATGCTGAACTATACAGGTTTATAGGCCTGTGTCCCAAGGGGTCTTGGGTTACTTACAGTACACCACTGTACATCATGCTGTCTTTCATCAGGATATTCTGCACAAAAGGCTTTATATGTGTATGGGACCTGGGATTTTCTGGATAACCCATAATTTGGATCTTCATACCTTAAATCTACTAGAAAATCACGTAAACATTAAATAAACTCAATAGGCTGTTTTTTCTTCCAATAAGGATTAAATAAATCTTACTTTGGGTGAAGTACAAGGTACATGTTTATTATTACAGAGAAAAAAAAATCACTTTAAAAAAATGATTATTTGGATAATTCTATGGGAGACGGCCTTTCCCTAACTGGATGATGGATTTCCGGATAACCCACCCCATTCCTGTAATACAATTCTCTTTAGAAGTGTTTGTCCATGAAGTCGATGACATGAGAAATAAAAGTCACCTGTGTATTCTAACAATGTCTCTTATAGCTGAACAACCCTTTCTTCAATACAAAAACAAAATTCTAAACCCTCATTTTATTCATCTCTATTTTATATCAATGCTTTTTTTTCAGATTCGAATACATTTTAAAGCAATTGTTCAGTATAAATGTAAAAACAGGGTAAACAGATAGGCTGTGCAGAATAAAACATGTTTTCAATATAGTTAGTTAGGCAAAAATGTAATGTATAACTGCTGGAGTGACTGCAAGTCTAACCTAATAGAATAGAACACTACATCTTGCTTTTCAGCTCTCTTTTGTTTACACTGACTGGTTACCCTGGTTACCAGGCAGTAACCAATCAATGACTTGAGGGAGGCCCACATGGGTCATAACTGTTGCTTTTGAATCTGAGCTGAATGCTGAGGCTCAATTGCAAACTCACTGAACAGTTATGTCCCATGTGGCCCCCCCTCAAGTCACTGACTAAATCAGATTTAGAGAGCTGAAAAGCAGGATGTTGTATTGTATTTTGTTATATGAGACATCCACTCACTCCAGCTTTTATATATTACATTTTTGGCTAGCTAACTATATTAGAAACATTTTTTTTATTTTGCACAGCCTATCTATTTACCCAGCTTTTATTTTACCCTGAACTGTTCCTTTAAAGATTAATTGTTCAGAGGAAGATCCTTTTTATATATAGTTTTGATTTCTTTGGTTTCTGCTGTTGTAAATAGTAAATATTTCAAGAGATAATTTTAGAAGGCAACAACAGATTTCACATTTGCTTTTATCCCCAGAAAGTTTATTATTAGTGTTTTTGTCTCTGAACTGGCCTCAATTGTGTTTGCCATTAAAATGATACCCCGCTGATTCCACACAGACTCGGCTACATTGTTTGGCATCCGCAAGTCTTTTTCTTTTGTCTTTCTGTTCAAATTATTGTCTTGAGAAAAAGGATATTACTTTGCATGTAGAATAAACACTTTCACTTCTGTTTAACTGCTCATCTGATGCTGGTCAAAGAAACGAGGGAATTTAACTAGGGATTTCATGCTCAGAGAACAATAAACTCACCTCCTGTTAAAAGGAAAACTAAGATTTGTTTCTCATTATCTCCTGTTTTTCTAAAATCCAGGTTATTTCTCTCTTTCCCTCCCTTTGCTCTCTTTCTCCTCTTTCCATCTTGCCTTACAAAACAAATACAAATTAAAATGCTCATCAGCTCTTCAAGCAAAGAATTTAGCAGTTATTATAATGAAGAAATCATGACTTGGTTTTAAATTGTATTAGAAAAAGTACATTAAAAAAGTTCTAAAGCTAGCAAGCTTTAAAGTCAGCATTTTAACCCCAATACAGACCTCCTCTGTTATATTGTCTATGAAGATTTCTGTTTTTTTGTTTCCAGGGTAACATTAAATAATTGAATTATGACTTGTACTATTTTCTTTAAGTTAGTGTGTGAGACAGTGGATTAACTCAGCAGTAGCTTTAGACAAATATAAATCTAGGTTGATGCAGTCTCTAATTACCCAGTATGAGAAATATATTCAATATGTCGTCCAGAGGTTACACATTCTAAGCATTAATTGTACATGATTTTGTTTCTAATGTGCCGGAACACAGATCTCTGTTGGAAGTGCTTCTGTTAAAAAAGAAGAAAAGAAAAATCACACACTTACTTTTATCAAATGTCTTATTTCATGTTTGCAAGAATAAAATGGAACAAATATTTCACTTACCTCTGTTATGTATTGTACAAATGGCATTCTCCACTCTCCATTGTTTAAGCCATTAAGTAATTAATAAGCATATTCCACTTTTATGTTTTATGTTGTCTGCTGTGTTCCTATTGCTATTTTTTCTCATCCTAAGATTTTCCCAGCCTGCCCTAAAATGGGGATGTTGCAATGTTGCAATTTTAGAGAGAAATTTGACTTAATTGGAAAACTTGGCAGCATATTTACATATTCTGTTCAATGCTGATAAATGCAAAGTTATGCAGTAAATTGTGCATTGGGGTCCTTCTTAATTAAAAAGGATTTGGGGTTTTGTATGGCTAACAGGTTGTGAAACTCTAGGCAATTTCAGTTAGTCTTCTAAAGTGCATAAAGTTCTCTATTGAAAAAAGAGTGTATTAACTTGAGGGATGAAAAGAGTTTGCATCTTTATAATGCCTCACCTTGAGTATGCCGTTCAATTTTGGGTTGAAATTGAAGAATTGTACTACAAGAAAAGACGATTAAGGTGTTTTCCCTAGAGTACATTGGTGGACCTTATAGACAAGTGGGTGGGTTTTTTTTCACATAGAAGACACATGAAGAGCAGAACTTTCACTTAAGCTGTACAGATGTTCTTCCTGGTGAGGGCTGTGAGGTTGTGGAAATTAATGCAATTAAGAGTGCCTTGTAGGGATGGGCAAATTTGACCTGTTTTGCTTTACAAAAATTTGCAGTTGAAAGTCTATGGGTGACACATTTATATTTGATGCATGCCAATTTTTTGGACTCCCAACTTTTTTTCCCCTGTTGATGTGAATGGGCGTAATTTCCGCATAAAAACTTAGTGAAAAAAATTCACGCATCCCTAGCTTGGATCACAACCACATAATCCAGGGCTACAGTTGCACCAGGGGGAGGAATTTCCCTGCAACTTTTTTCTGCAACTTGATAAAATATTATACAAAAGTATAATATTATACACATATGACCTAAAAACTGGGGGGTATCTACTACAGTAAGGACATGTAAAGATAGAGCTTGATCTGTTTATTGAACACCTGAAATGTTAGACATTTGGCTCATTGCAATATGGTGCAACATTTATTAAAATGCCTTCTGACGTCCTGCTTGGAAATAATATGTTCTACATATGTTCATTCTCTCAGATGATTCATCAATGAAATCTTATCATATACCTAACACAATATTTATCAGGATAAATATATATATATATATATAAATATATATAAATATACATATATATATATATATATATATATATATATGAAGTCAGTCTGTGATCTGCACAATCATAAAAAATCAAACAAACAAGGCAACAATAAAGAAAGTATAGAATTAAAGATAAAGCTTCATGCTTTATACAAGTGATTATCAATTCCTCTGTGAGTCATAAAGTAGAATTGAAAATGCATCCACTATTTAAGAGCAAAACAGTGCAATTAAAAGAATGGAAAATGTGCAGAAATCTACTCTGCTACTGCCATGCAAGTATAAAACATAAACACTGCAGAGACAATCTCATATCAGCTGTATATATTCTTGTCATTTGAAAATACAATATTTCAGATAAAATAAAAATATTTTTAAGCTTCACCTATCTCTAAATCTACCACAATTCCTATGCATTCAGAAGCAAAACATAATAGTAATAATAGTAAAAATTACTCTACTTGGATATCAAATAACTGGTTTATTTTCTTCTGGTACATTCTATCTGTCTTGTCTTGCTCACAACATCAACAGTAAATATGCTGGTTGTACTGGGGTGAATAATGCAAAATTACAATTTTATTAGATAAAGCTATTTGGAAAACATTTTTTTTTGTTTAGAGGACTCTGAATGTAAGTTTAAGAGTCTTTAGAAGGACATATAATGTGCTAAAGGGAATGAGCCTTAAAAGTGATTTGTATACAGTAGGTCCACAAGTCTTTTTTTGGGCCAAAAATGTAGTAAGTAGTAGTAAGGAGTAGTAAGTTTATAGTCAGGTAAAGATTTGTAGTAAGGTGCTCTTGGGAGAGCACTGGGAATGCTCAGCTCCGAGTAGTGCAGGGTGAGCACTAGGAAATCTGGCCCTATTTGTAGTCAGTCATAGGCAGCATGGGTGTTAATAGCTAAAATGTTGTTTGCCATGTTCCATTCAGCAAGTAAACACTACCAAACAGATGATCTCAGTAGAAGATGTTTTGTCCCTCACTAGTAAGGAAGTCAGTACAGTAAGGAGACCAGCTGATATATCATCAACATTGTATAAAACAATATCACACTATCACGTGGTATCTCTATTTTCTCTCAAGGTGGCTTGGAGATAAAAAGTGTCCCCCATAGACTTCAATGCATTTCCGTGAATTTTCGGCAAAGTGATTCACACAGATTCACCTGTCACTAGTGATGGACAAATTTATTTCTCAGTGAATTCCCGAGATTCACCGCTGGCAAATTCCTGAGATTCGCCACAGACGAATAAACTCATGAAACGCAGAAAAATTTTGCCTGGACGAAATTTCACTGGCGTGTGTTTTTGGACGCCGGTGAACATTGCCGCCATCCAAAATGAGATGTGGCGTTTCGAAAAATTTTGCACCATTTTGCGGATTACTACTAGAAATTTCAGTGAAATGCCTAAGATTCGCCCATCACTACCCGTCACTACAGGTAGGAGATTTGCAGACTGTCTGCTATATTTATGTATTGTAAATGTCAGTTTGTGTGTTAGGAAAGTGGTCCCATGTAATTCAAGCAGCAGCACCTTATATAAAATCCATTCTTTATTAACCAGTGCAATTTCATAGCCTATAGTTATTTTCTGTATGGTACCTCTACTGCACTGCACATAAAGAAGGGATGAACACATGCATCATGGCATTTGCAATATATAATTTTAAATGAACAAATCTCTCTCGACGTGAAACCTTTTACAGGTGTTTTTCAGATCTGTCCTTGTGTTATACATAGACCTCATGCCACACTGAACTCTTAATTTAATAATCCTGTAAGGCAGTCATGTCAGGAATGTGCCAAAAGAAAATGAAACCGAGCTAAAGCTATTTGCTTATGTAACTAGGCACAGCATAATGGGCCTGGAACAAAACAAGCTATTTATGAGCAGCTATAAATTCAAGCCTGAAGAAATGGATTGTAAAATTGAATAATAATCTAGTCATAATTGATTATTCATCATTTAATTAAACAGCTCTGCATGAGAAAATGGACAACAATTCTTAAACTATGAAAATCAGTTAAGGTTGCTTTGCAGAAATCTGCAAACATTTTGGGGTCCATTTATTAAAAAACCTCAGTTTTTTGGTTCGAGGTTTTTAGGGGAAAAACTCTAATTTTTGTGGAAAAAAAACTAAACTTTTTAAAGATTTATCATACCCCAAAACTGCTAAAAAATCCAAATTTGAAAATACATCATCTCAAACCTATCAGTGTCATGCAGAAGTCAATGGCAATGATGTCCCTGAAGCTGTTGCTTGACATGGTGATCTGCACTGGATAATCTGAAAAAGTCTGGGTTTTTCTACGATCAGAAAAAAGAGATTAATTTGAGTCTTAGTGTAAATCAATCCTATGATGTTTAAGGAAGCAATGTTTGAACATGATATAACAGTTTGAGGAGTTATAGTGAAAGTTGGTATAGGGGAATTTGTATGATGCTGGCCACCAAAACATACACACTTTCAAACGCACATACAGCTTGGAAAGTGTAAGCTTGAAAAACCAACTTTAAAAAGTTCCTTTATTTTTAGGGTGATTCCAAGGTTTACCTGGGCCTATATGGAACAGAATATTAGGTTTCCTGTAGGGTTTAAAAAATATCTGCCATTTTGGAAAGTTGGTAGAGCATGTGTAGTGATGGCCAAATAATTTCGCCAGACATGAATTTGTGGTGAATTTCCAAGCAAATTAATTTGTGAAACTGTGGCGAATTTGCAGGCAAAAAAAAAAAATTGTCACGAGTCAGAATTGCTGCATGTTAAAAAAATGGGGAGAGCCAAAATTATTTGGCCATCCATTGACTTTAATGCACTTGGACCAAATAGTCGGGCAAATAAAAAGTATTGATTGAGTCAAAATTAACGCACGTCAAAATTATTTTGATGCCCATTGATTGATGTTGGTCATCAATATCCATTACTATATATAGGCACAAGGCAACCGAACAAAAATACCATGTGCTAGGAAAAAAATATGTGCACTACCTAAATTGAAGAAGTTGCAGTAAGTTCTGCTACCTTCCTCAATTGTTTATAGGAGGGATATACTCACAGTTCACCCCAGTCCATAGACGCATATCCAATAAAGTGCAACAATAATTTTGAGTCCCTCCAAAAACAGACAAGATTATCAAAAATATAAAAAATATTTATTTAGGATATAGTAAAAAAAAAAATGGCCTAACACATTTTGTGCCTGTTGGGGCACTTACTCATAGGCTTGCTTTGAGGGACTCATAATAACTGTTGCACACAAGGCAACAGGCCAAGGAACAGCAGCAGCAGAACAAGAGGTGACTTCTAATATGCTTATTTTGTATGTTGAATTAACGTGTATTATTTCATAATAACATATAAAATATAAGGCTTTTTGTTACTCTGATGTGCTCTCTGAATGCCTGGGGTGAGCTCACAAAGGGGCAGATTTACTAAAGAGTTATATATTAACTCTATTGTCTTTATTAAGGTTCCCTGGACATGTGTAATAATAACTTAAACCTTTTGCACCAACAATTATAATGAAGACCTACATACAACTTAAAATTTACAGCCGTATGAAAATTGACCTAAGCGCAAGATCACTAGCGAATTTCCACAAGGTTCAAATGAATGCTATGAAATGCTTGCACAGCTGAAGTAATGCTAGTGAAAAGTTGTTGATGCCTGGAACGAAACTTCACATTTTAGTTGCATATTTGTAGAACATTTGTGCCTGGCAAAGTGTTGCGATGGGTGCAAAGCTGGCAAAAATTTGCCCGTTAGTGAATCTTCCCCATAGGCTGCAAAGCAGTGGCTCTCCAGTCATTTAATAAGCATAACACTATTGTGCACAAGATAGTAGCCTTGACTGTGAAGTTAGAAAGAGCTTAATCACAGTCCACCAATCAATACTGAGTACAAATTGCAGTCTTATAACATATACACCCACAAATTAGGGGCTTCATGTCTGCAGCACCAGTAACCTGCTAAATTGCTTCAATTACTCTTAGACGCACTCGTTATCATAGTACAATTACCAAAGACACAAAATGGATCTTCTCTTCTGCACTCACCCATATAAATATATTAACAGGCATTAAGAAGTTTTGTGCAAAAAAATGACCCAAGCAAGACAATTGTTTGTATGTAAATTGAACGAAACTGAAAGTAATATGGACACATTTCTATAAAACTATAAGAAACGCATCAGTATTACTAGTCATGCAAACTGAAATTTTGGTTTGCATGACCAGCAGACCAGCGCTAAGTCTAAAAATCTTATTTTGTTGTCACATTTATGGTACACCACAATGCATTTCCAAATGAAATTGGTCTGTGTGTAGAAACTAAGTGCAGTGATGAAAACAGATACCTTCAAAATGTATTAGTCATGACAGATATTGCACAGTTTTAGCCTGGCGTTTTCAGCTAGCACAAAATCATCCCTTCCATTTGAAAAAAAAGGCTGTAGTGAGCATACTCGTCCAAATAGTGCTAATACTCAACCATCTTTATACAGCATTTTTTGCCTTAAGGTTTATCAGTGCTAAACCTGTCTTTGTGCACATGATGCCTATCTTTGTATGCATGATGCGTGCATTAGGCAGTGCTCAAACAAGATGGGTAGGCTTGGGGAGGCAAATAGACGTACACTTGCAGAGGTAAGACCCATAGGCAACCATAGTGCCCCCTATTGCTCTAGCACTTGCACCACTGGGGTATGTAAAAGGAACCCTAAGGAAGGGGAAAACATTGCCCTCTAGAG
>CM044437.1:104110963-104128135 GCA_024363595.1 Xenopus borealis
TATCTCAATCTATCTATCAATCTATCTATCAATTTGTCTGTCTATCTTTCTTCATAGATCATACATTCATTTTCAAGGATCCATAAATCTGATTCTCTGATTTCAACCATTGGCCCGTTAATTTAAATGACTTCTCATGCTTCTCCCTGTCTACATCAACAGCTAAACTGGGAAATGAAGGCTTAAAAGGGATTGCAACCAAAAATATGCTGATCAGCCTTCTAGTAAACATTTTAATGATAGCTATTTCTAAATGTAATTGTTATTGAAAGCAGTATCTCTCAGTTTATATTCTCTGCATTCCTGGTTTTTAATTAAAAATTTTAATTAATGTATATTGGAAAGTTGCTTAGGATGATATCTTCTTTTATTATACAAAAAAAACTGTTTTTGGTTAAAGATCTTCATTAAGACATGCTTCCAGTTGAAGAAGTAGCAGCTAGAACTGTAAGAGAATATAAATCAATTTGGAGTAAAATAATGTTACTGTAAGAATCCAAAAGTACACAGTGTTATGAATCATATATGCCATCATATTTTTAACTTCCCTCTTTATGAGCGAAAAACAGAGTAATATGCTATAGAGCCAATAGCCCTTTTGGCAAGTCAAAATTAAAATTCAGTAAAAATTCAGATTTGCTTTAAGGGGTGGTTCTGCTTTAAGTTAACTTTTAGCACGTATAGAATGGCCAAGTACCTTTTCATTTGTTCATTATTTATTATTATTATTTTATTATAGTTTTTTAAATTATTTGCCTTCTTTTTCTGACTCTTTCCAGCATTCAAATGGAGTTCACTGACCACATCTAAAAAACAAATGCTCTGTAAGGCTACAAATGTATTGCAATTGCAACTATTTATTACTTATCTGTCTGTGTAGGCCTTTTATTTAAATCACTACATGGCTGCTAGGGTAATTTACACTCTGTTAACCAGATTGCTGAAATTGCAAACTAGAGAGCTGCTGAATAAAAAGATAAATAACTAAATAAACACCCCAATTAATAGAAAATTAAAACAAATTGGGCATTGTCTCAGAATATCACTGCATCATACTAAAAGTTAACTCAAAGATGATCAACCAGTTTAATAGACATTTCCTTGCTTTCTTACATTAGTCTTAGCTGGTCAGTGACCCTAGCAATAATACTGGTTGGGCTATCAGACTGGATATGCATACTGTAGAATAATTAGGTAAGAAAAAAGTTTAGAGCAGAACATGTATACTGAATAGATGTTCAGAAGTTACAGTCGTGTTCTGGAGGAAAGTAACAAAAAACAGTGTTACAGCATTTTTAGGAGATAAATAACTAGTGTCATTCGCGAGGGGTGTTCAGTAGCAGAACTGTAAGGTTCAATTAAATGTATACTGTATACTCAAAAGAGTGATTCGGAGAGCTGTTTATCAGAGATTTGACATATGAGCAGAACACTGTGGTTGCAAATGTGACAGCTCAGCCTAATTGTAAGACCGGCTCCATGTTTTCTGGGGGATGAGCAAACAAAGAATTTAGCATCTGATCTTGACAGAGTTGCTGAATAGGGGTTTCACTTTCAAATTATAGTTGTACCAGCAGTTGCCCAGCACCTCCTTATCAGTAAAAACCCATTAGTATTACCTGCAATATGTAAATTTGTATTTATATATTCTTTTTTTGCATGTGTGTGCTTTCCAATACTCTTGTATCTTTGAGAACAAATGACTGTATGCTGTTTAGATGGTTATGATACAGAAATATTAATCGGAAAATAGTTTATAGATTTATTCCTTAATTTATGCTAACTGGTTTTCTTCAGCATCTCCCAATTAAAGGTACATTTCAATGTTGATGTCAGCAAAAATGCCATATCCATTTAATTTTGTGGACTCTCTATGCAAGCTGTAATATGATGACATCCAAGAGAGTACTGTGCCTTCATGCTTTCCTTGCATATCTATACATAGAGCTTCTTTGGAAATCCTTGTAGAAGATGTCATTGCTGGTGCACAAATCTCCTATAATGATGCAGTTGCTGCAATCATAGAGTGGCCTAGGCTGAACAACCACCAAAGCCAAACAGGATAACAACACAGGATAAAAAGAGTTTATGGAGTAGTGTAATACATAGCTTCAACAGAAAAATATTTATAATGCACAAAGATGTCATTTGTGCAAACTTTTTGCCATTGTGCAGTTTTGCAAAGATCTAGGGGTAGATTCATCAAAGAGTGAAGTTCCGCCACTAGAGGGAAATTCCGCAGCTCTCAATTAATTTCTATGGGATTTTGCAAGGCGTATTCATCAATGGGTGAAGTGAAAGTTCACCCTTTGATGAATACGCCTTTAAAAATCCCATAGAAATGAATTGAGAGCTGTGGAATTTCACTCTAGTGGCGGAACTTCACTCTTAACTTCACTCTTTGATGAATCTACCCCCTAGACTCTGGGCGCCAATGGAAAAAGGGAGTTTCATGAATTGCTCCAATGCAGACTGTATGTAATTATAAAACATCATGAAAATGCCATTATTTTACTCCAAAAAAGTAATCCATCTGAAAAATTCACAAATATGCAGATACAAATTTACATTGCAAACCACAATATTTTGTATAACTCCATTTACATATTTTCTTTCATACTGATTATCAGCTAAATTTCAAATTATATTAGATGGCAAAGACACACAGGGGTTAAAACTGGCCCTTTGTAAAGGACGTCATAAAGGATGCTGGTTAAATAGACAGTAAAGTTGCTATAGTCTATCAGCATTACAATTTATCACTCACCCTAGATTATGCTAAATCTACCTGATGCCAGATGGATACATTTACTATATAAATTTCTACAGTCATAATATATTGGTGTCTATGGTCTCAGCACCGGTCGATTTGACACGAACATAATGATCATTAGGAATGAAATAGAGCAAGGCTGCGGTAAAAAAGAAAGAAAAATAATTGCTAACCACACTGATTTCCGCAAGCACCAGCTAATACTGTGAGCTGCCACAAGCCTGGCTCTTCATATAATCCATGATCACTGGTTCCAGCCAACACCACCAATCACAAAATAATGCATAGAATGAGGCCAAGGTAAGTGGAAGATGACACACTTGATAAAGGGTTGTTATACCCGAAACATGTTGTGTAAATAAATGCACATTACAGAAATCCTTTTCTACTATACAATATTGAAGTTTAACGTACATTTGGACAGGACATGGAAAGGTGGCCTTGCTGAAAGGTAATTGTGTATGGGATAATTATTGTTGAAAATTCATAAGTGGAAGATGAATTGCTGCACATCCTGTCTTATAGGTATGCTAACTAGCACTTCATGCAGATACAGTCCCGGGGGCAAATTCACTAAGATCCAAAAATTTGCCAGCGTTGGCTTCACTAGCGTTCGCCGCACTTCGCCAGGCGAATTTTCGCCAGCACTACACAAATTCACTAAAGTACGTTCTGCTCAGGTCGGCGAAGGGTAGCATAGTTGTGCTATTGTTACTTTGCTATGCAGAGCGCAGTTACGCTAGCAAAGCCTAATTTGCATACGGCGAGAACTTTAATGTATAATAGAAGTATATGTTACAGTCACTACATTCCACTACACAAGCCCAGGAAACCTTCAATAAATTAAATAAAGTTGTGCCCCCTATATAGTTGTGTTGCCATATGTTAGGAAATGTAGGGGGGAAGGAGGGTAACCCCCCCCCAAAAAAATCGATCTTTTTCAGACTATCACCCTCCAATGGTAAAACACCCCAGCATTTTTATGGGACAGAAAAAATTTAAATTTTTTTTTCAAACTCCTATCTATTGTATTGAACTTGGTCAGACCAGGCGAAGTAAAGTCTAACGTAAGTGGTAACGTTCAGGAAAATGATGATCTTAGTGAATTTGCGTAATTATGATCCTTCGTCAGTGCGCAACTTTGCCTGGTGTAAGGGTGCGAAGTTGCGCAAGTCTATCTACTTCGCTAGTGAAAATTAGCCTGAGCCGGCAAATTAGCACCAGTGTTAGACACTTCACACTGAATTTGGGCCCCGGTGTCAAGTAAAAGATAAGATGGGCAGTCTTTGAGCAGTGGTTGAGGGTTATGTGGCAAGTGTGAGGCTCCATATAGAGCCCACTCCCTCCTCTGAGTTGCCATCAGTGATGGGCCTCCTCTTTTCTTCCCACGACCAGGGCTTAGGGCATCTGTCCTTATTTGTCACCCCTTGAAAAGACCAAAGCCAGTGGTGTAACTAGATACTGTACTATTGGGCTCCACAGCAAGTAATTTTTTGGGCCCACAGAATGTCTAGAGGTTAATCTGTTTTAACAATATTTATTGAAATTGTGTATGAATTAGGGCCTCATGGGGCCCCTATACCTCCTGCCCCCCCTGCAGTCTGCAGAGTTTACTTCCTCTGCAGTTACACCCCTGAATGTAGCTGGGGTCATGCAGTTTATACAAGGTAGTGATCTGCCTTGTAGATCTCAGCAACGACCCTAGTATAGATGAATGAGAGAAAAATTAAGAAGCATAAAAGCCATTTTTAGAGGATCACACAATGAAAACTGCTTACATAATAGTGTGTGTATTGAGAGAGGGTATATGTTAAATGCATCATCCTTTGTTTCCAGACATGCCACACTTGGGGGGAAATTCACTAAGCGCCGAAAATTTGCTAGCGTTGCTTTCGCTAACGTTCACCGCACTTCACCAGGCGAATTTTCGCCAGCACTACGCAAATTCACTAAATTGTGAAGTTACGCTAAGGTCGGCGAACGTAAGCGAAGTATCGCTACCGTTAGTTCGCCAGGCAAAGTGCATTTACGCTAGCGATGCCTAATTTGCATACGGCGTGAACTTAAGCGTATAATAGAAGTACATGTTACAGCCACTACTTTCCACTACACAAGCCCAGGAAACCTTTAATAAATAAAATAAAGTTGTCCTATTGCCCTACATGTGCCCCCTGTATAGTTGAGTTGCCATATGTTAGGAAATGTAGGGGGGAAGGAGGGTAACCCCCCCAAAAAAAATCTATATTTTTCAGACTATCACCCTAATAAAACATGCCAGTGTTTTTTTGGGACTTAGAAAAAAAAAATTTTCAAACTCCTATCTATTGTATTGAACTTCGCCAGGTCTGACCTAGCGAAGTAAAGTCTAGCGTAAGTGGTAACATTTAGGAAAATGATGATTTTAGTGAATTTGCTTAATTACGATCCTTCGTCAGTGCACAACTTCGCCTGGCGTAAGGTTGCGAAGTTGCGTTAGTCTATCTACTTCGCTAGCGAAAATTTACCAGAGTCGGTGTTAGTAAATTTGCGAAGTTGCGAATTGACGCTTCACGTTTTAGTGAATTTCTCCCTTGGTTCTAAGACTATTACAAATCCATGTAACTTAAAATAATTTATGTATACTAAATACCACAAGCACATCATACATATCCAAGAAGAACCTCAATCCTGTATAACCTATATACAATAAACATCTAAACAATTCCATGGAACTGGAGAAATGTTATAAAGAATGAGTAGTAGAAGCCAATCCACCCCACAGACATATGGCCCCATCTACCCAACTGAGATCCTATTACTAATAATTTATAAAGTAAATGTTTACTTTCCCCTGTTCAACAAAAAGTTCACTTCTTCTTCACTTCTAAATTTGTTCCAATACCTACATGTTAAATTATTATTTATATAGTACTTACATATTCTTCAGTGTTCTACCGAGAGTATTATTATTTTATTTATTATAAACATGCATTTCTATAGTTCTATAGTGTAAATGTGATACACAACTAAATCATATGAATTACATACATAGGACATATGGAGTTACATACATCACAATAAATACCGGTACAGAAGGTGAGGAAGGCTCTGTGCAGAAAGAGCTTACAATCTAAAGGGAAGGGAATGATATACAAGGTATGGGAGTGGGCAAGATCAGAGTTAAGAGGGTGATGAGGTACTGTAAGTGGTATTGCATTGGGTAGGCTTCTCTAAATAAGTGCATTTTAAGGGATTTCTTGAAAGCCAAAAGGTTGTGAGAAAGTCTGAGAGACCATGGGTGAGAATTATCTAGATTACAGAGTTTATACAAAACTCACATCAATGAAGCTTGCAGTCTAAGGAGGTCCATTTTATATTCACACCATAGTCAAGTTTATCAAGAGCCAATTAACCTACCTGTATGTTTTTTGGAGTTTTGGAGGAAACTCTGCAAGGGGAGGACATACAAACTCCTTGCTCATATTGGCTCAGCTGGAATAGAACCTAGGACCATTGACCACAGCTCTGCCACCATGACGTTCACCTTTATGTCTTTCCAGAACGTTTTTTTTTACAGTTGACATTATCTTCATTTTCAGCATGATTTATTATGCTGCCATACTTTTCTGTTTGCCGTTTCATCTTTTGGTTATTTGTGCCCACATAAGTGTAACGCTATAGTGAGCTTTACCCCAATACTTTGCTCAAGATGAGACCTTAATTCTCAGAGGTTAAAGTGTTATTGACCCTAAAAACTACTTTTTAAAATATGAATATACATGAAAAGTTACCTGTAGTTCATGAGTTCCTAATACTAACAGCCCCTCATGGAGGAACATGGGACTTCATACAGGTAATGTAAACGCATAGTGCAAATACTTTATTGCAAAGTAATAAATAGTTTTCAAAGGAATGACAGATGTAAAAAGAGTTTAGTGCCCTTGCAATGTTGTGGAGGCAGGGTATACAACACCTGCAACTAGGTATATTGGTAATAATTGGGTTCCAGTTGTTCTTGTAACTTAACCAGTGTACATGTTTATTGAACAGGATAATCCACAAAGGAATGTACATATAGAGCAAGCAGGGTCATATAGCAACAGTGGATAGGCATATAATCACAGCACCAATGGTCATTATCAGTCCCTGCAGGGAAGAGAACATGCACAGCAGGGAGGAAGGCACACCCAGATTTCAGCCTTTTCCCTAAGTGGAACCCAGGGGAATCTCTACATCCCTAGGTCTGTATACTCAGTCCCTACTCTGATCAATAGTACCGGGATCTTAAAGGAAAACTATACCCCCAAAATGAATATTTGAGGAACAGATAGTTTAAATCAAATGAAGTGGCATATTAAAGAATCTTAATAAACTGGAATATATATTAAAGTAAATATCACCCTTTTAAATCTCTTGCCTTGAATCACCATTTCATGATGGTCTGTGTGCTGCCTCAGAGATCACCTGACCAGAAATACTACAACTCTAGGGGGAAGATTTATTAAGGGTCGAATTCGAGGTTTAAAATACCCTCAAATTCGACTATGTGAATAGCTGGGAATAGTGTGGGAAGTAAAATCCTTCGAATAAAATTCACTGGTGGTCTTCAAAAACATTCGAAAATTCTAATTCAAATCTTTTCGAAAATTCAATCGAACTTCGAATCCTTCATGTGAATATGATAAATCTGCCCTTAACTGTAACAGGAAAGTGTGGAAGCAAAAGACATTGCCTCTTAACAAGTATAGTTTGTTTGGTATATTAGTGTGCACCTTGAATCATATCCCATATATATTGAGGGGTATAGTTTCTCTTTAATCTCACCCTCCTCGTAGGAGCCTTGAGCTGCTCAGCTAAATAGCCTGACTGTCTGCCTAGACTGTGACCTCTTAAGATAAGGTGAGTAGCCTCTCCTTACTAGACCTGACCTTTCTAGGTTCCACTTTACCCTGCCTGCCTGCTCAGGTCATGGCTTATAAAAAATAGAGCCTGAGCACATGGCTTCTAAGTACTATATACTTTATCCATCTACTGGGCACTGATGGAACTACAGGGGGTATAGCTCAAAGCAGGATAAGGAAACAGGTCCCCCTCCTAACAGTATTTTAGGACCCAGTTAGTAGTCTATAACACTAGGGGATTACCTGCTAAATAATACCGGGAGACTAATTTACCAGTTCCCTACACAAGTTTATTGCAAGTGTAGGAGTTTGAAGGAGAATTTCTAGGTATGGTGCTACTTGGACATGTAATCTTAGCCACAAGATTCATACCTAAAAGCTTGTGGTAGATTCCTAAGATGAGACAAATTGTAAACCCCAGGGCTGTAGCAAGTATATATGGTGTCCCAGGGATAAATAGAGAATGAGATACACCTTTTTTTAGTTTTCTATCCCTTTGTTTATTGTTTTTCTATGTTGCTCACCCTGTCTCCCTCTACCACATATTGAAGTCTCAACTCTTTTCATCTCTCTTTATTTCCTTTGTTCATGCTTTCACGTCCCACTTTCTATCTCCCCCTCTCTCCCTCCCCGTTGATCCTTACTTCTCCTGGAATCAGCATTATAGTCAGCATTTTAAGTTGAGACATTGATTTTTCACGGAACAATAGCATGGAGATTAGAAGACAGGAGATTGCCGCAAACTGTTGTGACTGCATATTACTTCAGTCTCTGCTCTTTGTACTGTGTTGTCTGTTTTTTCTTGAAAGAGCAATGTCTGTTTTCCACACCATCAAAGGAAAGCTGGGGTAGGCATGGAACTGGGGACAAAGACAGGAGGAGGCTTGGAACACAATGCAAATGACCAAATTAAACCCTAGGAGAGGATACGACTCTGATATTATTTCTATTGTTCAGTAGCCAGTTTCTTCAAGAATGTGCATTGCTGTGCCCAGATAAAGAGCCCAAACATATTTACATTTCATGTGTAGATTGTGTTACTGCTTGTACATCGTACCAGACTAAAATATTAATGGATTGCCAATCTCAGTTAGACGTCTTCATTTGTGTCATTTGAGTCATTTGTGTGTTTTCTCTACCATCTACCAGTTGTTTTTGCATATTTTTGTCAAAAGGTTCCTATTTGGGCCACAATTAAAAAAAAAAAAAATTCCATTAACAACAAAAGAATATAATTTCTAAGATGCACATTGACAAGATTCAGACGTGATTCCTCAAGCCTCCAGATAGGTTGCATCGATCTGATTGGACTAGAGTGTGTGAAATGCTGTTGAGCCACTAATAAGGGCATTAAACAAATTATACACACATTAAAATAAATAGGATATGTGATGAAAATGTAGTCTAGCTATTCTTTTAATTAAAAAAAATTGTTTTTCTTAAATTCTTGTTCTAATATAGCTCTAACAGATTTCACATTCCTAGGAAAGGTACGTAAGACTACTACCTTGTCACAAATAAAAAGTCATCTGTCTGCAATCAAAAACGATTCCCTCTATAGATGAAGGAAGCAGCAGAACATGGAAGCAGCTCTAGCTGTAGTAATGAATGAGACAAAGAGAGTGCTTAGCATTAAACTTCTTGGATTTTTATTTCCAGCATTTGGCACTGTAAATGCATATAGCTCCCAGAAACTTGTGTTTCTGACCCTTCGATTGTTATTCTTAGCTGTTCTGATTAACCTGCTGTCACCCTTGTTTGTTCTAATTGATACATACTGCTGACTTTGTCTGCCTTGGATTATATTAGAATATTTCTCCTGTGTCAGGATGCACTGGTTCAGCTAGTTCTGCAAATCTCTGATGGTTATTTATATAATTTATCTTTTTATATAGCGATGATATACAAGTGAATCCTCTACAGTGGCTCCTATATGTTTGCCATAAACATTAATAATGCATTTTCCTCTAACAAACAAAACAACTTCAACTCACATTTGCGAGGAATTGGGGGTATAATGCTCCTAATCATACCTGTTACAACACTGTGGGCCATTTTCAACACAAGTGTAATGCTCTGTGCACACTGGTACAAAGTACAGGTATTTGATCCATTATCCAGAAACCCATTATCCAGAAAGCTCTGAAATACAAAATAGCTATCTCTGATAGACTCCATTTTATCCAAATAATCCAAAATTTGAAAAATGATTTCCTATTTCTCTATGATAATTAAACTGTACATATTGTACAGACTGAGATATTATTAATCCTTATTGGATGTAAAACCATTCTATTGGGTTTATTTAAGGTTTACATGATTTTCTAGTAGATTTAAAGTATGAAGATCCAAATTAAGGAAAGATCCATTATCTGGAAAACCCCAGGTCCTGAGTATTCTGGATAACAGGTCCCATACCTGTATCTGCTTTTTCTACTGGCCCTTAATGGACTTCATTGGTGTCCACTGGATAACAGTGAATCATGTCCTTTCGTATTACAGATTACATTTCAGGTGCCATCTCAGATCAGTATATTTTATATGTGTTTTTAAAGACAGACACAGTAAAATATATTTGAGGTTTTACAAAGGTGGCAGGTAATGTTTTATTGTATTCTAAAGTGGTGTGCAAGCTGGAGGGACTTTAGTCACTGGAGGGCGGACCTTAAGAGCTGCCTTTAGGAATCTCCTCACCATCGACTCCATGGATCAGGGTCTCCCTGAAAGTGCTGTTTGGCAGAGAAGTGTACCTTAAGGGTTCTGTACTGAAGACCCTTATCTAGACCTGACTTGAGGAAACCTAAAACCTATGGGAGTGTGGCTTCCTGTAAGGTGGAGACACTTTGAGAGCACCAGTCTTTGAACCTTTCCCAGACTCTGTAGTAACTAGAAGAGGTGGAGGATTTTCTTGCCCTAAGAAGGGTACTATAATTTTTTGGGCAAACCTAAGCTTGCCAGTTTACTGTGCTCAACCTCCAAGCCTGAAGAGACAGGGCAGCAGGGTTTGGATGCAGAAGAGGCCCCTGAGGCAAATCCCTCCTCCTGGGAAGAGGCCACGGAGGGGCTAATGAAAGCTTCAGGAACAAGGGGTACCATGGCCTGCATGGTCAATTTGGGGAAATCAGAATCAATTGGTCTTGTCCTCGATGAGCTTCAGAAAGACCTTTTTGATGAAGGGAAATGGGGGAAGGCATAAGTTTGGAGACAATGCATTCCACTGGCATGATTTTATTGAGAAGAAAGCTGGAAGCTTCATATTGAGGTGAGAGGCTAGAAGATCGATCTCTGGAAGACCCCATCTCATCACTAGCATCTGAAAAACCTCCTGATTCAATGACCACTTGTGGCTTGAGATACAGTTTCTGCTCATGAAATCTGCCTCCAGATTCTCGATTCCCAGAAGATGTTCTGCTGTCAGCAAGTTCAGGTTTTTCTCTGCCCAGTGGATGATGGGCTGGGTTTCTATGGGATATATGCTACAGCACTGGTGTTGTCAGAAAGGAGCTTCAATGTAGAGCCTTTGAGAACACCTGCAAAAGCAAACAGGGCTAACTTTGCTGCCCTTATCTCCATGATGTTTGAAGGTACATTAGTATAATGAGTAGGCCATTTCACCTGAACCCATTCTGTCCCCAATTTGGCTCGCCCGCCCTGAGTGGAGGCATCCGAGACTAGGACCTTCCAATGTGGCTGAGAGAGGCAGTATCCTCTCATAAGGTTCTTCTCTGATCTCTACCATAGGAGAGAATTCTTGAAAGACTGAGATAGACAGATCTTCTAATCCCAATCCTTCCTTGTTCCATTGGTCCAAGAGCAGATATTGAGATGGCCTCACGTGCCATCTCACCCACTTTATTACTGGAATAGTTGCAGCCATGGAGCCCAGCAGGGACATCAAGTTCCTGGCTGTGGCCCAATCCTTGAAATGGAAACTTGATGCTAAGTTGACCAGGGCCCCGACTTTCTGGAGAGGAAGCAAGACTGAGTCCTTCTGGGTGTTGAAACAAGCCCCTAGATAGACCAAAGACTGTATGGAGAAAATGGCTCTTTTCCCAATTCACTGAGGACTCGGTCTCAGTGTGTCACAGGGAAAAAGGGGTAGCAACTGAATCCTATTCTGTGCAAGAAAGCAGACATGAGAGAAAAGGGTAGACCTCTACCATGGATTCCTTTGCAGCACAAGCAACTTCCAAGTCACATACATGCTGTGCTCAGGGAGACAAAATGGAGGTAGTAAAAACCATTTGTCTGACCAAACCCTGACTTTACAAGAAGGGGAGGAAGGAGAAGTGCCCTGCCCTGGATTCACCTTACAACTACCCAGGGAATAACTCAAACCAGGAGAGGATACCTAAGGACATAGTAGAGCAAGGACAGAAAGAAAAAGATGAAGTGTGTCCAGAGGGTTCCTTTAAAGTTTTAGAGGGGGAGGGACATTCTGGTCTATGGGTGGGGATGGAGGAGCCCCCCGGTTGTAATGCTGATATAGAGTGGCCAGGAAATAAGGGTTCATTTCAAATGTAAATGTAGATTTGTACTGCCAGAAAAAGATACTGTACAAAGATTCTAACTTACTTGACTTTTGGCAGAGAGCCCAGAATATGTGCCAGGTGCAAATTGTTACTTTTGTAAGGGAAGTTCACCTTATTAACAAAACTGTATTAACACATAAATCCCACAGAAATGTGTTCAAACTTTCATAATCTGCTACATTTTGTAAAATAAACATGGTAATTAGGGGATGTGACCATAAAATGGGCATGGCCAAACATTTTGCTGCACTCCACATGACAGAACTTTTTGTTCCTCTTTTTATTTGCAAAATTTTGGGAGGTATGGAGTGAGAAATAGAGAGGCTAGTTAGCAAGGACAGCCTTTTGTCCCATGGAGGAGTGAGTATTTTGGGGTAGAGCCCCAGGAAAGGGAATTGAGAGTGTTCAGGTGTAGGATAGAGGGAACCAACAGTGGATGTAGTGAGACAGACTGGGAAGAAGCTTGAGCACTGTATTTTAAAAACCACAGAGAAGAACAGAGAGGAACAAGTTGTAGAGAACCTTTGGGAGAAGTGTTCATTGTTTAACTATAATTCTTGATTTGGCAATCAGTGACTCAGTCTATTATCTGTCGCTACATGAAGCTGATTTCAATAAAAGTCTGCCCTGGTTCATCACACCACTGTGTAGCATGTCTCCTTCTTGTAACAAAGACCATGTATCTGTTTATGACTCTGTTCTATTGTATTACAGGTGCAATTCCAGGTGCCATGTGAGACCTGTATATTTCACATGTGCAAACTTTAAAGTACAGTTAAATATATTTGAGGTTTTAAAGAGGCTGTGGTTAATGTTCTATTATATTCCAATGTGGTGTGTATATAATATAAAATGTGTTTAGGTCATATTGTTTTCAGGGTCATACAGCATATGGAGTAGGGTGATCAGTACAGGCCAGTGCATTGTGATAGATCTCCTCTCTTTCTGCACATTAATGAACTGTTCATAAAACATTTGTCACAATGAAAAAAAGTCATGGGGGGATTAGAACTTTATCACCAACCTGCACTAAGCAAAAATGAACCTGTATTAGTTGTATGCAAATTACCTGATATGGAATTCATTATGTTTTGTGACTGCTGAAAGATGGAGCTTCTCATTATGAAGACTGTGGCTTGTGCTGTGCTCTCAGCCATCTAGTGCTTTTCTTTTGTTCCTTTCAGAAATAAAAATGAGTTTACATCGGTTGCAGAAATAGGTCAAGTGTCCATGTAGGATCATCAGTGATATATTGCTGGTATTTTGTAAGAAGACAAAGTTGAAATATCGTGGCTTTGGTGGCAATTTTCTGCACCTGTCATTTGACACAGTAGTGTCGTATTGATTGTCTATGACTGAAGGCAAACTAACTGAGATAACATAAAAGGTTTTACAGAGAGTCATGAAAGCATTGTTCTTTTTATATATTATGTATAACAGCAAGACATCTGATATTCCATAAAAATGACTATGAAGGTATATCTAACACAAGTAATTCAAAACAACTAGACTTGCTGAGAAATTTTAATGAAGAGGTTTCACTGCTCATCCAAGCAGCTTCTTCGGTTCAACTGACTGGTGTAGGGGAGTTCTCGGCATATAGACTCTTCCAACAATTCAATCACAAGGGCACATTGTAACTCTTAGGGCTTCCCTAGGGTGCGCGTGGCACGCTTCTGATTCATTTAAAGGAACAGGCGTGCTGACATGATGACTTCAGCTCGCATTGGTGTGAAACTCAAATTATTTAAAGGCAATTGGGGCTGTGTTCTTTGCCCGTTATAGGTTTCCTCCTAGCGAGTTTCCTGATGCTGTGTATACTGTGCTGTATAGCTTCTGATTGATTCTGATACCTGTTGTGACCCCCTGCCTGTATTCTGACGATTCTGACTTCTGAGATCCTGACCACTTGCCCGATTACCGACTTTGATTCTGCATAACCCTCTGATTGATCTTCTGGTTTGACCCTTGCCTGCCTGACTTCGTTTGTACTCCACCTGCCCCGATCCGGACAGATTTGACTACGATTCTGCCTAAATGCCTTGTATTGCGACGTTCTGCTTAAAGACAGTGGGGGTCATTTATTAAGTTCGCGCAGCGCATAATTGTTCGCAAATTGTAGTTTTGCCCATGCTTTTTCCTGAACGCTACAATATTGCACTACTCTGCCCGTCTTTCCGGTTTTTGCGAATTCGCATTGTGAATGAGTTTTCGCAAACAACTTGCAAACAAGATGGGTCTTTGCGAGAGTACAGGCACTTTGCGAGGTTGTTTTGCGCGAAAATAGCTTTAAAAGTAACTTAAATTCACAATTTGCAAAAAAGTTTTTGCAAATATTTTCTCCGCCACCAAAGTTGTGGCGCAGAGTGATTTTTGCCATATTTAAAAAGCTCCTATAGACATTCGCAATGTGAAAAACAAATTTGCAAATCTGTTTTGCGAATTTGCACACTCTTATTCAGCTTTATAAATAAAATCAGGCGCAGGGTAAATATATTCACTCTGCGAACCAATCTGCCCTGCGCAAAGTTTATAAATGACCCCTCTGATAACAGTCGTGCCCCATTGTTGGCCAGAACTTTCGCCTTGCACCTCTCGTTCAAGTCCAGGTGGCATCTGAGTAGCTGAGGGCTCCTCCCAAAGCCAAAGGCAGTCACACTACTGGTGAAGCACGAGCCGAGACCAAGGTGCTTGGCATTTGTTCTGATTTTGGGTGCCGACCGGGACAGATCCTTTATCCAGAAACCTGTTATCCTGAATTATGGGAAGGCCATCTCACATATACTACATTTCAATACCGTAATTAAAAATTTAAAAATGAACACAGCAAATATACTTAAATAACAATAAAGCACAAAAAAAAATACAAAAACTAAAATGACAATTCAATTTTAACATTTAAATAATGCAGCCAAAATCTTATAACCTCACTTTGTATTCACCCTTACTTTTATGTCTTGCATTTGTATCCTCCTACTCTATAAAGCATTGTGGAGCAAACAGGAAATTGTTTATCTAAATAGAAAGTAAAATCAGATAATCTTTGACAATTTTCATGCTTAAGACTTTAATGTGCATTGCTTCTTCAATGGTTTCTGAGTTGCCATGTACCAATAATCTGAATTATTTAATAATCAGCCTTATATTGTAATATTTATATTATATATTGAGTATAGAGTATACTGTACTGTACTGTATACAGGAATGGAATCTGTTATCCAGAATGCTCATCACCTGGGGTTTTCCAGATTACGGATTTTTCTGTAATTGAGTCTTCATACCGTGTCTACTAGAAAATCCTACAAACATTATGGGGCAGATTTACGAATGGTTGAATCTCGAAGTGAAAAAACTTCGAAATTCGACCATCAAATTCTTTGGGGGGCCATTTTCAATCAAAAATGGACCAAATGGGTCAGTTTTCGATCAAATTGAAATTGTTCGAATCATTTAAATGCATCGTTCGATTCGAAAAATTTCAACCAAGATCCTTTGAATTCAGGGCAGGCTCTAGGAGGTCCCCCATAGGCTAAAATGGCAATTCGGAAGCTTTTACCAATTCAAAGGATTTTAAAGACGCAGTACTTCAAAATTCAAATTTTAGAAATTTTTCAATTCCAATTTTTGGCTATCTTGATAGCTGAAGTAGCTTAAAATTACTGCGAAATTAGCATTTTCAAAATTCGAATTTTATTAGAAAATTCTCTTCGACTCTTAGTAAATGTGCCCCTAAATAAATGATGAGCAGTGAGTCTGTAAGTTGTTATGGTGTAATGTGTTGTGTGGGCATGGCCCACTGTGTGTTTGGCAGCTGTTGACTGACCTTTTAACTATTAGTATTAAAGGTGAAATTTTAGGAGTAATTTATTTACTTATTTACTTTTGTTTCTACTATTTCTGCCCGAACTGGATGGCTGGAGGGTGGTTGAAGTGGGGGGCCATTGGTCTATCCTTTACTTTTACAATCCCTCAGTGATTCTTGAATTATTTTTGTTAATCCAATCCAGCAGACATTTCACAATGAATTTCTTGCGTTGACTTTTATAGCTCGCATTTCGTACTGATATTGCCCCTAAATAAACCCAATAGACAAGGTTTGCTTCCAATAGGGAGTAATTATATCTTAGTTTGGATCAAGTACAAAGTACTTTGTAATCATTACAGAGAAAAGGGGAGTCATTTTTAAAAAGTTTGATCGTTTGGATAAAATGGAGTCTATGGGAGACAGACTTACCGTAATTTGGCGCTTTCTGTATAATAGATTTCCAACAGATCCCATGCCTGTATTCTAAATTAACAAAGAAATTCAGTAAAGAGAATCCTGCAGAAGTTTCCAGTCTTAGATATTATGTTTGCTGCACTGGATAGAAACAGCTTTCCTGTCATGGCAGGATATTTATTTTTTTACTGTGCATTCTCTCATGAGGCAGATGCTTGTGGAATAATAAAACCATTTTTGTTAGCAACACTGAAGGCTCCATGACAAACAGTATTTCAGATTTACAGACAAATGAAATCTTTAGTTGCTATTAATATTTTATAAGATATAACCCAGAGCTGGCTGTATTGAGAGCAGTGTGATAGCATATTGCAAAAAAACCTGTTTTATTAAAGGACACTCCTGAGTATTGGCTACACTATTGTTGATCCCTATAGAAATGAGCAGGATCTTTACCTGCATTTTGTTTTCTTTAATGAAATGTAATCAGATTTAATGATAAATATACAGACACAGATACAATCTACTGATATACAAATATTAGCACAATTTTCTTTTTTAGAAGGTATAAAAACAAAGGTTCTGGCACTTTATTCATAGAGAGTTTTCTAAAAAAAAAAAAAAAAGTAGACAAAACCCTGATGGGGCCCTGTGCAAAATTTGCATCACCTTTCTCCTTACCATTAATGCAGTATAGGGATGGCGCGAACGTCGGAAAAAAAGTTCGTGAACATATTCGCGAACTTGCGTAAAAAATGTGAACGGTTC
>CM044437.1:104129829-104143255 GCA_024363595.1 Xenopus borealis
TGATTGGCTGCCATGTATCTGCTGGTCTGGGGTGAGAGGGCAAAAAAAAAGCGGCGACTAACGCGAACCCAAAATGGCGAACGTCGCGCGATGTTCGCGAACATCCGGCGAGCGCAAACAGCCGATGTTCGCCGGCGAACAGTTCCCGACATCCCTAATGCAGTATATGGCACCCATCACATACATTACATACACCACTGTTGTTTACCATGTTTGTCAATGTTTGCACTCCCCACCATGGCATTTGGTTGCAGCCCTGATTGAAAGCCTGGCTTCAATTCCTATGAAATGTTGGAAGTCTTCAGCTCCTCCTTGGAAGAGCACAAATGAGTTTGGGGCCATTAACATGTATAATAAGGCTCAATTAAATCACAAAAGTGCAATGCACTAGGAGCAAAAATGCATGCAGGTTACCCACAATGCAACAGATAAACCTTGTTGCTTTCATGGCAATCATTCTATCTCAAAAGTTTATTGTAACATTGCAATGTGCAATCCAGTTAGGTAAATCATGCACTCATGGCAGCACCAGTTTTTTTTTATAGTGAATTTGTGCAAGAATGCTGCCTCTTCCATCATCAATAACAGTTTAAATGTGTAATTCAACCCAACTGGAAATCAAGCATTCATTTCGAGGCTTCCATGCATTAATGCATAAATTGTGTCAAAGCAGGATGAACCAGCATTTCAGAGCTTTAACACAACATCGCATGCAATTTTGCTTTCTCCTCTTCCATTCGTAGATTGAACCATAGTACATGTGCATGTCTGATGTTCAGCAAGTTGGATGTTACTTCTACCCACTATTATTCACCAGTTGTAGGAGCATTTTTCATGAAACATATGTTTAATTATTAAACTTGGTCCACAAAGAATTTCTCTTTAGCTTTTTGTTTGATTGGTTGTGCTTTATTGTCTCTCAACCAGCAATATAATGCAATTTGGAGTGCAACACATTCATTACTACTTCCAATTAGGGTTCAGATTCTGTGTTAATATCTCATGGAACCCTTCATATAAGGCGCTCTTTGGAACACATTAGTAAAGCAACCGTCATTATCTCTTCCATATCAGATATTCATGTGTTCCCAAGAAACATTAATTAATATTAAACCCCTCTTACAGGATCATTATAACTAAGAGATTTATGTATAGGCAAGCCTATCATTAATACCAAGGAAATGTTTCGAATTTCCCTTTAGAAAAACAATGGGGGTAAGTGGCCTCATTACCATATTATTAAACAATATCTCTTTCCCTAAGTACACAATTTCAAGTAAATAAAAACAAGGTTTTGAAACCATTTATTTTCAGCTTGAAGAATCAGGTAATTATAAACTTTTTTTGTATTAATATATCATAAAGTATGTTCTCAGAAGTTATACTTTCAAGAAATAACTCAAGGACTATTACCATGATAAAAATGGCCGCATTTTATGTTGTAGTATATCTACTTTTAGATAGCACTCAAACCAGTGTTGACTGGGGCATGTGGTGGCAACATAACTGACCCTACCCCACTGTGGCCAAAAATAGATGCAATGATACACATAAATTTCATACAGAGCATTACAACTACTACTACTACTACTACTAATAATAATAATAATAATAATAAAACTAATAATAATAATGTCCAGTCAAAAAAGACTGTGCAGGCCCAACTGCTTCATCTTATGTCATGTGTGCTTAAACTACCCCTTAACCTCCCACAAAAAAAATGTCATCATTTAACAGCCTCTTTAAAATCTTTAAATACCTGCCACTCCAGTAGTTCAAAAGTTAATAGTAATATGGCATCCACCTAATCACTTAGGATTCCTTCTGTTTATCTATCCCCCTCCCTTGGGAATTTACTTTGATTGTGGGCTATTGGGCATGCTCAGTTCTTTTCAGCTCTAGCAGCCAAAGAAGAGATGGCATTGTTGGCTCCCATACAAACTATAGCAACCAGATTGCCAAAATTGCAAACTGGAAAACTGCTGCATAAAAAAATAACTGATAAATAAAAACTAATTAATAGAAAATTAAAACCCATTGCAGATATCAATCCCTACAGTGTATAAAAAGTTAATTTAAAGGTGAACAACCCCTTTAATATGAAGCTTTGGGGACACATTTATTTGAATAAATGCAACAGCGGTAAACTTTTCAGTTTGCTATAACAACCTTTACCAAACTTTATATAAAGGATAAGTAAACCTTAAATGTAATGCAACATTGCTCTGTGTGTTTAATGAATACTTTTGCAGTTTATATATTTTTTTTCCATTTCAGAGCTATTTAATTTTTTAATAACTGTCAATGTAATGAATTTTGTAATAACAGCCCCACTTGCTGGTCAGTTCCTGTAACTGTACTAATAAAGACAGCTAAAGAGGCAAATTTATTAAAGGGCAAAAATTCACAAGCAACGGCTTCTCAGCCAGCGCAACACTTCGCCAGGCTAAAATTCGCTCAGACAATGCTAATTTACTAAGATGCATTACTTCGGCAGTGTGAGCAAAGCAAAGATGCGCTAGCCTTCAATTCTGAATGGAGCTATTTATGTTACATGGTACATCGAATATATTACATTGACACTGATAAATAGACATGCCAAGGGAACCTTAATAAAATCAATAAAGCTGTTTTAAAAATAGCATCTATCTCCTTCGCTAGCGAAAGTCCCTGCGGCGGTAAAGCTGGGGAATCATCGCCAGCATCAGTCACTTCACACATTAGTAAATCTGCCCCAAAGAGATATATTTTCAGAAAGAAAACACAGAAGTATCTATAGTAATACGCCAAATCAACTGGACTTTTGAGTTTAGTCCAGTTGATTTAACCTTTTTTTAGATATACCATGACCTGGATAAATGAGAATCTTCACAGACAAAACAGAGAAGTATTCTGATCTTGCTCTGCTCAGGAAAGAGATCAGATGTCTCATATGCCCTTTCCCATCTCCTTCCTGAGCAGAACAACATCAGAACACTTTTCTGTTTTCCTTCTAAAGGTATTTCTCTATGACTGTGGTCCTCAATGTCTTTTTGTTTTTTTTATGACAGATAAAACCGATCCACCAATGTTATATCCAACATTGCCATGCTTCTGCATGTAAGACCACTAGTCAGGGCCGATTCTGGGTCTGCCGCCGCCTGAGGCGGCAGCCCCGATGCCGCCCCCCCTTCCCGTTCCACGCTTAAAAAATCAGCGTTGGAGTGGGTCAAAAGGGGGCGGTATCCCTAGTGCATTGAGCGCCATTGCACTCTCTGCAGTAGCGGAGCCTAATTTCCGGGTTAAAACCTGGAAATTCATCTCTTAAAGTTACAAGAGGCAGCTTTTTGCTGCCCCTTGTAACCGGCCGCTCCGTGCTGCCTGAGGCAAGGTTCTCACCTTGCCTCATGGCCGGAGTGGCCCTGCCACTAGTATACTAACCTAGGAGTTACAGGTATTAACTAAAACTTTATTTTTATCTGGTCAAGATTTTTTGGGCAAAAACTCAAGTTGTTAGAGGAAAAAACTTGAATTGTTCAAGATTTATTATACCCCAAACCTGCAAAATGTCTGAATGCAAAATTCTACCATCTCAAACTTGTGGAGGTCCTGTAGAAATCAATGGAAAATATCTCTTTTACAATTTGAAGATATTGTGATCTATGCTGGGTTTCGTACGATACCCTGCCCAGCAGCACATCCGGAAAATGTGGATGATTCAGGGTTTTCACTTGATGTTATTGCATTGTTTCCTGACCCAACATTTTTGAGTTATTTTATTGAAAAATAAAGTGAAATTGTGGATGGGAGTTTGGTCGAGCTTGGTTTAATACAAAAATAATTGCACTGAGCAAGCCACTGAAATAAATGGGTCTATGTCTACACAATTTTAATCCCTCTTTCTGATATTTCCACAACCAAAAATAAAATATGAAGTGGCACTGGATCGGGGTACAGGTATAGGATTCATTATTCATAAACCCATTATCCTGAAAGCTCTGAATTTAAGAGAAGGCCATCTCCTATAGACTCCATTATATATATGTATACATAGTAATTTAAGGTTTTAAAAATGATTTCCTTTTTCTCTGTAATAAAAAAACAGTACCTTGTACTTGATCCAAACTAAGGTTTGTACATTCCTTATTGCAAGCAAAAACAGCCTACTGGGTTTATGTAATTTTTATATTATATTTTGTTGACTTAAGATATTGTGATTCAAATTACAGATCCCTTTTCTTAAAAAAAAACAGGTCGCAACAAAGCATTCTGAATAACAGGTCCCATACCTGTACATTTCCCTACTGTTCTGTCTCTAGGTTATTCTCTTATCACTTTTACCAGTAGATCCAGTGCTTTCAAATTCTATTGCAGTCTTTGCCTGACTTAGAGTGGAAGCAACATTTTTTCATCCCATCTACCCCTTATATTATAATGAGAAACAATGCAAAAGTTGACATTTTATAAATTAGCAGATATCAAACAACTGGTGATATTTTCCAGCTTTATAAATAGTGTTTTTCTAGCTGACTATGCATATAAAATTCAGTAGATTGCAAGGATTTATTGAAGCACTTCACTAATGCCTTAATCCAGGCACTTCGTTCTTTCTTTAGTTTACAACTATCCGCATTTCCGACTTAAACCTTAATTTCTGTCAAACTTTTTAGCTTATAAAATGTATTATATGGAAGATGTTACTTTTAAAAAATGGATTTCAATGCAGAATTCTTCTGGAACAGCACTATTAACTGATGCATTTTGAAAAAATTTTTTTTTCCCATGACAGGATCCCTTTAAACCTGCTGTGGAATAGCTTCCCAAAATTGACATAGCCTACTAGCTTATGGGTATACCATTAAAAGCTTTGCAAGGTTTCCAGCACAATATGAACATATTCATTTGAAAACTCATTGAACATTTCTTTTGGAAATGGATACTGTATATATATTTTTATTAATAATGTACAGTATAATATATTATATATATTATATAACATTAGTTTTTCTTTGGGGGGGGTCATTTTCTGCAAACACACTAAGGGGCAAATTTACTATTATTCCCCCAAAAAAATTTCGTTTCTATTCGATATTTAATTAGCATTCGATCGTCGAATGCTAATAGAAAAGTTTAAGGCTACCTTTTATTCGATATTCGATCATTCGACTATAGAATACAAACCTATTCGATCAGTCGAATAAATCAGTGCTCCCATAGGCTTCTATTGCAATTCGGTAGGTCCAATCTGCGAAGTAGGCAATCGAATAAACTTAAAAAATAAAACCTTCGCTGATCGAATGATTGAATATTCGTCCATTCGAATCTATTCAAATGCATTAGATCGTTCGATCATACCCTATTTGACGATCGAATATGCCAAAATTCACATATTCGACCAAAAGAAGAAATCCTACGTTCGAACTTCGATCGAACTTCGAATCCTTCACGTGAATTTAGTGAATCCGTCCCTAGGTCTCACTTATTCTCACTTAGTTACAGCTTAGATAGCCAGTATGCAGCCCCATAAACCCCCAAATCCGTAGTTTTGTTAACAGAAGTCCATTATGCAGGGGTATCATTTTGCACTGGTAATCTCATTATATACCTGGTGAGGACCAAACCTGAGGGCACATGTACATCCTCAAGTGCAGTGAGCAAAGTTCAATTTCAAGAGTAATCACCATGTTTTTTCTCAGAATGCAAAGAGGATTAGGCTCTCGCACACCCTTTTTAAAAAAAATCTTGTGGAGATGTCTGGTGCTCAGTGGTAGAGGTACGGCCACCTCACAAACCAGTCCTGGAAATAGAAAAAATCCACGGCACACAGATCTGCTGCAAGCAAGGAATCACCTTGCACCTTTAATCCGGTGGTGCAGTGCAACGTTTAGGGGTCAAGCCCCTTTGTCAAGCATACAGAATTAAAATGCAAACATACATTTAAACATGTGCAGTGTCGCTGATTGGATAATGCAAATGAATCAAATTAGAGTCCAGTGTGATGAAAGTCTGATGTGAAGTTATGTGTCAAGACATAATTGGGGGAAATCCAATTCCCTATAAGTAAAAACATAATTTGTACAAAAGTGCAAGAATTACATACAAAAGTGTTCAGAGAAATTTAAAAGTTTTTTAGTTAAAACCAAATCTTACCCTACCTGAGGCAAAATTGAGGACCATCAATATCTATCCCTGTCCTAACTGGTAGAAGCATTTTGAGGGCAAATACATCATCTGCAGTAAGTGAAAAAACATATATTATAAGAAGCAAGATAGACTATATTCCTCATTTAAGCCCTTCGGCTGTTTAGACTGTAACCACCATATCCAATAGCACTCTCTTTGGAGTAGAATCCTTTTAGTATCTTGTCCCTGTTTAGGAAACACTTTTTCCAGGATCTGCCACCTTAATTGCGCCACCCTATGACCCTGTGTTAAAAAGTGTTGTGCTAACAGCATTTCCTTTTTTTCACACTTTTCTTTTTCTTTCTCTTTTACTTTTTTCTCTATGGACATTTCCATTTTGAGTAGGTTAGAGGGCGCCAGAGGTGCAGTAGCTGGTTTAAAATTCCTTATAACAGATTTATGTTCATTCAGACGTATTTTAATAGGTCTTGTGGTCTGGCCCACATATGCCATCCCACAGGGGCACTTAGAGGTGTCACATGTAAAAAAGCCATTAGTCTTAACTTTGTTGCCTAGTGACGGATGCATCACCCCATCTCCAGGAATAATGCCATTGCAGTGGCCACAATTTCTACACGGGAATGTGCCATTAACCACACAGGAATAGTGTCTATCATGCTTCAATCGGGGCTTAGATTTAATTAAATCCCCTATATTTCTGCCTCTCCTATAAGAGAAAAGAGGCGGCTGTTGAAACAGGTGAGCAAACTTGGGGTCATCCTTCAGGATTCCCCAATATTTCAGAATAATCTTCCTGTATAGTTTAGCAGTGTGCCTTGGATTTTTTCTATTTTCTCAGAATGCAACAATCATGCATTGTGGTTGCAAAGGGTTGTTTTGACACAATAGCCCTGTACCTACACAATTGCTTAAAAATTAACGTAAGTGTGCACGCACTTTGTAAGAGACAAGGAAGAATTTTGTTCTGCCTGGTGTCAACTGAACTAAGGTGATTAAAGCAATAGTCAAGTCAAGTTATATTGAACAAGGAGGTATACTGCCCCTTTAACCAGATGCTCTGTAGAATACAGGGCTTGGCCAGCAATATATCAGGAAAAAACCCAGTGTGTCCTGTCCATCAAGGGCCCCTTGGCCCCCACCAACCCAGACACGTCCTCCCCATGGAAGATTTGGATGCCGGCATTCCTCTTTTGCAATCACGATGGAATGGATGGATCTGGAGCTTGAGGTGGCAGCCATGTTGGGCCCCAAACACTGCAGTCTGATTCTGGTAAAGGTATCACTTTATAATGTCAGGGAAGAAGAAACAATAATTGCATAGCACATTTTTGTTGGTGTGGTGTTAGATAAATAAATAAAGGCCATCCTATTTATAACAGTTACCCTTTCATAATTTTCACACTGTACACATATTACTGAAACTATACAAAGTAACACAGCCATTACTGGCTTCTGGCACCAGATTTAGATGTCAAAAGAAAGGGGGGAAAGCTAACAAAGGAAACAAAATTGAGCTGTCAGGTTCTTTTGTTTTACAGGAAAAAAAATTCTGATAGATATTGATAAATCCTTTGTACCAAGCCAAGCAGAATGAAAACCATGGTTAACCTCTTCCCTGCTAAAGAGACACATGCCAAGAAGAGACTAACCCATTCCCGTTTCTAAGGAGCAAAACTGTTTAATTAATTGCTTTTAGTGACACAACCACAGAACTGTGACCCTTCTCCTTGGCAAACAGCATAGAAGAGTAATGATTCCAATTATTCTAGTTTTTATGTTAAAGAGAGCAAATTGGACTAGAAGACAGAAAGGAGTGAATAGACCATTCTTAGAGGGATGTCATAAAGGAAGTAGTGGAGGCCAGCTAGCAGAGAAGGACAATTCTTCTGAACAGTAGAAGAATCAAGTAAAACATAGCAAGTAAAGCTAGAGCTACCTTATGTACAAGTATGTGAATTGTTGTGTCTCTTATGTATGGATAAGCTACAGAATGTACCAGAATGTAACCACTGTAATAGTGTGTCCAATATATGCAAGTACACAGAGGCATTTTAGTATAAATACAACATGTTTGTATCACAGGTGGTATAGTCCTATAGTTTAATTGGTGTCTCCTTAGTAGGGTGACAGACCATGTTGCCTCTTATGATAGAGGCAAAACAGATAAAATTGTTGTCTTTTTTTTATTAGGCTGAAGGGGGGGTGTATCAAAAGGTGCCCGCTCTACATATCTTGTTGTAGAATTGGCCAATATTACCATGCGTTGGTATATGTAGGTTTAGAAAGCATTGTTGTCATTATTTGCTTATTGCGAATGCTGATATTTAAATCAATAATGTTAATAGCTGATATTTAACTAGTGAATTTGATGGTATGCAACGGAGCATGCTGGGAATCACAACACTTACACATTTTAATCATATTAGTAGCTATTGTGTGTAACCTCAACCTTTGGTAGTCATTCTAGTCAGTAAGGGCCCTGATGAAGAGTCAATGTTGAAGATAGTGTCGTTGGCGATTGCACGCCAGTTAGGGACAAAAGCATTCATGAGTCGGTTAGTGGAAATATAATGGAGCTGTAGTGAGACAGCTCAAGAGAAGCCTGTGAACTCTATGCTGGACACAAGAGAGAAGTAGGGGGAGTCTTTATTTAATGAGGAGGCCCCTCAACAGCTAACGACACTCTGCTAGTGCATATTTTAAATATTAGAGGCATTGAAGGCTTCTGAAAAGGGTAAGCTATGCATGTGAGGATGTGAGAGGATCCTCTGGAGAAATGATGATTTGTGTAACATCTATGTGAGAAGCTGTTTAATAAAGCCTGTGCCTTGGTTCATTACATTCCTTGGTGAGATGACTATTTCTTGCAACAAGGACCTACCTTATTCCCTTTCCTGTGATGGGAGTCTACCAGTTACAGCAGGGCTCTCCAAGCTTTGTGAGCTTTGTGAGCCACATTCAAATGTTAAAAAGTTGGAAAGCAACACAAGCATGAAATAAGTTTCTGGGGATGCCAAATAACAGCTTTGGTTGTTTATTTGTTAGTCCCTATGTGAAGTGACAGCCTACAAGACACTCTATATAGCTGTACAACTGATTTTTATGCAACCAAAACTTGTGTTCAAGCCATATATTCAAAAAGAAGCAACTACTGGAAGGCCACTGGGAGCAACATCCAAGGAGCTGGAAAGCAGTGTGTTGATCATGATCCACTGGCTGGGGATCACTGAGTTACAGATAGCTCTGTTACATACCAGCCACTCATGAATTCTGTCATCTTAATTGAACATAATATGATGTCTCACAGGTGTTAGCAAACTTGTCTGTAAATGTATTACCTGTAATTGCCTCAAAATATTAATCTACCCATCCTTAAATCAAGAAATACATATATTTACTGCCTGAACTAAGAAGGGTATCATAGAATCTAGCTAAGGAAAACCAAGACCCCAACCCCTATATAATAATTCTATGTATTAATATATTTTAATTTATTAAGGTAGTCACAAAAAACTGGGGAACTCTGAAGATACAGCCACCCTGGAACTTGCTCTAAGGTACCAACAGTGGGTTGCACTCAGTAATTTGAAAGCAACTGTTTTCAACTACGGAAGTGAAGCAATGCACCAAATTTACATGAAAAAAATCACCTCAATCCTCCAAACAACTCAATCCAAAATCAACTCACAGTCAACAAGAAATAAAGCTTGAGTTACTGTCAGTTTTAACTAGTTTTACATTTGTTGTAATTATTCTGAGATACTAGGTCCAAAAATATAATTTTTAAATACATCACATCTAAAACATTATCATCACTGGATTCATCAAGTTACAAAATAGTATTAACAGTTATAGGCCGCTGGTTTTATCCTCTATCTGAGTTTCGTATCTGATATTATTCATTTTATTACGTTTAAGTTTGCTTTGTTGTCATTTGAGGGATACTTAAGCAGAGCAGATCAAGGAATTTATTGGGAAAAATAAAATCAGTATTTTTTAACATAAATTTATACAATACTTAAATGACAATTCGTGAGATCAGAGATGTTCTTTGCATGTACATTACACAGGATTGCACAGGGGTTTCAGTAATACCATGGCAATATACAGATAGAGGCACCAACATAATTTTGTATGGCATCAAAGGATAGATTGTGGTGGCCTTTATATTTTCATAAGCATAAACATGTATCTAAAGCCCTAAGTTTAAAATATGTGTGTTGGTATAATATATAATGACTGATTACAATAATGTGTATTGATAATCCTTTTTGGACCCTTGATGAGAAGCACTACCTAAATTAGCTCTAGATAAGCTCCTACAATCCCATTGCTTTTTTTTACTTAGGTAAAGACATTTTCCTGGGTGATCAACCAACAGTATATCAGTATGAAGGAAGCCATAAATAACACAGAATACAATGTGTGACAGCTGCACTGTAAGGGATGAGGTAGCCCATAACTCTCTGGCAGTGTCATACAGGCCATAGAATTCAGAGCTCACTAGCAAAATGATTTATTATTGCCCTACAGAAATGATGTGCAGATGGACCTGCCCATATTTTGATACTTTCTTGAAAGCAGCAGGAAAGTTGATTATAGTGATTAATCATCATTAGAAGAGAACAAATTCAGGGAATGGACGGTCATTATATTATACACAACGCTGTGCGTGCATCAGTATTAAACGTAGTTCTTTTGCCCTATAATGTAATCAGGGCATGCTCCATAACACAGGTCATCTAAAATGTGTTACCAACAAAAAAACATACTGTATATGGGATGCACAAAACACTACATTCCAGGAAAAACAAGCCTTTCAGAGAAAATCACACTATATATATGTCTTTTAAATGACATTAGCACATAAATACAGCTAATTGGTTATCCCCAATGGAAGCAAATGTTACAAAGCAAACAAATATCAAAAAAGAAACAGGAAAAAAGAAAGGGGAATTTATAAACTAAAAACAAATAGTCTGATACAACAGCAGAAAATACAATGAAAATGTCCAGCAGCATTCAAACTGGAGAAGAAAAAAACAATTAAATTACCTCTTGTATTGGTTATTGGTTGTTTTGCATGTAATTTTGTATGTTGGGTTTGAGCTCACCTACCTCGTCTAATATGAAGCAAATTTCCCAAATGGGGTGGGGAATGTTGATATGGAGAGTGGCCAGGAAAACAGAATTACTGTAAGTTTAAAAGAATTCTCCAATTTCCTGGACACATATAAGCAGTACAACCAGATATAATGTGATATAAGGGTAATGGGTGGGAAAATAAACAGCCTGTCAGACTTCCTGAACGGAATGTCATTTCCAAATAGCATTTCAGACAACGTACTGGATCAGTTTTTTCCATTTGCTCCGAATTTTGCATGTCTCTTTCTTCAAATGGAAGGTAGAGACTACTTTTGGTAAAAAAGGATTATACTGGGTTTAAAATTACTCTGTCATGCAGAAAGGAGATGCAGTCCCGCGCACTGGAGAGGGCTGTAGTTCACTAACCCGGCATGCCAAAGTTACAGCCAACATGTACAAAGTCTTGAGAATAAGGTACCAGAGAGAAATGGACTCTAGGGGTTGAAATGGCGATAGGGACAAGGATCTCAATACTAACAGGAGACTCCAAACTAGAGGGGCTTTAGTCCCTGGAGGGCTAAATTTGAAAGCTGCCCTAAGGAATCTATTCATTGTTCGGCCCGTGGACCAAGGTTTTCCTGAAAGCACTTATAGGGCAGAGACATGGGCCTTAAGGGTTCTATACTGTAGACCCTTTTCTAGGCTCGACTGAAGGAAACCTAAAATCTGTGCAAGAGTGACTTCCTCTAGGCCAGAGCCATTTTGAGAGCACCAGTCCTGGAACCTTTCCCAAACTCTGTAATAGGTAGAAGAAGTGGAAGGTTTTCTTGGCCTAAGTAGGGTATCTTTCACTCCTTTAGGTAAACCTAAACTTGCCAGTTTACTGCACTCACCCTCCAAGCCTGTAGTGACAGAGCTGCTGGGTTTGGATGAAAAAGAGGCCACTGAATGAACAGATCCCTCCTCCTGGGGAGAGGCCATGGAGGGGGCTATTAAATGTTTAATAAGTGAAGGGTACCATGGACTGTGTGGCCAGTTTTGGGCAATCAGGATCAATTCGCTCTTTTCCTGGATAAGTTTCAGAAGAACCTTCTGGATGAGGGAGAATAGAGGGAAGGCATAAGCTAACCTGAAGGACCAAGTTTCTAGTAGTGCATCTGACCCAATTGCTGACAGGCAAAGTTTTCTTGAGAAAAATACAGGAAGCTTTGTATTGAGATGAGATGCCAGAAGGTCGATCTCTGGAAGTCCCCATCTCATCACCAGTGCCTGAAATATTCAACCACCACTCATGGCTCAAGTTCCAGTTTTGGCTTAGTAAGTCTGCCTCCAGATTTATAATCACCGGGAAGATGTTCTGCTGTCAGCAAGGTCAGGTTTTTCTCTGCCCACTGTATGTGTGGGCTGGGTTTCCAGATGCAATGACTTGCTCTTTGTTCCTCCCTACCTCCTGATATATTCTACAGCACTTATGTTGTCTGTGGAGAGCTTGACTGAGGATCCTCTAAGGACATAGGCAAATGCAAACAGGGCTAACTTTGCTGCCCTTATATCCAAGATGTTTGAAGGCACCTTGGTCTGATGAGTGGACCATTTTCCCTGGATCCATTTTGTTCCCAATCTGGCCCCCTAGCCCAGAGTAGAGGTGTCTGACACTAAGACCATTAACTGATGTTGGGAGAGATGATATCCTTTCATAAGGTTCTTCTCTTAGATCCACTATAGGAGAGCTTTCTTGAAGGACTGAAAGAGACAAAGCCTCTCATCCCAATCCTTCACTTCCCTGTTCCATTGGTCCAGGAACATATATTGGGCTGGCCTCATGTGCCACCTTGCCCACTTGGTTGCTGGAATAGTCGCTTCCATGAAGCCCAGTAAGGACATCAGGTCTCTGGCTTTAGCCCAATCCTTTTGATAGGAAGCTTGAGTCTGAGTTGACAAGGACCTCTCTCCCTTGCTGACAGAAGAATGTCGTCTAGGTAGTGCCAGATGAAGACTCCTTCTAACCTGAGAGAAGACCCTTGGGACAGTGGAAAGGCCAAAGGGCAGACACCAAAATTGGAAGTGTCTTCATGCTATGGCAAAATGAAGGAAGCGCTGGTGTGAAGGTGCTACTCCATCCCCCTGTGGAATTTTTCACCAAGAAGAGAATTGAATAAATCCCTTTTTCAGCTCTTCCGCTGGAACTGAAGATAACACTTCTTTTTTTATCTGTCAT
>CM044437.1:104164469-104176890 GCA_024363595.1 Xenopus borealis
CTGCCATTTAGTCTCTTTTTAGCCTTTTTCTCTGTAATAACAAAACAGTACCTTGGACTTCTTCCAAACTAAGACATAATTAATCCTTATTGGGAGCAAAACCAAACTACTGAGTTTATTTAATGTTTGCATTATTTTCTAGTAGTAGTATGGTATAGTGGTATGAAGATCCAAATTATGGAAAGATTCCTTATTCAGATTCCAGGTCCTGAGCATTCTGGATAACATGTCCCATACCTGTACTGCATCAGTGTCCAGGATATGTTTACATAACTGGTAGGTTATAACTATCCAAACTATATACTGTACTTACCGCACAGCCATCATGCAAAGGTTTGATGGCTTTGCTGTTATCATAGGAAATTTCCTCATCGTTGGATCCAAGGAAGCTTAGAGCCTTGTCATAGTGCTTGGCCACACTGTCATACCAAGCAACAGAGTGATGACAAGTATAGGTGAAGTTTTGCCGGGCAGATTGACTGAGGAGTCTCAGGAAGGTCATTTGTACTTGGTTAATGGTGTTACCCTGAATGTCCACATAAGAAAGCTAAAGGAAAACAAAACAGCAAATTTTAGTATCACTATTTCAAAATTCACCTTTTTCATATTGATATTATGTACAAAGGTGCAAGTGTATGACTAAAACTTCTGATTACAAAGGTAATATGCAGCCATGTCATTCTGATGAAACCTACCAGCTTTCCTCTCTTGAACTCACTGAACCATGAGCGAGGGGTTTCTTTGGGCCAGGATGATATCCGCACCTATTATAACAGTACAGAATTGAGGACTCATTTAAGAACACAAAGCACAAAATTACTCCATTAAAATTATATTCACAAAGCTCCTTCCATCTATGGGTAGCCCTCTATACATGTACCTGGCACCAGATTGCTGGTTGTACCTGCTTCTCTGCATAAGGTGCAAGATACAGGCTGCAAAAAGGCAACTTAGCCCTGGAAATAACACCTGCCCAAATGAGATGCTGCTTCCAAGGCCCTCTGACATGCATTAAAATTTTGGATCACTGGGAATGGTACAAATTATGGCACACATTCAAATTTGTGTTCACCTTGAAAAGTGCAAGATGCAGTGCATGAGTTCTGTACAGACAATCCCTTACCTATTTGTTGTCACTATTTTGCCATACAGATGAGCATGGGGTTTATACATCATTACAGTTGCCCTGTTTCCTTTGAGATGGCTAAATCTTTCTGTATGTGACCCTTTTACAACACAGAGGCAGACTTGAGCCATACTTCTGCTAAACTATACAAACTATATAATAGCTAATTTACCTACTTTTCTCTAAATATTGCCACTGACAAAACAAGCATTTTTACTTTACATAGAATAAGCCAAATGTGCCTCTACTCACTCCTTCTGATTTCTTGTCTGGATATATACAAGTCTCTCCTCCAGCTGTGAAATTGCAGTAGACTTTGAATGCATCACCAGAGCAGCCCTGGTTTGGATCAATCCAGTATTCACCTGAACAATAAAAAAAAAATGCAATCTTACAAAAGTCCCAAGTTTGTTCTCCAAGCCACACAATTTTGCATCATTATGTAGCACCTACAAAAAAGTGGACTTCAAAACTATTCAGTGTAAATATAATTATCAAGCAGGGCATTCTCCTGTTGTCTTTAATCTATGTATTTCACATGATGGGCATAGTAGCTCTGTATATTGTGTCAATCATAGCCTTTTCATAGTTTTATAGTTTTATTTTGTAGATTTAATAAACTTAACAACTCTCACATGGTTGTGGATTAAGTGATGTGAAGACATCCTACTGAAGAAAAGTAATTTCAATTCAAATATTAATTTTATTTAAAAAATTGTCATAAACAATGGACTCAACGTTCATCATCACATAAGTATGATATTTATATTCTTAATACTGGATTAATTTTAGAAGCTAAATGTTTTCATTCAAAGCCTGCAAGAAAGAATTTTCAGAACATGACCTACCATCTGGGAAATCTGGATGACAAAGCTGCAGGTCTTTGCATGTCCTTGCTGGATTGTCCTGCTTTCCTGTGGGGAATTTCATGCTCTCAACTTGTTGTTTTAGCGAGTCCACAGAGTCAAATATATTTTCATTTTCATGTTCATATTCCAAGATGTTGTCTCCAGCATCTGCCATCATATCATCTGAAGATCTTCGGGTTTTCTTTGGTGACTGGATAGGTAATGGTTGGATCACTTCCCCAGGAGGGCCCTAAAACCAGATATAACATAAACATTAAGCAAAAAATCATTCTTTTTTATTATTACATATTTTGGTACTAATACAACTCTATTATAATTATTATTATTATTATTGTTAACAATAATTAATAATAATAATAATAATTATTATTATTATTTTCTTTATTATTATACCTTTTATTATTATTATAATTAGAGCTGATTTAACATAGTGCTTTACAGAGCTTGATCATTGTTCATATCAGTCCCAGCCCAAATTACTATATACTATCTTTATACCATGTTAGTTACACAAATTCCCAGAACTATACTATTTTAACTTATCACAAATAGATACCAACAGCTTTAATAACTACTGTCCTATACACATACTTGCAGGAATACTTACAGGTGGACCAGGAGGTCCAGGAAGACCACCATCTCCTTTCTGACCAGATGGACCCTGCAATGAAGAGACCCAAAGGAGAGTATGCTCATTAGAAAGTAACAATTATGGGCCGATTTACGAAATTCACACAAATAGATCGAAGTTTGAACGAATTCGTTTGAATTCCGATCGTACGATTTTTTTTGATGATTGAAAATTCCGATTTCGCCATTTTCGATCATCGAATATCGAACGATCGAATGATCGAATACATTAGAATGAATTAGAATGATTGAATATTCGTTCATTCGATCGTTCGATCATCGAATTTTGGCAAAACCTATTCGGCTGCCCAATTCGGCAGATAGGACCTACCGAATTGCAATAGAAGCCTATGGGAACCCTCCCATAGGTTTCTAAGGCTAAGTCCTGATCGAATAGGATTCGTACGAATCATTTGAATGATCGAATAATTCATTTGAATCGTTATTCGATCGTTAATAAAAGGGTAGCCTAAAACTATTCGATTAGCATTTCAAAAATCGAATGCTAATCGAATATCAAGGCGAAACGAATATTTTTTTGGGGAATAATAGTAAATTTGCCCCTATGTGTTGAATAATCTATATGTTCATTACTTAAAAAAATAAGTATTGCTACATTCAGGGATGTTGGTATAGTATAGTATACAGATTTTACATTATGCACAGTTCTGTCTCCTCCATAGAGATTAATGTTTGTTTTTTAGGTGGAGTAAATTATAGAACATGCTTAATGATACAGTGAGCTTCTGCATATACTAAACCCATCATTCCTAAGTTAAGGTAGGACATTATATAGTTTGGCACATGACATCACATCTGCATCTAGAATTAATCTAAATTAACTATAGGAAAACCATACAGCTAGATAGTACTGTTTAAATAGAAATAATGAAGATATGCCTGAAACTAAAGAATAAATGGTCAGTTGAGAGCATTTGAAAATAGCAAATGTAAGGTTAGTGAATACATCACAGACAGAAACTTCTAATGGACTGCAAGAATGGCCATATATGGAAAGTATATGGGGAGCAGATGGAAGAGAATATACAGTGTCAGTAAGTAAGTCAAATGGTACAAACTACTTACAGTTGATCCCTTTGAACCTTTAGGACCTTGAGGACCCTAAAACCAAATAACAGTAGATGTTTCACAAATTGGTTTATTTATGCATTGTCTGCCAGCAACTGTATAGGCATACCAACCCTGTCATGAAGTACACTGATGTTGGAAAGCAATGTATTGTTAAATTATATAAAAAGGTGGAGAAACCCATTTGGATTTTAGCATGATTCTCAAAAATGTTTTCAGACAGAGAGTACACATCAGAAAATAGTAAATAGTGTTGTGCCAGGGTTGCCCAAATTTGATTATGTTTACATGTGAATTGCTCATTGCCTGGAAAACAAAATATAGTTTTAGAATACTTACAGGTAAACCAGGGGATCCAGGTGGACCTGTGGGACCAGCCGGGCCTGTTACACCCTAAAAATATAAAAGATGTGTTTCTATAAATACTGTAGTTATTGTTTAAAACATTTACAAGTTGGTCTAGTTAGATCTGTTGCATCAGAAGATACAGTAGATTCAAAGAAACTGGACAATTCCATTTGGACTGTATTGCTGTATATTTCTAAACAATAGGCATAGTAGGTTTGATGCCATTTGCTAGTAAAATGTCACAGTAGTGTGTAGGGCAGGGATATCTGATTAAAAGCTTATGGGCCATATGTAGCTCTTCAAAATAGTATGAACCCCATAATCATTTTGGGTAACATCATGATTGTATAGTAATATGCCTTTCTAAAATGTCACTTAGTTAATAATCAGCATTCTATATGAAAACAATTTGACATTACTACTGTAAGGAATTCTATGCCATTTCTTATGAAACTAACTAAATAATTAGGAAAGTCATATACTTACACCATCTCCTTTGGCTCCATGAGAACCTTGTAAACCGGGAAGTCCTCTATCACCCTTCTCACCCTGCTCTCCTGGTGGACCGATCAGACCAATCAGACCTGGATGTCCCTAGGGTTTGTTGTGATAGAAAATGTATTTATATTAAATAATTCCTGTTCTAGACAGTTCAAATGTCTTCTCACAGTGATGCAAAATCCAACTATCTCATGTATGCAGTGGGTTGAACAAAGGAAATTTTTATTACTACTACTATCTTCTTTCAGCAATGCTCTGTTGGTTAGATGTGGCTCACCATAACAAACTGAATAACCATATATGTATATATGTAATCTTCTTGTGTCATCTTTCATTTTAAGTTTGCATGTGAATCACCCCATTGCTTCTCCCACTGCTGTAATCTTGTAAAAACAAGATTCCTTATTGCTCCATATAATCCCCCTTGTAGGTACTGATTGCATATCTATATCTATACATAATTCCACATCATAACCCATCCAGTTGCTCTGTGCAGTATCTACTTTAGGCCCTTTAGTGTTGTATTCTACCTCTGACTGTTATATAACATCTCTTAAGAGTCCTCATCTAGAACTATTCCCTATGATTACAGAAAAACAATATCTGCTGTGTAACTACGTAAAACCACATCCTGATGATCCCTTTCTCTTGATGAACAAGTCTCTTCAATGGTACCCTTACCTTCTCACCCTTTGTACCGGGATCTCCTTTTAGACCTGGTAAACCGGGAGGACCCTAAATAAAACAAAATCATTAAAAATTAGACTAATCCAAATGCATTACCAGTCAGTTAACATATAGCCGATTGATTATTTGAAAACTATAGCTTGGTTGATTGCATCACTTGAATTTATTCATTAAGCTTACATTTAAGTACAAACTTGGCTTGATATGATGTATTTATGACCAGACCATTCAGAAAAACCAAAAAAATCTATGGATAACCAAGAAATATTGTAATTGCACCTCACTTACCATTGGGCCTGGAGGTCCATCCTGTCCAGGGGCACCTGGAAGGCCTTGTTCTCCCTAATATCAGAAAATAAATTTAGATACAATCAAAAAAATTTAATTCAACAGTTACAGCATTTAAATGTATGGTTTATCTCTATGATTCTATAATTTTATATTCCATGTTTTTTTATCTGAGATTGTGGTGCATAACAATAATTAAAAAGCCACATGAAAGAGCAGTTGTCTAACACGCATTATCCTTTTTAGTTTAGTAAGCTTTTTTTATAGGTCCTTGTGTTTCAGTTATCTGTTTTTTTTGTATGTAATCTGTATATTCAATGTATACCACTATTTACTCTACAGAACTGTGGAATTTGTTGCACATAAATGCAAAACAATAATAATAATATTGTATGGACATGCAGTCTGACTTTAACGTCAGAAAAACATTTTTTTTCTGGCTAAATATTCTTACCACAGGCCCAGGAATTCCTCTAAGTCCTTCGGGTCCTGGTTTCCCTGCAGGTCCCTGTGGTCCAACAGGACCAGTTTTGCCAGGTGCTCCTTCTGCTCCAGCCTCACCCTGGAATATGATAATTTTTCCATTTAATTAGTGAATTCATGTTGCTGGTAGTAGGGTCAGTATTAAATACAACTGTTTCTCACCTTTGCACCTTTCTCTCCTTGTCTTCCTTCTGAACCAGCAGCACCAGGAGGTCCCTGTAAAAGAGAAGGCATTGGCCAGGACATCAATTACACACTTTATAACTGATATGAATAAGCATATTACTGGAAAAAATTGATTGATTTTACAAATGTTATGGACAATAGCATACAAGGCGCGTTGATGTATATGTGGGAATCCTGCTTCCCATGGGGAAAAAGCACTTGACAGTATCTTGTCATTGCATTGTAAATTGCTGCAGCTACGTCACTCAATTCAGTAATAACTCAAAAAGGCCTGCCAATGCAGTTATGTGAATCTAGTGGCATACCTATAGCCATTTAGGGCAATTGCAACATTTTCTGTCCATTTTGTCACCTGTGGGGAGTAAAAAACTCCATGCAGGTGGCAAGGCACCCCATTTGCCATTAACCTACAACCACCTTTTTGGTTTAATATCTCCAGGTTCTCCAAGCAAATAGATTAGGTAACGACCATCTATTAGCCTTTTTTCAAATGATATTATCCCTTTAATAAAAGGCAAACATTTCAGCCACAGTTAACCTTTTCAAGTATACACACATTTAGTAAATAAATATTATTATGTTATAAAAGGTACAAATTGTGCTACAGGTATACTAATTTATAACAACCAATCTGCAGGTATGTTATTGGTTGCTATTGTTTGCTTCACCTGTGCAAGCTTCAAGGCAGATTGAGTATGGGGGATATATTTATATTGATATTTAAATTGGAGCGAAAGGATAAGCCCATATAGATAAAGAACACATTCTGCTGTGCAAATGATGAGTGGACCTTTTCCTGGGGCATCAATAACCAATGACTCTGTCTTTGTCTATGTGGCAACAATATACTGTACACAAGAGCAAGTTCAATGTGTTAGCACAACAGTAATCCAATTCTTCACTTCAGATCAGACAGGTTCAAATGGACATGCAACAAAGAGAAGCATTTTATTACTCATGAACACCCATTGCTACTGCAATTCAAGTAGTACATTAGTACATATATTAGAGTGTTTTCTCAATATTGTGACATACATTATTCACATCTACAAAAAAATCTGTAGTGCTCTACTTAAACTCTAATGTTTACCAAATCTTTCACACATGGTTAGATAACACAAAGTTATCTAAAGATACATATGTACATGGTCTGTTGACCGCAGAACTCTCCAACTTGCCTCCTTTCAGTGATGTGCCTGATTATTTCCTTTCTTTGTTCCCTAGTTCTAGCACAATACAAAGGTGAATCAATATCCTATTATACCATGGAATAATTATTCATCTGTACGTACTCCCACAGCAGCGACTGCCTAAATCTTGCTCAAGTTGAGAGCTATGTTTATTTTTTATTGACCCTAACAATTCTTATTTCTATAACAGTTTATTCATGTAGATGCACAGGACTTTTGTCTTAACTCACTTTTCGAACACATAAAGGTGAAATCACATATTGTAAAAGAGATCAAGCACACACACAAAAGGCAGTACTCACTCTTTTTCCTGGAGGTCCTGGTGGTCCAGCTTCTCCAGAGGGACCAGGTGGACCCTACAATGCCAAAAAAATGATTAACTCCTGTTTTTCTAACTGCACCTTTTTATGAATGGGTTTATATAACTAGAGGGGAAATTTGTTTTATACTGTAAATAAATATAATGGCAATTTAACAATAGCAGTTTAATTCATTAGCAATGTTAGCAAATGCAACTTCACTAAAAGGTGACTAGATAGTTGTAATAAATAGTAACAAATAGGAATGCATTATATAGATGGTGTATCAAAAACAATGTTAGTGTCCTTCCCAGGATCTGATGACACAGGTTCCTAAATATGCAGTGCTTATGGAAAAAAAGGGTGCCCGTGCTGGCTGCTATTGGCTGTTGAATGCTTAATGTCGAACCGCAGAGCACTTTGGCCCGTGGTATTGTTGATGCAAGCTATCCTCTGCACCTGGAAATACATTATTACTCTAGAGCAAGATGCAGAGAACAGAATTCAGGGCAAGGGCTATGAGGTCAAATCAGCATAAAAGTGTATAAAACAAATAAAATGTGCCCCAATCACATAATATATAATATTTAAAATAACTAATGAGACTTTCCTCAAGAAAAAACAAAAAAGACAACCAAGATTGCAAGTAAAATAAGAATAAAATGGCTTTGAAAAGTTTAATACTTACAGGCTGCCCTGATTCTCCATCTTCTCCTTTATCACCAGAAACACCATCTTGTCCCTTTTAAGAAATAAAAATAAAAAGTAATTTTAACACATCTCTACATGGATACTTAAAGGACACCTCTATGTCAATGCTTTTCCAAGGTGCCTTTATGCTGGAACTGTATGATGTAAATAAATTACATTTTGCTAATCAAAGTCAAAAGGTTCAGGCAAAATGAATGATCTATAAAGATTTGATGATTTATTTATGTACTTGGCTGTGTTTCTTGTAAACACTATGCATCATCTATGTTCTTTGTGCATTTTTCCATTCTGGATTCATTGCTTCTGAAATGCTATTTGCCTTCCATGGAGTAAAATAAGAAGGGAAATTCCTGTCTATCTGCCCACTACATGTCATGCTTGCATAGGTGTGTGGAATATACACACCTATGCTTAGCCCATGGCTAATGTCTCAATGGCAGAAGTGACATGGTAGGTTCAGAGGGGACAGTGGAAAAATGTTAGGTCAATTCTAAGGCAATATAAGCATTTTGTGTTTACACTTGTGAGATAATTTTCAAAAATGGATAAATCAGGCAAAAATATCTCAAAACACCCTAACATGAAAGACAAAAAATAGCACTTACACTTGGACCAGGTTCTCCAGGTGGACCAGGATCTCCTGGGAATCCAACGGGACCCTAAAAATTAAATAAGAGGTTAAAGGTTTAGAGAATGATAATTAAAATATAAAACAAACTATTAGCAGTCGGACACTTACGGGATTTCCTTTAGGACCATCATCTCCTGGAGGTCCCTTGGGACCAGCAGGTCCTGCAGCTCCTGGTGGTCCAGCTTCTCCTTTCTCTCCCCTTTCGCCTTTAGGACCCTGATAAATATTAACCCACTGTTAGACAAGGCACTGTATAAGAATAAAAAATCTTAGGGGCAGTCTTTTCCAGAGTAGGGTAAAAGTGGCCATTCTACATGGTGCCAAAATAATGGACCTAGGACCCTGGCCATTGAGGTATCTATACAAGGAACATGTTCCAACAATAGTAAATCCATCATGATGGATGCAACTCATATTAGTGGATTTTGTGCAATTTGCTTCTCTTTATATACATTGCACTTATTTGCCCTTAATGATTGGCTCCATTCAAACCAATGTGGTCAAAATCTATGTAAAGTTTGGTTATAAAATGCTAATAAAATGTTAATAAGACCTGTAAAGCTCTGACACTAAAATAAGGTATGTAAAGAAAATCTCCCTGAGTGATCCTTATTCCTTCAGGGATCTGTGGCACCAGTAATCAGGAAAAAGTGTTTAATAAATACTGCTTGGATATCTTTTGAAAAAGAAATGCCCTCCAAGTAAACTAATTTTAAGAGAAAATGACCATGTATTCTGATTTCATGCTGAAACTTACACCAATGCCAGCTTCTCCTGGGGGACCTGGGTTTCCAGATTCTCCTGGTTCACCCTATGAAGAAATTGTTAACAAAATTAAGTAATTAAAAAATGTTCATAATTTCAGTTGGTTTACAAAGACTAGTATTCCTGCAGTTGAAGCTTGTATGTTCCATGTAATGTCCCAATGTATGCCAACACAACTGAAATGACAAATCTCCTTACTTTGAACATAAATGAGGACAAAGTCAACACTCAACTAGGAATCTAATTTCAACAACAGATGGAGAACTACAGGCTAGACATCTCCAGGGGCAGGAGTAGATTTTTATATATGTTTATGGTAGCTGAACATTCAGCCCTATTATTGAGTAGCATCCGGACACTTTTAGAGACTCTTCTGCAGAAAATTGCTCTCACTTCTTATACTGTCTCTAATAATAATCTAGCATTTTAGCAAACACAAAGAAATACTGTATGCACAGCATACAATGTTCATTACTAAGCTTAATATATTTTGACCATTTCTCCTGAAGCAGTTGTATTTTTCTTCTGAAAACTCTTGTTCTGGCTATTCCCTCATATGTATACCATTTAAAAATAACTGGATACACAGAGCTATAATCCAGTCATCAGTTGGTGTGCTACAGGGTAACTATAATGGGTAAAAGGTCTAAGATATGGCATATGTCTTTAAACCTTAGGCTAATAACTGAACATAAATGATTTTTGCTTTACTAATGGCATTGAGAGACAGCAAAATATATATTTTGGTCCACAAATGTATCTTTCAACTGTAGCATCAAACTAAAATGGGCGGTTCACCTTTAAGTTGGCTTTTAGTATGTTATAGAATGGCTATTACTGAACTAGTTGAATTAGTTGACTTTTTCTTCTGATTCTACTCAGCTTTCAAGTGGGGGTCAACTGTTCCCATCTTTCTATTCAGATTTCTCTTATTCATATTCCCAGTCTCTTATTCAAATCAATGCATGGTTGCTACAGTAGTTCTTTTGTGAACATGCATGCACCTATTGAACTCAGCGACCAGCCAGGTTGCCTAGGGCACGTGCATCCCCTGCTATGCTGAGGCAGATGGTTCAGTGTCGGGCTTCCACTTGTGTGTCTGAGTCAAGGGTGTAGAAGCCCCTTCCTCCTTACTGAGTGTATAAAAGTACCTTATGCATGATGTCCTCAGTTTGTATAAGCTTCCAAGCCTCTGACTCTTTGAGTGTGTAAAAGCCCCTTGACTTGATTATTGAGAATGCAAAATACCCTTGGTCATGTAGACTGGTGCCCCTGACTCCTAGAATGTGAAGAATCTGGACTCCTGTGTTCAAGTGCATTGTTAAAGTCCCTGTGTTAAAGTCCCTTGGGTCTTGACTTTAAACGTTATAACCCTATTTTCTCCCTGCACAAAATATACCCAGGTCACTGCATGTCATGAATCTTCATGACACATACACTATCAAGTGTTACTGGAAAAAACATGGCATTTAAAAGAACTAAGTGCTTGTTGCTTCTCTCTCTCAAAAATGGGCTCCCATGCGTCAAATGAAGCAGTCAATGAAAAAGAGATAAAATACACTTTTCAAGTCCATTAGAATAGTAGGGCTTGTGGAAAATGTATGCCAACAATTTCTTGTAACAATACTAAAATCTTATGACCTTGGAACAGATGGGGCATTTAAAGTGTAGATGCTGTTTGGAATGATATTGAATTCATTCAGCATTAGACAAAAGGTTTCAGCACCTGCTTTAAATTTCCCTTCATGTGAAACATACTGTAAATGCATAGCACAGAACTTCAAATAATTTGGGGACTGTTTTGAATACATTTTCTTATAAAGTGTATTTAAAAAGTGATAATTTGGGGAGTAAGCATTTGTATCTGTTCTACATGGAGACTAAGATTTAAAATCCTACAGCACACATTAAGCCTCTAAGTATTATTTTTCTAGCTCAGTAGTCTGCATCCAGACATAGTGAAATTAATATTAAAATATTACTTCTCTGCATTTAGTATGTCTGGTGGCTTGAAGTTAGTTGGTTCTTGGTCTACCCAACAAGAAAATATATCCTTGATGTCCAAAAGCCAACAGTCGAGCCATTGTATTCCCAGCTAAAACTAAATCAAAAGCCCTGTTTTGGTTAAAGAAGCTTAACACAAATACAGGTGCATTATTGTTTTGTGTAAAGCTAAAATCTTTATAGCTAAACTGAATTTAACATATAATAGCCTGTCAAACAAAGTAACTAACTCAAGGCTATTGTTTGAAAATCAAGGTAAGTATAGGTTGCTGCTTAAGGAGTTTAGCAACAGAGACCAGGACAAGGGGCAGTTGGGGCCTCTACAGCTTAAATGCACCACAAGTTAGTCTCCCTAGTGGTAAACATAAGAATAGAACCCACGCAGCAAAAAACAAAGTTTTCCTGCTTTGGGTGCTTTTAGGAAGCTTTTTTAACAATCCTTCAGCAGAAGTGTCAGGTAGCTGCTATGTGTTTAGCTGCCCATTGTTTTGTTGATAGCCTTCTAATAGACTGCTCATGGCTACTGTACTTGGGGGGTGGAAGGAAGGGGGTGATAACATTCCAACTAATAACAGTATAACAGTAAAGACGTTTATCAGAGCACAAGTCACAAG